>PVHT020000178.1:1180100-1242310 GCA_004024745.2 Catagonus wagneri | reverse complement strand
AAAAAAAAAAAAAAAAAAAAAAAACTGGGGTAGGCAGTCAGTAGGGGGCTGCTGCGGCACTTCCACAAACTCATGAGGGCCCAAGCTCCCACCTGCTCTGCTCTGCCGTTCCCAGGGGGCCTCGCTCTTGGGCTCCTAGAGCTCTGGCCGTCATGTCCAGCTCCGGCCAGCAGGTGAGAGAAGGACCCCGTCTCCTCGCTTTGTGGACGTTTCCCAAAGCCTCATTCCCACTGGCCAGAGTGCCCCGGCCACACCTTGCTACAGGGAAGGCTGGGGAATGAGGCCATGTGTGTGGCCGAAATTCAGGGTGTGCTGTCCAAAGGAGGAAAACAGATCATGGAGGACCGCTGGCAGTCTCTGCCCTTTCCTTCCCACATGACCTTGAGCAAGTGGCTTTGCCCATCAGAGCCTCAATTTGCTCATCTGTGAAACCCTAACAGACACGAAGATATTCTTCTGGCTCACGTTTCGTCTTTTAGGCCACAGCGTTGCTGTCCCTCCTCTAAGGAAGCCCTCCCTGGTGTCCCTTAGTCTGGATCAGGCACCTCCTCTGGGCTCACATAGCCTGTGCGCCTGCTCTCTGATGATGAGTGTCTCCTGGCAGGACCCGGGGCTGTCTCAGTCACCACTAGGTGCCCAGCATGGATCTGTCACAGAGCTGGAGCTATTAAACCAGACCCACACAGCACACATCCTTATTTCCATGTTTGAGCCAGTTCACATCTGGCACGTGGCCCTGGAGGAAGCTGCCTTCCTCACTTCCTTCCATTCATTGCTTCCATCCGCTCCTGCACCTCCTCTGGCCCAGGGGTGAAGGCAGTCAGGCCTCTGGGTGGGAGGGAGGGTGACGGAACACGAGGCCTGGCCTTGGGGCTGGCCCAGCCGTACGCGGTGGAACTAGCTGCCAGGTAGTGGCCCAATGCACTTGACCCTCCAGAGGTCTGACGAGCTTGGTGGGGGAGGGGGCTTCCCGAAGGAGGTGACTCTGCAGCCACAGTGACATTGTGGAGCATCTGTGCTGAGCCAGCACGTCACCTCTTCACAGACGTGATTCCTCTGGTCCCAGTCTGAGGGGTGTACTAGGATCCCGCTTACGGATGAGGCCACCGAGGCTCGGCTGCCACAGAGTCACCCAGCCAGAGTGGATGCTCGTCACCAGGCGCGGTTGCTTGTATGTCAGTTAAACCACAATAAGCAGTTTTAAAAAGTTAAAGGGGGGTGGGGGGCAATAAAAGCCAAGAGCGTGCAGGGGACGGAATCAGAGTATGATGAAAATTGCTGAAACTGGGGTCGGGTTCATGAGGACCCACGATGCTCTTTTCTCTGCTTTGGGGCCTGTGTGAAACTGTTTATATAAAAGTCTTTTCGGGGAGTTCCCTTCGTGGCTTAGTGGTTAACGAATCTGACTAGGAACCATGAGGTTGCAGGTTCGATCCCTGGCCTCGCTCAGTGGGTTAAGGATCCGGCGTTGCCGTGAGCTGTCGAATAGGTTGCAGACGTGGCTCGGATCCCGCGTTGCTGTGGCTGTGGTGTAGGCTGGCGGCTACAGCTCCTGTTAGACCCCTAGCCTGGGAACCTCCACATGCCGTGGATGCAGTCCTAGAAAAGGCAAAAAGACACACACACAAAAGAAAGTATTTTCAAAGAGAATACATGTTAAATCTAAGATAGAAAATAATGGCTATCAAGGACGTTATTTAGAGAATTGGGGAACTCTCAAGATGACCATTGAACATGACATGGTATAAGTGTTAAATTCCCTGAGTATGACGATTCCGAGATGCGTAGCGAAGTGCGAAGAGATGAAGCCCCCGGATGTTGGCAGTTGACTCTGCAGGGCTTGGGGATAAAATACACATAAGTGCAGATAAGGGGGAGAGGGACAGTAAGCAGCTAGAACCAGGGAAGGGTGTTGGGGTCTTCACTGTGCTGTTCCCAGAGCCCAGAGAAAGAAAGGAGTCGCCTCTGCCAGGTGGCGGTGCCTCTCCCCACCATCGCACGCGGCCCCACCGCCTGGCTGTCCCGTGGTCTCACTGTCCTAGGGCTCCCTGGGCCAGCTGCTTTTTGCATGCACCCAGGCTGCCACCTGCTCTTGCCAGAGGGATCACCTAACCCACTTGAAAATGAGGTGCTCGGGCTCCTCCTCCAGAGCCAGTCACGTGTCTGGTGTGGCACCCAGGAGTGTTTGCTTGAGCCAGCAGCCCCCCGAGACGTAGTTCGTCTCTTTGGTGTATGTGATATTCACTGCTCTGCTTTCCTTTTTGCTTTTGAAATGTCACAGACATTCTTGGAACTAGGATGTGATGAACCCCCCACATCCCCCCAGCATCAGCCCCTCCCCCCAGCATCAGCCCCGACCACTTCTGGCCATGTCCCCCTATCAGGTCATGTATGGCCCAAAGCGGATCATTTCTGCCAGATTTGGGTGCCTACTTGCCCACACTGTGTCTAACTTCTTTCTCTGTCCCTTGTGTCCTGTGTGAACTGGTCGTGGGGTCTGAAGGCTTGCTCAGAAGCAGGACCGGATATTGCTGTCTGTGTCCTGATTTGGTTTGGTTTGTTGGCAAGAATCCATCCTCATTGCCCGTGTGATCTAACCGGCCTGTGGCTGGGGATGTCCTGGAGGCTGGCCGGCGGGGGTGGGGGGGGTGGGGGGTGGCCGGAGCCCTGCTGACCCCGCTGCGCTCTCTCCCTCCGCCAGTGCAAAGAGCCGTGTCGCTCTTCTCTCTCAACGACCCAGCTCTGAGCCCGGACATCCCTCCTGCACACAGTCCCGTCAACAGCCACCTGAGCCTGGAGAGGGGGCCCCCAACCCCCAGGACCACCCCTACCATGAGGTGAGGTTTCCCCCGGCAGTAGCTGGTGGGACAGCCACGCCCTCACCTAACAGACTTGCTGGGGCCCCGGCAGGGACCAAGTCAAGGTCGGCCCCATCCTCTTGGTCAGGTGGAGACGACACAGTGACTTAATACTCTCAGGATTATTTCACTTTGAAAAACATGCACTAGAGCCCCCTAGACTCCCCCACTCTCTGCCTCCCGTCTGCCCCCTGGCTCCCACCCCTCTGTCTGCTCCTGGGTCTCTGCTGCAGTTCCTAAATTATGCGCCTGTTCCCCTTACACTTAGCTCTCACCTTTTCCCTGGCAGGCCCCGGGCTGGGCTATCTGGGGACCCAGCTGGGACTGAGGCCCAAGCCCTGCCCTCCCCAGGCTCAGGGTGGGGGAGGAGAGGACAGGGAGGCAGACATCTCCCATTTGTCATCTCACGTTTAGTGCAGCATATTTGACTGCACTAGCTTGGCAGAAAATAGAACTACAAAGAGGGAGAGAGGGATGGAAATGGCATGTTTGCATGTCCGTGGATTTAAATAGTGCATTTCACACTCGTCTGCACACTTCACCGTGCAGGGTTATATATGCAGCAGTCGTGCCCTGTACTTTATTCGCAGCTCAAGCGATTTTCGAGGGTGATTTTTGACTCTCCTTGTTTTTTGTTTCACACACTGGCTTTAGAACTCAGCCTCCACCGAAGATATGGCCCCACCGTAATATGTGAATAGCAGAACCAGGCAGTGACAGACGGGGTGCTGCAGGGAGACTGGGAACAGGGCAGGCGTGGAAGTGGCAGGACCTCCAGGCACGCTGCTCCTGGACTCCTTTGGCCCCTGCACAGATGACCTCTCCCGCCTGCCCCTGCAGCTCCCCAAGACAGCACCGTGCAGGGAGGGGAGGGGTGGGGAATTGGGAGGGCCAAGTCCTCTCCTTCTTGGGCCGAGACACCCTGCCTCCCTGTCTGCTGCAGCCCACGCCCCTTCCCGGCACCCACCAGGCAGGTGCGTCCCCCAGCGGAGCCCTCTGCGGGAAGGGCTGGGCACAGAGAAGGAGCCACAGGCTGGGGTCGCCGGTGCAGCGTCCGTCTCAGCCTGGTTCTCCCCTCTGTCCGTCCGCCGGGCCGGATGCTCTGTTAGACAGAGACCTCACATGGCACAGGGGGGCTCTCGGCAACAGGGAGGCCGCTCCCATGGTCAGTATCGTTACTAGTCCTGCCCGCAAGTCAGGCCCTCCTGTTCATTGGCCCACTTACCTGCCCCTTATGCTGGAACAGTGTTTCTCGGGCCTCCTGGGCACTCAGTGGCTGTGTGGGAAGAGGGTTCTTTGTGCTGCGCGACGTGGGAGAAGTTTCCCCCGAGAGCACGCTGTGGTGCATCTCGGGAGGGCTGGAGACACGCCAGCCCTGCTGCTCCAACAGCCCGCATCCACATCCACCGTGTGCCCTCGCCAGGTGGAGCGTGGCCTTCTCCCCAGGCCTGCCTCGGGCCTCCAGACAGGGAAAGGACAAGAGGGACCTGACCCCTGAGTTCCTCGCAGCTGTGGGTGAAGAACCCTCCCCAGAGCCTTCTGGGAATCGAGCCTAACCCTGTCCCCTGTCCCGCCAGTGAGGAACCGCCCCTGGATCTGACAGGCAAGGTGTACCAGCTAGAAGTGATGCTGAAACAGCTGCACACGGACCTCCAGAAGGTAAGACCGCCAGGGAGCCGCCTCACGTGGCACGGCCTCCCCATCACACTTCCAGGACTTTGAGTCTGTGGCCCCAGAGGTACCTGCTCCCCACCCCCGCCCCCACCCCCTCAATTCTCAAGGAGGCTGCCTAGCTTTGAATGTAGTCGTGGGTGAAGAGTGAAAAATGATGGTAGCAGAGTTCTCTTGTGGTGCAGAGAGTTAGGAATTTGGCATTGTTGCCACACGGCTGGGGTCGCTGCTGTGGTATGGGTTCTATCCCTGACCTGGGAACTTCCGCAAAACAAAGGTGACAGCAAAGGTTGGTAGGCACACGGAGAAACCCACACACATTCTTGGAGGGAGAGTAAATTGGCCTAACCTTTTTTGGAGGGCAGTCGGGCAGTATGTATCAAGGCCATAACTGCGTACCTTGTCGACCCAGCAGTTTCACTGTGGGAACTTGTCCAACAGAATTTCAAGCACGGGCACAAAGAGACCCCTGAGCAAGGATGTCCACTGCTGCACCGCGAGCGATAAAAAATTGGAGCCAGTGCAGCATTCTGTCAGCAGGCCAATGGTTCTGTAAATGACAGGACAGCCTTGTGGCGGAATATTCTGCAGCCAGTTAAAGCAGTAACAGAAATCTGTATATTTACTAACACAAAAAAGAAGTCCAGTAACTCAAGTAGAAAACTAAGCAAGCTGCAGGACTGTTTTCCTAGAACATCGTCATACTTAAAAAATGTTAACAGCTGTGGGCCAGAGGGTTATCTAGCCAGCGGCATTCCAGATTGTTCCTTGGACTTATCGCCAGAGTGTGGAAGAGACTCTTGCCTGCTGTTTCATATACTTGTGGGTAAAAGGTCAAAAGGTGGCGGAGTGTAACTTGGGAGTCTGGAGCACAGGAATCACAGGGGCCCAGGTTCAAATCCCACCTAACGCTGCGTGACCTCACACACAAGTCACTGCCTTGGCACCGCTGCATTGTTCCCCAAAGATCGTCTCAGGAGAGGCAGCAAAGCCCGCATAGGCAGCACTGCGTCCGCCTCCCAGTCCCCCACCCTTGGGTGGCTGTGAGGATGAGCGAGGTGATCATAATTATGGTGATGCTGGTGACAGTGTTACTCCACGTCAGGCTGTGTTCTGAGCTCAGCACACGTGGCCTCAGGGAAGCCTCTCACCATCCTCTTTAAGAGCTGAGGAAACGGAGCCCAGGGAGGTGACGTGACCCAGCCCATGTCACTCAGTTGTTGAGAAGCAGAGCTGGGACTTGAACCCTGGCAGCCAGGCTCTGAAGCCCAGCCGAGCAGGGCTCCCAGGCCCCTGGGGAGCCACTCGCCCGCCGTGTGCGCCCCGCTGACGCCCAGCCCCTGCCCCGCAGGAGAAGCAGGACAAAGCAGTGCTGCAGTCCGAGGTGGCCAGCCTGAGGCAGAACAACCAGCGGCTGCAGGAGGAGTCGCAGGCCG
The DNA here is from genome assembly GCA_004024745.2 of Catagonus wagneri. Classification (NCBI taxonomy): domain Eukaryota; kingdom Metazoa; phylum Chordata; class Mammalia; order Artiodactyla; family Tayassuidae; genus Catagonus; species Catagonus wagneri. The sequence goes on along the minus strand of PVHT020000178.1, from coordinate 1,236,345 downwards.
CCAGTGAGCAGCTGCGCAAGTTCGCCGAGATCTTCTGCAGGGAAAAGAAGGAACTCTGAGGGGGAGAGGCCGCCACCCCCACCCCTCCGTCTGGGCAGGCCGTGGGCTCCTGCCCCCCTCTCCCTCAGCCCGGCTCTGGCTGACCAGCCAGCCTGGGCCCCAGCGCCCTCCGGTAGACACGGAACCCCCTGGGCGGCAGTGGCACCAGAGAGAGAGGCCTCCCCGGGGCTGGGAGCTGGGGTCGGCCCGCAGTCCTCGAGCCCCAGAGAGGGTGACATGGTCTGCAGCCTCCCGCTGAGCTGCCCATCTGTGGGCCCTGGGGGCTGGGCCCGGCGCACACCGCCCCCGGGGGGGCCCATCCTCCCATCCCCAGGCAGCCTCTTCCTAGGACCAAGCCATCGGAAGCTGCAGGAACGGGGTGGAGGGCAGGAGCGAGTCTCCAAACCCCACAGCTCCAGGAGTTCACAAACCGGGTTTCCTCACCACATCTGACGGCGTCTGGGTTTGTGGGGCCAAGACCCCTGCATGAAAAATCAGTGAGAAACCGGCCCACGCGTCCCTCACGGCCCGGAGAGGTGCAGGCCAGCGTGGACCAGGGCTCTGGGGCCTGGTGCACCGCCTCCACGAAGCATGGACATAGTCCCCTCCCAAAAGCAACCGGAAGCACTTTCTTAAGAGTTTCAATTGTTTTCTCGGTGGTGGGGGGGAGGGGACGGGGGTGTCCCGAGACAGAGAGAGGAAACCCCAGCATCCAAACTCAACTTTTTTGAGGGGAGAGCTATTTGCACACTTGGGACCATTTCTACAGTCTTTTTTTTAATCAGTCCTTTGACCCCCAGAGGCCAGAACGCCTGGGCCCCTCCACCTTCGAGCTACTGACTGGACCAGACCCAGCGACAGAGCTACCACAGCCCATCCAGTTCCACAAGCCCTGGCCTCTCCCAGGCACCAGGAGGGGCCCCACGGGGCCCTCAGGTCAGGGCCCGAGAGAAACAGCCTTCAGCTCTTCTCTGCTTTCGCTTTCCCTTTGCAAGTCCCTCAGCCCATCTTCCAGGCGCAACAAGCAGCAGCAACATTGGACACCCTCACTGTGCTCCCCGGGGAACCCCCACGAGACGCCAGTTCTCTACAGGCAATAAGGGGCCGCTTGCCAGGCAGCCAAGCCGGTGTGGTACTACGCTGTTCACCCAGGAAACAAGAGTTTCTTTTTTTCCTTTAAAAACAAAAATATATATATATATATATATATTTATTTTTTCATGTAGAGTTGCGCCAGAACAAGTCTGTATGGCCACAATCTTGGATTCCGCCAACCTCAAGCTGAGGATCCAGGCATGTCCCTCGTGGGCCGGGCTCAGAGGGGGGCACTCAGAGGGACACAGGCAGGGGAGGGGCAGGAGGCCAGCTCCGAGCCGCACACTCCAGCAGGGCCAGTGCCGGCGGCCAGCCCTGTCCGGAGACCCTTGCCACCGCCTTCTCTCCGGGGCCAGGAACCCCAGGGAAGGAGACTCTGGGGAGCCTATGGGGACGCGGGCGTCTGGGGAGCAAGAGGACAGGACACCCGCCTGCCTCCCTGCGACCAGCCTCGGGCCCCTCGGCAGCACTGCTACCCGAAGGAGAGCGCTCAGCTCTGCCTTGGCTCCTGCTCACCTGCGGTGTGACAGGGGGCCGCGGGAGAGGGGACCTGCCGCCTGGAGGAGACCTGCGGGGTCCTCAGCCCTGGCCAACTACTGTGACGTCTCCGCCCCGCTCTCCGGATCCCTGTTTAGAAGGGTTCTCCAGGACCACGCACCCCACCCCGCATTCCCCAGACCCTAACCTGGAGCCTGCCCCTCCTCCATCCCCCCGCCCCGTTTTTTTTTAAGTTGTCTCCTCATATCTTCAGATCATTCGAATCATTCTGGGGACCTAATCATGTACATTGACAAGTGTAAATTATGATTTTTTTTTTGGTTTTGTTTTGTGTTATTTTTTAAGAAATTCTGCAAAACAAATCTATTTAATTTGAGTTTGGTGTTCTATCTCATGGTTAAAGACAGCAGCAGGGGTTTTTTTGTTTGTTTGTTTGTTTTTTTCACGTGTTGATTCGTTTCCTTTGGATTTTTTTATTCCTTATTGTCTCCCCTACCCCATCCCTGTCTTGAGATTTTCTGGCATGTTTCTGAAGGTTTCAAAGGAAATAAAATGTTTCATAGAAGTGGTTCGTGTGTTCACTAGCTGAGCAGCTGCCCGGAGTCCCTGACAAGAGGGTTTGTCCAGTGTCAGCCCTCTGCTCCTGTCCCCCTCATCCCAAACGCCGTCACCCCCGAAACAGCCTGGGAACCTCCATATGCCGCAGATGAGGCCCTAAGAAGCAAAAAAAAAAAAAAAAGGGAAACAAAGATTTGGATTGCAGTGGCTCAGGTCGCTGCAGAGGCACGGGTTTGACCCAGTGCAGTGGGTTAAAGGATCCAGCGTTGCCAGATGGCGAAGTTTGCAGCTGCAGCTCGCATTCATTCCCTGGTCCAGGAACCTCCATATGCCTTGGGTGCAGCCATAAAAAAAGAGAGAGATTGTACCTCAGAAGTCGTTTACCAAAGGCCTGAAGCCCAGCCCATGGAGTTGTGTTGGTCTGAGAATTAATGGCCGATCCTTTTAATCTGGAGATTGTACAGAAAAAAAAACTTATTTCCAGCTCAGCGACTCTGTCCTCTGCAGCAAGATGAGGAACCAAGGGGCCCCTGCATCCTTTGGCCCGGCTGTCGCCCCAGGCCACACCCTCCCCAGCGATGGCTGGTGTGGCTCATTTAGCACGCGTGTGCGGACACACACACACACTCACACACACACCCTCTTGATGAGAGTAGGCCTCCCTCTACCAGTTTGTAGTGGAAAGCAGCTCCTGCTTCCAGGTAGGGGCTCAGAGAGGTGGAGGTGACCTAGAAAGATCCTGACCTCAGCCCTGGGCCGGGCCCCTCCTCTGGGCGCTCTCCTAGCTGGGGAGGGGCCCTTAACTCCCGGCCCCAGCTCTGCAGCTGCCCTGGCAAAAGGCTTGTCTTTTGACCCGTGGTTCTTCTTTTCCAAACCTCTTTTCCAAACCTCGAAATTCCATGTGAGAATCCCAAGGTCTAGCCTCCTGTGGGAAATCTAGGTCCAGCTCTGCCTGCATCTCAGATGCAGCCCAACCTCTCCACAGAGCTGGCCCCGGGCCTGGGGCTTTCAGGCTCCCCTGCCCATTTACCCGTCGTTGACTTGACCATTTCTGCGCTCACACTTGATGCTTCTCTGACGCAAGCCCTCCCACCACCCCACCCTCCACTTTTTCCAAAGCGGGTTTATGTCCTTTTCCAGAAGAGGTGGACCAGCCATTTCCACATCTCCTAAAAATTCTAGAGTGTTCCAGACACTCTGTCTCCGCCCTCCTTGAGGCCCCATCCTCAACCCCGGGCTGCACTCCCCCCACCACCAGCACGGAGACAGCGGAACAAGCTGTTCTCACATCCTCTCCTGGCGCCTGTGACACACACCAACTTCCAACACCCCACAACTCACACGCGCCAGCGTGCGCTCTCGTCCCTTCCCCACCATGCCCCAGTTTTCCACTTCCTCTGCCTTGTCCTTCTCTTTCCCCCACAGGCCGCCCTCCAGGGGACCCACCCCGCATCCCTGCCCCCAACCCGGCCTCAGGCTCTCCCCTGACCCAGCCTGGGAATCCCTTCGTCCCTTCGGCTCTCTCCACGTTTTTCCATTGTCTTCCTCAACTCGCTGCGTCCTCTCCCCTGAAGTCTCATCTCTGTGTCACTGTCCTGGGACTTTGCCTGTCCTGGATCCTAACTTTATCTCTCTGCCACTGTGCCTCCGCTCCCCCTCTCCTATTTTCCATGCCCTGGTTCTCTGCCTCCCCTCCTGGAATCTCTCCTGCTTTTCTCTCCAAATCACTGTCTACCTCCTCCTCGGTCTCTCCTTCTGTATCTATTTTTCATTACTATTATTTCCTCTCTCCCACTAAATCCGCATCTCTCCTGTCCTCTCCCCCCCCCCAATTCCCATGGCGCGCTTCATCTGCCTCTCTCCAGATCTATTTCTTCCCTGTCCTGCTCTTTTCCTGATTCTCTATAAATGTGTGACTCTCACATCAGTCTCTCCTGACCGCTCTTGTGTCCTGGTTCTCACTCCTCGCCCCACCTCACCCAAATCTTTTTTTTTTTAATCCTAGCGTCCCTGGATCTCTGTCTTTTTCTCCTTTGCCCCTTCCCCTCTGCTCTTGGCCACACGTCAGGCTAAGAGGCGCCAGGTGATGTGTGGGCCGAGGCTATGGCGCCCCTGGCACCACTGCCCTGTAGAGCCCGGGGAGGGGAGGGGAGGGGAGGGGAGGGGAGGGGAGCGGCGGGCTCAGTCTTCGTCTTTCTGTCCCTTCCCTTCCCCCAGTCCCCAGCTTCCCGCCTCCCTCCGCGCTGCTTCCCTCTGCAGCTGCAGCAGTCCGTTGCCAGGGCAACCACAGCTGGCTGGGTGGGAGCCCTCTCCACCCCATCCCCCCCTCTTCTCCTTTCCGACCAGGCAGGGAGGAGCGGGGACAAAGCCAGAGAAAGGCGGGGTGCAGAGGGGAGCCGGAGGTAGGGGCCAGCTCCAGCTGTTAACCTCAGTTGCTTCTGCCCCAGTGAGGCCCCACCTCCAGTTTTGGTGACGCCCCAAACCGGCCTGGAGGACGAGGCAGACGTGGGCAGAGGGGTCAGGCCCAGTTTAATACACAGAACAAGTTAATTCACAGCAGAGGCAGGCAATAAAGGAGACTCGTTTACAAGGGGGGGGCACGCCTGGATTGGAGGAGACCCCCCCCTCAAACCCATCACCTCCCCCACTTGCAGTCTCATTTTCCCTTTTTTTTTAAAACCCAAACAACAAACACAACCACAAGAAACAACCACGCCCCCTCGAGACCCCGAAAATGGCCAGCGAGGGTGGCAGGGGGCAGCCCGGCCTGGCCGGTAGGGAGTCGGGGCGGGGCGGGGCGATGGGGGGGGTTGGAGGAAAATCCAGTCCATTGCAGAGTCTGTGCTTCTCATTCCAGCGGGCGCTGGGCAGGGGCCCGCCTTGCCCCACCGGCGGCCAGCCATGGCGGCTCGGCGTGGGCACGGGCGGGGCTCTCGGGAAGAGGGCAGGAACAGAGTTCAAAACCATGGTTCACATCATGCAGTATCCACTGTGGGCCAGGGGGCGGCACCACGCCCACCTGCCCCGGGCACAACGGGGGATGGTGCCCACCTTGGGTGGGGAGGTGGGGCGGCTGCAGCGCCACAGACGGAGGGGAGGGGCCGCCAGGCAGGAAGCTGGCGTAGACTGGTGCCCAGGAGATGCGCGGCAAGCCCCCCTCCACCCAGCCAGGCCTTATAGGACTCTTTGTATATATTAATTTCTTTTTTTTTTTTTTAACTTTTTGACTTTTTCTTTAGAAAAAGGCTATGTCCGTACCCCCAGCTGGCATCCACCACCCCTCGTGCCCGCCCAGAGGCGGGGTATGGCTTTGAGGGGAGCAGAAGCCCCTGGTGTCCATTTGCCAAGGGGCAGGGAAGGAGGGAGGAAGGGAGAGGGCCCTGCTGGGCCCACCAACCCACAGGGCAAACATTCCACTTGCACAGAGGGGAGGGGGTGGCCCAGCCCCCTCTCAGGCTCGCCCCGCCCCTCCCCCGTGGGGCATTAAGGATAGGGAGAGAGTGGAGGAGCTCCAAGACAAGACGCAGGTGGGCAAGCACCACCCCAGAGGTCCAGGTGAGCCAGAGCCAGGCCTAGGTGAGGGTGATGTAGGCAGAGGCCTTCTCTTTCAGGTGCCGAAGACAGAGGTGACAACTCCAGCTCCCTGTGGGATGCCCGAGGGCACAGAATAAGGCACCATCTTCCCCAGCAGGAAGTTCACTTCCCAGCCCCCCTCCCCCAGCCCAGGTCGCAGCCTCCTCTCACCTTCCGGGGGCTCCGCCATGGGGGGACTCAGGCAGTACATGTGGTAACCCCGATCGCAGTCGTCACAAAACAGCAGCTGGTCCTGGGGGGTGAGACCCGCCCAGCTGGCACCCTGGGGGCACGGGCACCAGAAACCGGGGTGGGGGGCTGGGGCAGGGGCCAGGTCAAAGGGGCTGGGGGAGGTGGTCCCTCCCAAGACAAAGGGCTCTGAGAAGGTCATCTTGGCAAAACCCTGCGAGCGAAATGCCCCTAAGGACCTCAGTTTGCAGTTTGTGGTTTGGGCTTCCTAAGATGCTGTGGCACACTCAAAATGACACTGAGATGGTCTGGAAGCAGTGGACGCAGGGTCAGGTCCCAACCGTACCATTTTCCTTGCTGAGTGACCTTGGGCAAGTCTGCTCCCTTCTCTGAGCTCCGTTTTTCTCTACCTCAGGGCGGTTGGGAGGAGTCAGAGAGGGAAGAGTATTAAGTGTCGGACTAGAAGTTCCCATTGTGGCACAGCGGAAACGAATCCGACTGGGAACCATGAGGTTGCAGGTTCAATCCCTGACCTCACTCAGTGGGTTAAGGATCCGGCATTGGGAGTTCCCTTTGTGGCTCAGTGGTTAACGAATCCGACTAAGAACCATGAGGTTGCGGGTTCGCTCCCTGGCCTTGCTCAGTGGGTTAAGGATCCGGCGTTGCCGTGAGCTGTGGTGTAGGTCGCAGACGCGGCTCGGATCCCGCGTTGCTGTGGCTGTGGCGAAGGCCGGCAGCTACAGCTGTTAGACCCCTAGCCTGGGAACCTCCATATGCCATGGGTGCGGCTCTACATAAAGGCAGAAAGACAAAAAAAAAAAAAAGGGGGATCCAGCATTGCCATGAGCTGTGGTGTAGGTTGCAGAAGAGGCTCAGATCCCACATTGCCGTGGCTGTGGCGTAGGCTGGCAGCAACAGCTCGGATTCGACTCCTAGCTTGGGACTCTCCATATGCAGTGGGTGTGGCCCTAAAGAGCAAAAAAAAAAAAAAGTGTCAGGCTCAACTAATGGACATTAACTAATAGTAATAATAATACAGGTTACTAGTGTTCACGAGGGAGGGGGCTTCAGGAAAGGCTTTAGGCCGGAGGTGCCCGGGGGGGAGGCAGCCTGGGGCATGTCCCAGGGGAGGCGGGTGGGCACTCACGTCGTTCTCGGAGGTGCCGCATAGGCTGCAGGACTTGCACTCGATGCACTGCCAACGGTAGGTCCGCACGGCCGCCGTCATGTTCACCGTGAACTGTAAACACGAGGGGTGTCCTGGGGGCCGAGGGGCAGGGGTGCGGTTAGGGGTGGCTTTGCCCCTGGTGGCTCCCGACCCCTGGAAGTGAAATGGCTCAGCCCCTACCCCTGGCTCACAAGACCCACGGCCTGACCCCACCCAGCCCCGGTGCCCAGCACCCGTCCCTCAGGCAGTGCCGCCGTGGCCACCAGTCTCCTACCCAGCCACCATGGCAACCACACTCTGCTCCCCAGAACACCATGGCAACCGCATTCCATTACCCACGGTGCTGTGGCAACCACTTTCCACCACCCACAACAGCGGGGCAGCCACAGTCTGTTAACCACTGCGCTGAGGCGGCCGCATTCCACTACCCACAGCAGAACAGCCAGCCGGTCCTGTCAACCGCAGGAACGTGGCAGCCCGTCTCCCAGCCACGATGCCATGGCAACCGCCTTCCGCAGAGGGGTCCCCACACTCTGGTTGCCTGCGACCCAGACCCATTACACATGATGCCCCAGCCACTGCACTGTTGCCCGCATGACCATGCAGTGTGCCAACCCACTGCACATCCCACCACCCCCATGCAGATGCCCAGCCACTGCCCTGGGCTGCGACAACCAGCTTCCACTACACCCAGTCGTCACACCATATTTCACTGCCCGTAATACCATAACAACCACGATTCATTAGCCACCATGCTGAGGCAACCACAGTCTACTGCCCGCACGTCCACCCCGGGAAACCTCTATTAACCACAACTCAGTGGCAAGCGCTCTCTGTCACCCACAAGACCCAGGCCGTGGTAATCCATGACTTGCTATTGCAGCCCACTCCCCACCATGTTTTGGCAACCATCTTTTACTGTCCCCCCACGCCACGATACGCAGATGGCAGTACTCGCAACGCCATAACCACCATATCCCTTTGTTCCCAGAGCCTCCCTGATCCCGCTGTTTCCCATCATCCTCGGCAGTGGTCCTTGGGGCCCCCCGGATGCTCTGCATACCCCCCAGTCCTCACTCCTCCACCTCCTGGCCTCCAGATCTGGACCCCGGCCCCCAGAAGCCTCAGGTGGGGGCATCACCTGATCGCCCACAGTCGGCACAGGAGATGAGGTCCTCGGGACACCCTGTCTTCTTGGAGCCACCCAGGCAGAAGTCACAGTAGCCGTTGGGGATGACAGTGCCGTCAGGTGCCTTCTTGGCTGAAAGACAGCAGGCAGGGCTTGGCATGGGAAAGGCAGGGGCATTCGGTCACAGGCTGCTGCAAAAGTCGGGGCAGGGGGAGGCGTCCCTACCTGTGTGTTTCCTCTGTGCCTCGGGGACCCAGGCCAATTCTTTGTAAAATTCTGGGGGTGGGGGGGACAGAGAGAGGGGCTCTCACCATAGGCAAGGCTCCACCCTGCCCCAGCCTCAGCCCCAGGGGTGGAGCCCTTGTCCAGGCATGGAGGGGGAGGGGAGAGGGAGTGGCTACCCCAAGCTGTGGCCAGCAGCAAACAAGAGTTAGAGGAGCCCAGGTAATTCTCATTAGGACCCCCCCCCAACTCTTTGAGCACAACTGCTCTGTCCTCTTCATTAGGCAAAAACTTGGCAGATACAGCTTTAGGAAGAGCCCCCCACTTCCCCACGCATACACACTTCTACCAGACAGCCACCCCCAACAAAGCCCCAAAATAAAAATTAGGCAGATCCCACTGGCCAAGATCTCATATGGAAACAGGCGTTCAGGGGGAAAATCCTGCACACAGAGGTGGCTGGGTGTGCAGTGGGGATGAGATGAAGAGAGTGCCCTCTCCCGCCAAGGAATGGGTGGAAGATGGTTTCTCTACTGGCACAGCCTCGCCTCCCTGCCCCAAGCCTTCCCCCATCCCTCAACTGTCAGGGTTGGCACCGGACTGGCATGGGCAGACGCCAAGGGTTCCCGGGCCACAGACCCTGCCCCTCGGCCCAAGCTTAGCAGAGAACGGAGAAAGGGAAGCAGGGAGGGAGGGGAGTCATCTATCACCCCCCTCCCCAAGCTCTAATTGAAACAATAAATCAGACCCAGAAATATTACTCCCGGCCGGGAGCGAGGGAGAGATGGTTGGTTGTCATGGCAACCCCAGAGCCAGCATCCCCATGGTCGGTGGGGGGAGGGGACCGCTGAGCTGGGGCTTTTCCAGAAATGTGTAATGTGCCCCCTCCCTCCCGGGCTGCTAGCCCCCACTCGCAGGGCCCCTCACCACCCCACGCCCTGCCCGCCTGCTCACGTTTATGGTTGTTTTTCCGGTGGAAGGGCAGGGCGTGGCGTTCGGCGTTCTCCTCCCCCTCCTCCTCAGCCAGGTGGGTGTGGGTGTAGTGGTAGCTGAGCCCTGGCCGGTTCTTATACCGTTTCCCACAGACTGAAGAGTGAGCAGGGAGGGCCGGTCAGCCCCCTCCCAGCCCATGCCGCCTCCACCCTGGCCTCGGGGATCACATCTCCTCCCTCTGCCAGAGGCCTGCGCGTGCCCCCACCACCACCAGGGTCCAGAACAGGAGGGAGGGGGCCAGGAGGGGCCAGGTCTCTGGGCCCCACTCTCTCTCTTCCCCCCTCTTCAGAAGGACTCACTATCACAGACATACGGCTTGTCTCGGTCCTCCAGGGAAGCGGTGTCCTGGCGTTTCCGGAGACCTCCGATGCCATATGCCTGGGGAAGAGTCTGGAGTGAGGGGCCACGAAGAGGAGAGAACTAGAAGAATTTTCCTCATTTGGGCCTGAAATGCAGATCGCAGCTCTGCCACTACCTAGCTGTGGGCCTTGAGTAACCCCCTTGACCGCTCCAAGGTTCGGTTTCCTCATAGGTCGTACAGGTATGAAGATAGTTCTAACCCACTGCGTAGTCTCTGTTTTGCAAATGGTTTAGCAAATCCATGCCTCAATGTCCTCATCTGCAAAATGGGTATAAAAAACCCCCTACCCCTTTAGGCTGTTCTGGGGATTAAACGAGATCAGACTGGGGCAGGGTCTGAACATCGTGCAGCCTCAATAAATGGGATCTGCGTTGAGGGGAGGGGGGAGGGGCAGGAGCTTGGGACTGATACCTTTCCTTTGGCCCTGTTCTTCCTCCTGGGAATGTCATCCTCCAAGTCTTCCACTTCAAGATCATGTGGAAACTCCAGCAGCTGCTGTTTCTGGGCACCAGGAGAAGGGAGACTGGGGTCAAGAAAATGGGACACTGTTCTGCTTTGGGGGGGTTGGTTATGAGCAGAGCAGAGTGGGGACTGGGGGCGGCAGGGCAAGTCGGAAGGTCTCCCGAAAAGAGATGAGGTGTGAAAGGATGGAGACTTAGGATGCCTGAAGGACCTAGGGAGCCAGGGGAGATTTCAGAGCAGGAATGGGATGGGCCAGGGCCGGAGGCAGGGGTGAGAGGGCAGCTGTGGCCCCTGGGGTGGGGGGGGTCCTACCTGGCAGTCCATAATGGTCTCCTCCTCCTTCAGCTCTATCTTCTTCTCCCCTGTCTCAGCACACAGTAGAGCCTCAAGGACCGGTCCCTCCGGGAGACCACCCTCCTTCTTCAAGGGTGCCTCACAGTCTGGGGATAAAGCCACAAGGGAGAGGTGGGGGTCAAGTGGAGAGGCTGTCCCTGGAGGACCCCTCAAGGTGCCCAGGTTGGGGAGTCATGCTCTTTGCTGGTGGGAAAAGGCTTCCCACACTCAACTAGCAACAGACTGAAAGACTCAACCACACACACTGGAAAGCAGGGTGGGTCCTGGGGAAGACACAGCCAGACCCTCAGAGCCACTTGGACACACTCAGGAGGAGATGTGGCCAGAGCCTCCAATATACCTGCGTACACACAGGAGACTCCACCCCAGACCCTTACACCTGGAGAGAACAAATACCCAAAGAGGACACACAGGGTCATACGCAGGGGAGCTTCAGACAGATCTGAGACAGCCAGCCACACAAGGGAAGAGATACACCCATCTGGACACGTGGAGGAAACATACACCCATACACCCATCAGCTCAGATATACCTGGACATGTGGAAGAAACATACACCCATCAGCTCAGATATACCTGGACATGTGGAGGAAACATATCCAGACCCTTGGGTCCACCCAGAGATACTCAGAAAGAGACCATTAGACCATCAGTTACGCCCAGACCCACATGAGGAAGACACAGCCAGACCTGAGCAAACACCTGAACATTCTTAGGGGAAACAGAGACACACCTAGAGAGAGTCACTAGGGTGGATACACCTACACTCAGGACACAGAGACAGTCCCTCTGGGGCAATCAGACACCGCCAGGTGGACATTGCAATACACCTGGCCCCACACAGATCCTTGGATATACCTGGACAAGGAAAGAGAAACAGCCAGGGATCTAATAGCAGGGGACACATTCAAGGAGTGCTGAGGCCAGAGACTCGGGGGGCAGGCAGCCCACGTGGGCCGAAGTACCCCTAGTACAGAGCATCAGGGAAGAGATTCTCCCAGACCTTCCAAAGCATCTGGCACTCAAAGGAGGAGACAGCCGGACACCCTGACACCCTGACTCTCAGCAACAGTTGGACACTCAGACGAGACACACACACAAGAGGAAATAAACCTTCTAATACACTTGGAAACACCTGGAAAGAGACACAGATACTGAGATACACTCTACTGCAAATGGAAAGAGTTACAGCCAAACACTCTGACACATCCAGACACACTCAGATATCCACAGGAAGAAATACAGCCAGTCACCTTGATACATCCCAGCCTGCAAGGGATACAGAGACTGGATACACCTGGACACACATGACAGATACCACTCTGTCCTAGAACAGGCCGGGGCGCAACAGGGAGAAGGTCCAGTCCAAAGTTCAGTCACTCTGGGAGAACTATCGAATCTCTGGACTACAGCCAGCCACTCAGACACACACCCGCATCAGCACACACTTAGCGAGAGAGCCGTGGGCACTGATGGGGGCCACTCCAAGCACAGGACGATGCTCCACCCACCGATCTTGTATTCGCAGGGCCGGAGTCTGGGGTCCTCCAGGATGTTGAGTCTCCGTTTCTTTCTCCAGCAGCGGGCGGGGTACGTATAGATCTGACCTGGGGCCAAACCTGAAGTGAGAAGGGAGGTAAGAACGAGGCCGCGCAGCCGTCGCCCCGCCCCGCCCCCGCCCTCCCTTGTCGGTACCCGGCCCGCGATGGGTCTTCTCCATCCAGATGTAGCAGTTGTTCTGGGCCACGCCGGTCTGCGAGTCGAGGAAGGGCAGGCGCAGGCTGCGCTCGGCGCACAGACGCGCGTTGTAGCTGCGGCAGTGCTCGATGGCCTCACGGTAGAAGTCCTCGCCTAGGCTGCGAGGGGCGGGTGAGCGGGCGGGCAGCTGTCAGCAAGGGCAGCCCACCAGGTCGCCCAGCACCCCTCCCCCACCCTCTCGGTCGTAGGGAATGGATGGGCCGACTCCTCCACCCTCCCCTCTCCCCTCCTGTGGCTCCTGGACCCAGGAGCCCCCCAGCTGAGATTCAAGCAGGCCCCGGAGCCAAAGAGTGGATACAAATACACACAATACAGAAACAGACAAAAATACACTGGGACCCATCGATACATACAGGCACATATCCAAATACACAACACAAACAAATCGCACAGAGTCACACGGGATTCACACACAAAGAGACACACATCCCAAGACTCACAAAGGAGAAACAGACACATCTCACATATATGCACACACAAACATCAACTGAAAAACACAAATATCTCAAGTCCCATAGGGTAGAGAGACAGATCGCACATATACCCGTGCTCAAATATACATTACATATCCAAAGACACACAACATAAACAATCACCCACACAAAGACACACAACATGCAAACAGACCACACACCACACACACTCTCACTTATGCATCCAAAGACACACTTAGACACACAAATGTTAAAAGAGGAAAAAAACAGGGAAAGAAACTACCCACATAGGTGCTTACACACATAGCCAAAAGCACAAAACACACACACTATCTGGATACACTATACAAAGAAATCACACAGATTCACACAGGATACACACACATACTCACAAAGACACACAGTACAGAAACCAGCCTCTCAAATACCACATATTTGAGCACACAGAGATACATACATACACACCATAGAAATAGACAAATACACCCATCTTCACACAAAAACTTGTACATAAATACATGCACACCTACATATCCAAAGACACAGAGCACAAATGATGCACGGTTTCAAAGGACAGGCACACACACTCAGAGACCCAAATATCCAAAGATACCTAGTGTAGAATAAAATTAAACACATATCCACACACATATCCAAAAAACCCAGAACTGAAACAAGTGACACATACTCTACATTCCAAGACAAAGGTAGTTTGGGCTTCACTCAAGTTTACCAAGGCCCCCCGCGCCTCCAGACAATTTCGTCTTCTCCCCAACCCTGGGGGTCGCAGGGCGGGACATGACCCCCTTTCCCCGAAAAGGACCCCAGGAAGACTCTGAGTTCCGCACACACTCCGCTTTTCCAGAAGGAACGCGTCGGACCAGGTTCTTGCCAGAGACCCATAGTCACACACTCGCAACCCCGCGCAGCCCGGCCCACGGTGACAGCCCCCCAGACACCCCATCGGCCCCACCCCCAGCTGCCACACACACACACCCACACGCCCGCGCAGACGCGCCGCGCGCCCTCCCCCCCGCCTCCCGCCGGCCCGCAGCACCTCAGGGGGCCGGGGATGACCGTGGCCATCTTGCTCCCCGGGTCCTGCCCCCAGCAGGTCCCCGCCGGGCCGGTCCTCCCAGCGCTCGGGCGGGCGCTGAGGCCGCCCATCCATTCATTCCCGGGGGGCGGGAGCACCAGGGCCACAGCCAATGAGGGCGGCGGGGCGGGCCCGCCCGGGCCATGCCGGGAGTGGTAGTTCCAGGCCTGGGGCTGGCGGGACCCCGCAGAGAAGAGGGGTCAGAGGTGGGGCCCGGGGCACGCACAGCCATCCTCGCACGCTCACTCATGCACACCTCTGAGTCTCACACATGGGCCTACACTCACACCTGCACACCTGGTCTCGCGCACACCCACACACGGCAGCTTACACACACATTCACACCTATACTCACTGCCTCCCACGCAGACTCACACACACTCCCTCTCCCACACCTCCGCACAGATTCACATACACTTACACAAACACTCCTATGTCAAGAGACTTAGAGACACCTTACAGGTACACACGCAACACGTGGCTCCCTGACACCTCCCCCACGTACGCGTCCCACGGACATGTGGCTCACTGACACCACCCCCTCCCCCCAAGTCCCTCCTAGCTCCAGAGAACCCTCTCAGGTCCCCCAGCTTTCTCTCCTGAAGTGACCGCGCCCTACTCAACCCCTTCCCAGCTGACAACAGCTAGCTAATTAGTAGTTGTAACCACACTTGCTGGGTTCAGATTGTGGCTCTGCCACTTGGTGGCCATGTGACCTTGGACAAATGACAACCTTTCTGGGCCTCAGTTTCCTCTGTAAAATGAGGGTGATGCCCCATTGGATTATTGTGAGGATTCAATGAGTAAGTATAGGCAAAGTGTTTTAAAAGTTAGCTGGCAGGTTAGTCAATGTTCAATAAATGCATTCATTCCACAAAGAGGACCTGATAGGCACTAAGATATAAAATGGTGATAGCTAGCCATTATTAGAAAGAATAATGCTGGGCATGTAATAGATGCTCAATATAGATTCGTTGAGGAGTCCCCGCTGTGGCTCTGTGGTAAAGAACCTAAGATCCATAAGGCCGCCAGCTCGATCCCTGCCTTCCATCAGGAGGACCTGGCATTGCCAGGAGCTGTGGTGTAGATCGCAGACGCAGTGCGGATCCTGTGTTGCTGTGGCTGTGGTGTAGGCCAGCAGCTGCAGCTCTGATTCGACCACCTAGCCTGGGAACCTCCATATGCCTCCGGTGCAGTACCCCCCCAAAAAAAAGATTTGTTGAATATAAATATACTGAGTAGCCACCCTGTGCCAGGCACAGTTTTTTAACAGAGATTAACCTACATGATCCTCATAATGACCAGAGTGATATTATAATTACCCCCAGTTTCCAGATGAGGAGGTGAAGCTACATGCCCTCAGCCCCTGGCCGCTGTTTGAAGGTGGAACTAAGAAGAATTCACTCACTCAGATGTCCTGTCCCAAGTGGTCACCTCCTTCTTTCTCCCACTGTCACCCACACTGACTCTACCCCAAGGGTAAGAGTGAGCTGCCCTACTGAGTCACAACACACTCACCAAGTCCCACGCACACACACCTGGAACACGGCCACCCTCCAGGGCTGGAGTTCAAGTTTTAGCCCCTGCATGGTTGAAAATGCCCACAAATGTCCTTGTCCACCAGGGGGCTCTCCAGCAGACGGAAGAGGCGGTGTGTAAGAGCCTTCATGCACAGCCTGGTGAGAGACACCCCCTCAGGTCTTCCACACCCATGGTCACTTCTGAAACACACACACACACACACCTCTCTAGTCCTAGACCCCTTGACTCCTTCTACAGGCTTTCCTCCATCTCCCCCAGGTAAGGCCTTGACCTCCTCCCCCAATCTCTAGGTCTGCTTCACACCTGACCTAGAGAAGATGGCAAGGGGAGCAAGTCAGGGTCACTGGCATCCTCATACTTACTCCGATCCCCAGATCCCCACAGTGGCCACCCCATATCTCATCCACAGTAAGCCCTGCCCGCCTCCACCCGACCCAAAGCACCAGCTCAGCTCAGAGAGTGCCCTTGCCACCTTCCTCTCTCACCTCCCACCACCCTACCAGTACACTTTTTACACTTGCTCCCCACACCTCAGACACCCCGGCTCACTCCTGCCCCGCCCCAGAACCTTTGCATCAGTTCTGGTCAGCTTGGAGCCTGAGTGTAGAACCCGCCATCCCCTCCCCGGAGGCCCTTGTCCACCAGCACAGTTTGACCCACAGACCCAAGCTGATACCTGGAGAGGGGTCTCCCTGCCCTTCCTTACCCCAGCCCCCTTCATAGAACCCGCTCCCACACTTGAGCTCCCCCACCCAGACAGTCCTCCCGTCCCCATCCCCCAGCACCCTCTGTGGAAACTGGACCACAAGTGAAATCAATATCGACACTACTAATAATAATCACTACATTTAGTCCGGGTCAGGCTCAGTGTTAAAGTGCTTCACCAACATCGCAATAGGCCAGTGAGGTCAGAAGAACTGTTACGATTCCCCAGTTCACAGATGGTAGTCACTGAGGCTCAGGAAGGAGAGGAAATTAGTGGCTCAAGATGGGGGGGTGGTCTTTTTTTTTTTTTTTAAAGGGCCTCAGCCTTGGCATATGGAAGTTCCCACTACACCACAGCAAAGCCAGATCCGAGCCGAGTCTGCAACCTACACCACAGCTCATGGCAACACGGGATCCTTAACCCACTGAGCAGGGCCAGGGATCGAACCCTTATCCTGATGGATACTAGTCGGTTTCATTACCGCTGAGCCACAACGGGAACTCCCTCAAGATGGGGTCTGGATGCAGGCAGTCAGAACTGAGCACTGCACCTGCCACCTCCCACCCTGGGGTGGGAGGGATTTGACTCTCACCTCCTCTCAGGAGCCAGTTCCTACCCTCACCTCTGCAGACCCCTCAGAAGGTGAAAAGGGTGCTGGCACCCCCACGCTTACTCTGGCCCTCAAGTCCCTGCAATGGCTGCCCCACGCCTCCTCCCAGAAGGCTGGCCCGGGTCGGAGTGAGGAGGTCTGGATGTCTGTAGAGCCACCAACCTGCACAGGAACCCCGTCCCAGCCACTTGGAGGGTGTCCCTCATGGGGGAGACATGTCTGTGTAAAATCCTTAGAGCCAAAGGGAAGCAGAAGGGTCGTCACCATTACACACCATTTCATACTGACCCCAGGCCCACACACGCCCTCTAGGTCCTTTGCTCACTGCAAAGCCACACGTGTAGGCGCGTGCTATGAGCCCCCGCCCCTTCCCCTCCCAACTTCCTCCACCAGAAGCCAGAAGCAAGTGGGGGCCTTTGGTCCAGCCACCTGGCACAGCCTGTCTGGAGGGAGGGGGGAGGGGAGGGGTGGAGGCGCCCCCGGGCCCCCGCCCCCATCCCATTACCCCAGCAATCGCTGCTCAAGGTCAAGGTGGCGGGTGCTAGGAGTTGAGGGGAAGGTGGGGGAGGTCGCCCCGGCCCCTTTGTGCAGCGCCGCCGGCGTTCGCCCTCCGCCTCCTCCCCACCAGGCCGGGGAGGAGGGGGAGGGGATTGCCTCGCACACCAGCCAGGGAGAGAGCGCGGGAGCGGCCGCGCGCCTGTCACTCCCAGCCCGCTGTCACCGCCTGGGGAAGGGGGGTGGGGAGCACCGGGACCCAGGAGTTCCGAATCCCGAGGAGGGAGCAAGAGAGATCAAAAGAGAGGGAAGAAGAGAGGTGGACAGAGCAAGGGGTGGCTGGGAGTGGGGAGGACTGGAAGCTAGGTTTGAACCCAGGAATCCAGGATCCCAGCCACTGGGCCCAGGAAGAAGCTAACGCTCAGAGGAGGGACGCGGACAGAGAGAAAGGGAGGGAATCCCCGGAGACTGAGGGCGCTCCCAGCACCCTCTCCGGAGGCATCTGGTCCCCAAGGGGATGGGAGATGCTCTCGTTGATGTGTACGGGCGGCGGAGAGACGGAGGGATCCCACGGTCTAAGCTGACCAGGGCGTCGGGGCTTTAGGTCCTGAAGACCCAGAAAGGAAAAAGGGGGAACAGCAGGTATCTAATTGGGGACACCCGACGTCTCCCACCCTGCATCCTCGCGGATCGAGGTCCCCGGAGAAAGAGAGGGGAAAGAGAAAGATGCTTTGCTGAGGGGAAAGGGTTGTGGTGGAGATTGAGGTCTGGACTTAGGTATTCGTACTCTCAGCCCCTTGCAGGGGCCGGCCTGGCGCCCCCGGAGACTCGCGGGAGGAGGAGGAGAGGGAAGCCCCTACCCCCACTCTGGGTGGGGAAACGGCCTCCGCCACCCCCAGCCCGCACCACATTCCTTCACTGACAGCGACAAAGAAGAGGCGCCCCCGCGACCCTGGAGGGGCTCCCGCCCGAGCCCCAGAAAGCGACAAGGGGTGGCGGCTCCCCCAGGGGAGGGGAGGGGGGTTGGGGGCCCCATTCAACTACCCTCCGCGCGCTGCGTCCCCCTCCCCAGCGAGGGCGGGGGAAGGGTTCGGGTATGGAGCGGGATGGAGGGACGTGGACGGCGGGGACACTCACGACTTGAGCGGGTTCTGAATAGCGGTGGCCATGGCCCGCTCGGCTGGGCCGCCTCCGGCCCGGGGCGCCGCTGCCGCCGCGCGCGGGCCCAGCCCGGCCTGCGCCGCCCGCTCTGCCGCCCAGCGCGCTACGATTTCATTCATTCTTGGGGCTGCGGCGCGAGCCGAGCGGGGCGGGCCGGGGGCGGGGCTCGACCAATCCTCGCACCTCCCGGCGCACGACGGGACGTGGAGTCTAGGGGCGCGCGGCGACGCCCCAGGGCGCCCCATTCCGGACTACACGTCCCAGGGGGCGTCGGGAGGACCGAACGCCCATTGGCTGCTGGGGATACAGGGCGGGGCGGGGCTCGCCCCAGAGCATCCTTTCCCCCTCCCTAGGGGTTCTCCATTCCCAGCTCGTGCTCTCCATCCTTCAGGCACCGTGGGCGCTGAAGCAGGAGGTCCCTGGCTTCTGGGTCTCCCCAGTGTATGGGGATGACCCCAGGGTCTGCAGTGTATTCTTGTCTTTGCCTACTTGTCTGGGTATCTCTTCTGTGTAAGCCAGTCTATAAACGAGCCCTGGGGTTGGTCAGTGCCTTTGTTCATTTATAAAGTGTCTGCTATGTGCCAGGCACTCTTCTAGGCACGGCAATACAGGGTGAACAGCAAAGTTGCTACCCTCAAGTAGCTGGCATTAGCGGCGAAAAACAGATGCTAAACAAGCAAATAAACTCATCATTTTAGAAAGTGATAAGTGCTATAAAGAAATTGGCTTCTTGGAAGTTCTCTTGTGGCACAACAGGTTAAGGATCAGGCATTGTCCCTGCAATGGCATGGGTCACTGCTGTGGCACAGTCTTGACGCCTGGCGTACGAACTTCCACATACCATGGGAGCAACCAAAAAAAAGGAAAAAGAAAAAAAAAAGCTTCTCTGAGGAGATAACTGAGCTAACACCTGAGAAGTTGTCACCATGCAATAGGAGGCCAAGGGGGAAAAACTTGGCAAGTTCATAGATCGGTGGGGGAGTTCCCCTCGTGGCTCAACTGAAATGAATCTGACCAGCATCCATGGGGATGCAGGTTAGATCCCTGGCCTCGCTCAGTGGATTTAGGATCTGGCTTTGCCTTGAGCTGTGGTGTAGGTTGCAGAAGTGGCTCGTATCTCATGTGGCTGTGGCTGTGCCATAGGCCAGCAGCCACAGCTCCGATTCTATACCTAGCCTGGGAACCTCCATATGCAGCGGGTGGGCCCTAAAAAGCAAACAAAAAAACAAAAATCAGTGGGCAAACTAGTGTAACCGTAGCAGAGTGAGTGAGGGGAAGACAAGGTTAAGGAGAGAGCAAGGCTCCAGATCGTATAGGGCCTTGTAGGCCACGGTAAAGAAAACGGATTTTGTTCTAAGTGCAATCAATCATCCTTGACTCTCCTTTTCCACACACACCCCAAGCCCATCAGCAAACCCTGCATTCACAAAATAGATCCAGAATTCACCCACCCTTGTCCCTTCACAGCCTCCCTCCAGGCACAGTCCACCATTACCTCCCCACTGGACAGTTCATGTCTCTTCTCTCCAGGGCAGCCAGAGTGACCTGTCTAAAACCTCTGGCACCACAATGCTCTCTGGCCAGAAACCTCCAGTGGCTTCTTTCACATTTAGAATAAAATTCATTCGAAGTCCTCCTCACTATGCTCTCAAAGGCCCTACTCAAACCCGTCCCCAAACATCATCACGTTTCTGATCTCAGCTCCCTTCTTCCCTTGGCTAACTTTGCTCCAGCCACACTGGCCTCCTCCCAGTCCCTGAAACATTTCAGTTCCACTTCAGCCACAGGACCTTTGCACTTGCCTAGAATGCTTCTCCCCTAGACACCTATTTGGCTCCAACCCTCGCTTTAGTCAGGTTTCTGAATAAATGTCACCTCCTCAGAGACAACCTCAGCTAAAATAGCATCCCTCATAAACTCTCTGTCCTCTTAAAGGCTTTCTTTTTCTTCCAACACTTGCCATAATTTGTTATCATGCTGTAGACCTATTTAGTTGTTTAATTTATTGTCTGTCTTCCTCCGTTCGAATACCAGATCTATGAGGCAGGGATTGTTGTTCCATCCACTGCTGTCTCCCCAGTGCCTAGAACAGAGCCTGAAAAAATAGCAGGTGCTCGGCAATTATTTGTTGAATAAATAAATGAGTCAATTAGTCATTATGCTCCATGTCGCTTCCCACTGTCTGGCTCTGTGGAACACAACCAGCAGGAAGAGAGTCATGTGGGCTCCAGACTGTGCCCTCCCACAGAGGGACACTTGGTCCATCTGAAGGGGGCCGGGGACAATGGGGTGGGGGTGGGAGGGTTGTAGTAAGGAAACCTGCCCAGTAGAGGGTCTGGAGCTAAAACTTCAGGGCAAAGAGAAGGGAAGGGAGGGCTTCTTGGAGGAGGTTCCGAGGGACTCTGACCCCCTGACCTCTCCAGACACAGGGCAAGTCCCTGTTCTGACCTCTTGGGGCCCTGATGCCTGATCATGCGGTTACCGAAATATTGGGAGCAAACAATGATCCTGGATGTCTCAACCTTTGTGGTCACGTCTCCGAACCTGGAAACCAAAGATTTGGCCACTAGAGGGCACTGTGGCCCCAGTCTTTGACCACACAGTTGTTGCCGAATCCCTCAGATCCAACAGGGACATCTGGGGGCAGTGGACCAGCCACTGGAGACACTGGTCCACCCCCCGCCCCCTCCCAGGATCTGGTTACCAGGGTCTGATCCCCTCCCCCTGAAAAAGCCATGGAAGCAATAGGAGACCCTCTGTCTCAGACCCCTGGGAGCTCTGTCCTCAGAGCTTGGACCTCTGAGGGAGACACCGGCTGACTCCCCCCTGCCCCCCTTCCCCACAGTATTCAGAGGACACAGCCCTCCCCTAAGCTGCCCTTGGGATGTTCAGACGTGACAAGTCTCCTGCCCAGGTGAACATACTGAGGTACAGAGGAGGTGAGGCTGCGGGTCACACAGTTCCAGGACAACAGTAACTCTTTTTTTTTTTTTAGGGCCCCACCATGTGCATATGGAAGTCCCCAGGCAAGGGGTCGAATTGGAGCTGCAGCTGCCGACCTACACCTCAGCCACAGCAACGCAAGACCTGAGCCGCATCTGCAACCTACACCGCAGCTTTTGGCAACACTGAATCCTTAACTCACTGAACGAGGCCAAGGATCAAACCTGAATCCTTATGGAAAAAGATGGTATGTCAGGTTCTTAACCCACAATGGGACCACAACGGGACCTCGCTACTTCAACTTTTCTCTGTCTGGAGTTTTGGAAAAGAAAGTGTTACAACTTAAAAAAAAAAAAAAAAAAGGTAAAGGAGGATAATTGCAATAAGAATGACTACACATTAACGGTTACGGGGGGAGTTCCCATCATGGCTCAGTGGTTAAGGAATCCTACTAGGAACCATGAGGTCGCGGGTTCGATCTCTAGCCTCACTCAGTGGGTTATTGATCCGGCGTTGCTGTGGCTGTGGTGTAGGCCGTCAGCTACAGCTCCAATTTTTTTTTTTTTTTCATTTTAAACAAGAAGTTTATTTAAACAAGATGCTTGACTTGAAGGGAAAACTATCTAGGATTCCTTTCTTTCAGAGTAATTTATATCTACTTAAAGACAGATTGCCCTACATGTAACAGCTATGTACAAAAAAGTTATAAAATTGTCCTTGGTTTTACAATGATAAATGAAAAACATTAAAGGCTACAGCTCCAATTAGACCCCTAGCCTGGGAACCTCCATATGCGGTAGGTGCGGCCCTAAAAAGCAAAAAAAAAAACCTCCCCCTTGAAAATAAATATAGCAATTAGCTGTAGGTTCAAATTTACATGCCCAGTGCGTACATGTTCAAGAATGGGCCACAATTTGAAGAAAGCAGCTGGAATGAGAAAGCAGATTGAATTGGGTGATTGTGATATTCACAGCGGCCTGCTGGAAGCTTGCTTCAACCTCCATGGCGACAAAACCCTCATAAAAGACTGAGGTGGGAAGTTCCTGTGTGGCACAGTGGGTTAAGGATCCGGCATTGTTGATACTGGGGCTCGGTTCGATCCCTGGTCCGGGAATTTCTGCGTGCCACTGGTTGTGGCCAAAAAGAAGGAAAGAAAGAAAAAACAAATGAAAATCCCTGTGCTCCTGGGGCTGGTATACCAAAGGGAGTTTTACCTAAAAACTGAGTTTCCCTCTTGGTAGATGTTGAGCCGAAAGACACAACCAAGCCGAAGACATTACTTGCAGCAAGTAAGAGCCCCCGGAACTTTCCCAAAGCAGTGTCTCCCCAACAACAAAACTGGGCAGGTTTTAAGCTAAAGGTACATGCATATTCATGAAGGGGCTTGAGCAATGGATGAGAGTCCAAGCTTTATTTGATTGAATTCAAGAGGATCAGCAAAAGTCAGCACCACAGCCCTTAGGTTCCCGCTGATGTGGTGGTTGAGCACTTCAGCTAATCTTCACCACTGGAGCCGGACTGGGGATCTCCACAGCTGACGCATTATCTTTGCTGTTGTTACTTCTCTGGTCTGATAAGAGTCCTTTGTTTCTTCATTCTTTTGTTCCCTTCAGATCCTTAATTACTGAGACCTATTCAAGGTCAAGCGTTGTGGCCAGGTTTAGATCACAAAATGGCTTAGGCCAAAATGGCTTCTCCTCTGTCAAGAGAAGTTCCCCTCGTGGCTCAGCGGTAACGAACACAACTGGTATCCATGAGGATTTAGGTTCGATACCTGGCCTCCCTCAGCAGGTATGGGAATCTGGCCCGGATCCCAAGTTGGTGTGGCTTTGGTGAAAGCCAGCAACTGTAGCTCCGATTCAGTCCCTAGCCTGGGAACTTCCATATGTCGTAGGTGTGGCCCTAAAAAGAAAAAGAAAAAAAGAAAGGCACTCTTGGGTTTCTTTTTTGGGAGCCCCTACCCTATCTGCTTATAGGAGGAGACAGACAAGAAACCTATGTTTAAACTAAGTTCATGGAGTTCCCGTCGTGGCTCAGTGGAAATGAATCCGACTAGGAACCATGAGGTTGCGGGTTCGATCCCTGGCCTCGCTCAGTGGGTTAAGGATCCAGGGTTGCCATGAGCTGTGGAGTAGGTTGCAGATGCGGCTCGGATCCCACGTTGCTGTGGCTGTGGCGAAGGCCGGCAGCTACAGCTCCTGTTAGACCCCTAGCCTGACATCCATACGCCACGGGTGCAGCCCTAGATAAGGCAAAAAGACAAAAAAAAAAAAAAAATTGGAGGGCGTTCCTGTCATGGCTCAGAGTGAGAGGAGGGCTCACTTGACCATATGCCCCAGGTGTGACCCTAAAAAGGCAAAAGAAAAAAAAATGAAAATTAAGGTGGAGTTCTTTTGTGGCTCAGTGGGTTAAGGATCGATCTGGCATTGTCACTGCAGCGTTGCATCACTTCTGTGGTGTGGGTTGGATCCCTAGCCAGGGAACTTCCACATGCCATGGATGTGTCCAGCAAAAAGCAAAAACAAACAAAAAATTAACGTCAACTATGATGTCTTGCCTTGAAAAGACTCTTAATGTTGATATAAGCAAAGTCATCAGTGTTTTTGCATTGTGGTTTATACTTTTGAGGTTTCAGTGGATTAAGGATCCAGCATTATGGTGACCTGTGGTATAGGTCACAGACATGGTTCAGATCTGGCATTGCTGTGGTATAGGCCAGCAGCTGCAGCTGCTATTCAACCCCTAGCCTGGGAACGTCCATACGCCTCGGGTGCAGCTCTAAAATGATGGGAAAAAAGAAAAAAAAAAACAAAGGAAATGAGACACCACTTTTTTTTTCTTTTTGGCCAAACCCATAACATGTGGAAGTTCCTAGGCTAGGGATCGAGCACACATCACAGCAGTGACCCAAGATGTTGTAGTGACAACGTCAGATCCTTAACCTGCTGCACCACAAGGGAACTCCTCCATAGTTTTTTTACATTTAGGTCTTTACTTCATTGGGGGCTACCTTTGTATGCGGTGTCAGGTAAGTCTCATTTTTTTTTTTTTGTCTTTTTGCCTTTATGTAGAGCAGCACCCGCGGCATATGGAGGTTCCCAGGCTAGGGGTCTAAGAGGAGCTGTAGCTGCTGGCCTACGCCACAACCACAGCAACGCCAGATCCAAGCCGCCTCTGCAACCTACACCACAGCTCACGGCAACGCCGGCTCCTTAACCCACTGAGCAAGGCCAGGGATTGAACCCGCAACCTCATGGTTCTTCATCGGATTCGTTAACCACTGAGCCACGAAGGGAACTCCGTAAGTCTCATTTTTTTATCTCTCCATATAGGGAGCCAACTTTCCCAATGCCACAGTGAATAATCCATCCTTTACCCATGGAATGTCAGTGAAACCTCTATTGTTTTGTTTAGTCCCTGTACGTACCTGGGTCTGCCTGTGAGTCTGTTCTCTTCTTTTGCTGTATTCATCTGTTCTTGCACCGAGACCAGTTTTTACTTCTATGGCTTTGCAGGCTGGCTTAATATTTGGTCAAGTGAGCCCTCCTCTCACTCTGGTTTAATGTTGATTCAATTATTTGTACATCTTTATTTCTCCATACAAATTTTGGAATAGATTTTATCAAGTATCTCAAAAAAAAAATCCATCCAGAATTCTGACTGAGATTGCTTTGAATGTATTGGCTAATTTGGAGAGAACTGACATGTAGAGAACATTAAGATTTTTTTTTTAGGGCCGCAGGTGTGGAGCATGGAAGTTCCCAGGTTAGGGGTCGAATCAGAGCTGTAGCTACTGGCCTACACAACAGCCACAGCAATGCCAGTTCCAAGCCACGTCTGTCACCTACACCACAGCTCATGGCAATGCCGGATCCTTAACCCACTGAACAAAGCCAGGGATTGAACCCTCATCCTCATGGATACTAGTTGGGTTTGTTTCAGCTAAGTCTCAACGGGAACTCCATTTTTTTGTTTGTTTGTTTTTTTGCCTTTTTTAGGGCCGCACCCGTGGCATATGGAGATTTCCAGGCCAGGGGTCTAATTGGAGCTGTAGCTGCCGGCCTACGCCACAGCCACAGCAATGCAGAATCTGAGCCGCTTCTGCAACCTACACCACAGCTCACAGCAACACCAGATCCTTAACCCACGGAGCGAGGCCAGGAATTGAACCCACATCCTCATGGATACTAGCTGGGTTTTTTTCTGCTGAGCCTCAACAGGAACTCCAATATTAAGATATACAAAGGCACGGATAGCCTCATTTTGTTTTTTTTCAAATTATCTTCATATCCCTTATTGGCATATCAGTGTTTTTTCCATCAAGGTCTTAACCTACCTTTGGTTAAATTGTTAGATGAACTGTAGATTTTATAGCTGTTGAGACCCACACGGTTTTTAAATTATGCTTTGGGAGTTCCCATCGTGGCTCAGTGGTTAACGAATCCAACTAGGAACCATGAGGTTGCAGGTTCAATCCCTGGCTTTGCTCAGTGGGTTAAGGATACGGCGTTGCCGAGAGCTGTGGTGTAGGTTGCAGACGCGGCTCGGATCCCGCGTTGCTGTGGCTGTGGCGAAGGCCGGTGGCTACAGCTCCTGTTAGACCCCTAGCCTGGGAACCTCCATATGCCGAGGGTGCGGCCCTAGATAAAGCAAAAAGACAAAAATGAATGAATGAATGAATGAATAATGCTTTAACTGGCTATTACAGTGTTAGTGATATGATATTGATTGTTTTAGGCTGATCTTCTATCAGCCATGATACTCCCTTCGGGAAGAGCCTTCCTTTCCTCCCTTATTATGAAGGTAAGAAGTATTTCTAAAACGTTTAGCCAGTCACACCATCAACGCAAGCCCGTTTCTAATACCTGTCATTCTAATTAGTAAAGTCTCTGGTGTTGATCATAGCTGGGCAAGTGCTTTGCAGGAGCTCCCTCTGGAGCCCGCTCTTAATAAAGTGCCAGTTGACCATACCTGGAGTAAATGACCCTTGGGTGTAGTGTACAACCGACCCCTAAAGCCACTAGAGGGCTCTCTGGCATCACTCATATTCGAGGAGGGTTAATGTGCCCGGAGAATGTGGCCACCAGGAGGCGCTGTTTTGGGGGGGCAACACCTACTGTGTGCCAGGCTTTGCTCTAGGCATTAGGAATAAGCCATGCCTCAGGAGCCAATATTCTGAAGGTGAGGAAGGGTAGGCAGGCAATAAAATAAACCAGTACAGGAGTTCCCGAATCTGACTAGGAACCATGAGGTTGCGGGTTTGATCCCTGGCCTTGCTTAGCGGGTTAAGGATCCAGCGTTGCCGTGAGCTGTGGTGTAGGTTGCAGATGTGGCTCGGATCCCGTGTTGCTGTGGCTGTGGTGTAGGCTGGTGGCTACACCTCCTGTTAGACCCCTAGCCTGGGAACCTCCACATGCCGTGGGTATGGCCCTAGATAAGGCAAAAAGACAAAAAAAAAAGGGATCCGGCGTTGTGAGCTGTGGTGTAGGTGCAGATGTGGCTCAGATTCCGCGTTGCTCTGGCTGTGGTGTAGGCTGGCGGCTATAGTTCCAATTAGACCCCTAGCCTGGTAACCTCCATATGCTGCGAGTGTGGCCCTAGAAAAGGCAAAAAGACAAAAAAAAAGTTAAAATTAAAATTAAAGCAGTATATAATTTCAGGGTATAATCAATTCCGTGTATGAAAGTATTATTTATTTTTTTCTTTTTTGGTTGCCGCGTAGCCTGTGGAGTTCCCAGGCCAGGCATCAGATCTGAGCCCCACTTGCAACCTAAATGCGTTTGTGGCAATATCAGATCCTTAACCCACTGCGTCAGCCGGGGATTGAAACCTCATCCCAGCGCTCCAAAGAGGCCACGGATCCTGTTGTGTCATAGAGGGAACTCTGAGAAGATTATTTTGACAGGATAGTGACAGAAGATCGATCCTTAGTAACCAGCTCAAGGATGTCTGCCTGGAATTACATCTAAACGATGATGGACTCCGGGCAGAGCGCTCCAGGCAGAGGAGCATCTGAGGGTCCCAGAGGGGAAGAGCCTCGTGGGAGTGGGGGTGGGGAAGGGGGCGTGCAGGTGAAGGAGAGGAGAGGGATGAAGGCACAGCAATGACCGGTGATGGGCAGAGTGTGTACCAGACTGGTTCCTCTTCGGAAGTCAAAGGAAGCCCATGGAAGGAGGGGCAAAGTGGCTGGAGACTATGGCGAGTAAGAGAAAGTATTATTTAGGAATTCCCGTCGTGGCTCAGTGGTTAACGAATCCGACTAGGAACCATGAGGTGGCGGGTTCGATCCCTGGCCTGTGCTCAGTGGGTTAAGGATCCGGCATTGCTGTCAGCTGCGGTGTAGGTCGCAGACGTGGCTCGGATCTGGCATTGCTGTGGCTGTGGCGAAGGCTGGCAGCTGTAGCTCCAAGTCAATCCCTAGCCTGGGGACCTCCATACGCCGCGGGTGCGGCACTGAAAAAAAAAAAAAAGACCAAAAAAACCCCCAAAAAGCATTACTTGGCTGTTAAGTGGGAAACAAGACCATAGACTGTTAGAGTCAGGGTGAGGGGGTGAATATGGCAACAATGCCAGAGTGGTGGGTTAGGACGCTGTATCATTTGTGGCTTTGTTTTTCTTTCTTTCTTTTTTTTTTGGTCTTTTATCATTTTAGGGCTGCACTTGCGGCATGTGGAGGTTCCCAGGCTAGTGGTCTAATCGGAGCTGTAGCTGCTGGCCTATGCCACAGC
The DNA here is from genome assembly GCA_004024745.2 of Catagonus wagneri. Lineage (NCBI taxonomy): Eukaryota > Metazoa > Chordata > Mammalia > Artiodactyla > Tayassuidae > Catagonus > Catagonus wagneri. Next base: position 1,208,232 of record PVHT020000178.1, on the reverse strand, counting down.
CACAGCAACGTGGGATCCGAGCCGCGTTTGCAACCTACACCACAGTTCGCGGCAACGCCGGATCCTTAACCCACTGAGCAAGGCCAGGGATCGAACCCACAACTTCATGGTTCCTAGTCAGATTCATTAACCACTGAGCCACAACGGGAACTCCTTTTCTTTCTTTTTCTAGGGATCCAGTCCAAACTGCAGTTGTAACTTTGCAGCAAGACCAGATCTTTAACCCACTGGGCCAAGCTGGCGATGGAACCTGTGTCTGGGTGCTGCAGAGACTCCGCCTACCCCGTTGCACCACAGTGGGAACTCCTCCTTTGTAAGGCTTTTCCTTAACGGAGGGCCTGTGATTCAGTGTTGCCAAGGGACATCTTGCTGGCCAGAGATGGTGGCTGTAGTTCAGCCCCTCCCTACTATGATGATGTGGGTGACAGTGCTTACTGTGTGCTCGGCACTAGTCTACGATCCATGCATTTGAACGTCACAGCTGCTCTGGGAGGTAGGAACTAGTATAATCATCTTCATTTTACAGATGTGGAAATGGGCACAGAGGGGTTAAGTGACTTGCGGGCTCAAGGTCGCACAGCTAGGAAGTAGGACAGATGGCATTTGAATCCAGATACTAACCCCAGAGTCCATGCTCTTACCCACCGTGGTACACTGCTTCCCAATCCTTATGTAGAAGCCTTGTTCTCTGATTGCCTTGCCCTTTAGATAGGGTAGCTCAGAGAGCCATCAGCAGTCACTAACACCTTAGTATGAATTAGTCCACCTCTTCCTGGCACCGAAGAAGAGCAGTCATTGCTATGGATTACAGGGGCACCGCAGTGTAGAGATTTTTGGGTTCTGGAGTCATAATGCCTGGAGTTGAAGCCCAGTGTCACTTGCCAGCCAAGTGACTTTGGGCAAATGACGTCATTGATCTGGCGTTCAGTTTCCTCATCCGTGAGGTCCCCATTTTCCAGATAAGCAAACCGAGAGGCCCAACACATGGCACATCCAGGCTTTGCTTGCATGCCAGGAGGAGGGATTCCTCCATTACTGTCTCTAAACAGCTGTGTGCAGGGGAAGGGACGCTGGAAGCCTGAGGTCTGTCTGCACAGGGACAGCAGGTGCTTCTGGATGTTTCTCTTTTTCAGGGTCGACTTCTCTTCCCGCCAGGCTGGTGCTCAGGCCCTGGGATGGATGACTGATCCTGGCAGGGCTGCTGGGTGGCACTGGATAGGCATGGAGGGTGGGACCTGTTTTAGTCAGTAGAGGTGAGATGGGAGATGTGCTTTGCTCTGCAGGAAAGATACCCCAGCTCTGGCCTGGCCCCAGTCCTGAGCACAGCCACAGCCCCATGCCATCTCCTGTTGTACACAGCTGGGACCACTGGTACAACCAGACTTATTGTTAAAATAATGACATGCTTCCAGTTGTTGGTAAATAGCCACTACCCACTTCTGATACCCTAGCCCTTCCCCTGAGACCCTTCAGCATCCACCCCCTTCCGCAGCATGAGGTTGCCCCAGCCCAGGGACCTTCCCTGATCCAGCTCTGGAGAACCTGTCCATCCTGACTGGTAGCTGGGCTAATAGATATCTTCCCTGGTTCAGCCCCAATGTCAATCCCTCCACCCACAAGTTTGGAGTCCTCAGATATGGGAAATACCATTTCATACAAACTCCTATCCATCCTTCAAAGCCCTGCCTAAATGTTGTCACTTTTTTCCCCCATCACCCACAGCATGTGGAAGTTCCTGGGCCAGGGATCAAACCCTCACCACAGCAGTGATCTAAGCTGCTGCAGTGACAACGCCAGATTCCTTAACCTAGTGCACCACAGGAGAACTCTCTCAATGTCACTTTCTTCAGGAAGCACTCCTAGATTTCTTCACCACCCCAAGAGTGAATGGCTCCTCCCACTCCCTGGGCTTCCGAGCATCTCAGCTCATTCGGCGCACTTTGCTCTAATCCCTGTCTGCAGGCCCTTCTTCCCTACCGGCGCGTGAGCATCTTGATGCCAAGGGCCATCTTTGGCTGATCTTTGTGGCCTCAGTACCAATGGCTGTGCTAAGCTTTCAATACGTGCCCAGTAAAATCTACAGAGAGGATGAACAGTTTGTTCCCAGTGCCCCCGTGATGGTGCCCGGCGTCTCCTCTGGCCCAGGGACCACAGGCAGTCACCCCGAAGGAGCCCCCAGTGCCACCCACACACTGAGGCCCTGCTGGCTGGGACTGGGCCAAGGCTGGGGGAGGCGAGGACAGGATGTAAGTCCCAGGGGTGCGAGGTCAGCAGGGCCTGTTCTCATGCCCTGAGGAGCCATGCTCCATCTGTCGGGACCAGCTGCAGGCCAGCTGTGGGTGCTGGGACAGGAGATGAGACGTGGCGGGGGCGGGGGGTGGAGCACAGGGAAGCCCACGGTGACCAGGGAGAGGAAAAACAGGCACGCAGTGTTGTTGTTACAGAACCATTAAATACAATTTATAAACGGGCCGGGACGGTGTTGGGGGTCGGGGGGGTGGTCACAGGCCGGGGAGAGCGTCAGGGCGGCGCGGTCCGGGCGCGATCCTGGAGGGGGCTCAGGCTGCCGTCACCGGAGGGGCTGGGCTGGCGGAGGCCTGGCTGCTTGTGGAGGCCCCGCAGCTTCACCAGAAGCTCCTGGACAAAGTTCTGAGGACAGAGCGGGGGTACTGAGAACACGGGGAGGGGTGCAGGGACGCCCCCTCCCCAGCCCGGCCCAGCCCTTCCGACCTGAACCCCTCTTTTTCCTGCCTCCTGGTCAGTCAGTCAGACAGGGTGGAGGTGGAGTTAAGGAGGAGGAAAGGCTACAGATGGAGCAGAACATGACGGGGGAGAGAAAGAGAAAGAGATGGGAGATAGGGAGCGAGGCAGAGCCCAAGAGACCTCGATGCAAAGACGGACAGAAACGTGCGCGGGGAGAGAAAGAGGCAGAGGCGGAGACGGGGAGAGATGGAGGGAGACGAGACATGGATGCGAAGACAGGGAGAAACAGAGAGAGATGCAGAGACAGAGACGGAGGGAGAGATGAGGGACAGAGAAAGAACCGGAGCCAGAGAGACACTGAGATATTTCTCAGGTCAGGAGATCACCGGGAGGTCCCCAGGGCAGACACACAATGACGTTTGTCCCTCAGGCAGCCCAGAGCTGGTGAGAGAAACATGAATATTTTTCCCTTTTAAAGCAGGGAAGGAAGTGGGAGGGGTTGGGCCGCTCGGCTTCAGGGCCTAGAAGGATGGGGGGGCCCCCCCCAGAGGTGGGGAAGGGAACCCCAGGGCGGTGGAGGCAGCGACAGAGGAGATGGGACGGCAGACAGAGGCCCGCGGAGGCAGAAACGGGAGACAGATGGGGGAGGGTGTCAGCCGAGAGGAGATAATGGAGCCCCAGTGGCAGATGGGGAGAGAGGGGACAGGAATGAGGAAGACAAAAAGACACCACTGGAGAGGGGGAAAGGGCTGTGAGAGAGGCAGGGCTCCCGGGGTTCCCCCCCGCCAGGCTTGGGCACCGCTGGCTCCTTCCCCCCTCCCTGGAGACCTCTCCCCCTCCCTCCATCAGGGGGCAGAACGGGGGGCTCACCTCTGTGGGGTTCGTGCAGGACTTTAGGAGTCCCTAAACATGCCCCGCAAAAAAAGCAAAGAAAAAAGAAAAATAGTAAATAACTATTTTCGGCCCCCCAGGCCCTCCAAGCCCCTTCTTTTCCCCAACAAAGCCCCAAGGCAACAAGACAAACAAAAGTCAGACTCCAGGCGGACTTCCCTGTGGCTTCAGGGGAGGAACTAGGCCTGAGCATCGGATAGAGCAACTGGGAACAAGGTTGATTCAAGAAACTCGGCACCAGGGCCAGTGCTAGATTCAGAGAGGCCAGGAGGTCACACAGGATTTTCTGCCTCTAGGAGAACGGAGGCCAGAAGAGCAAGGACACAGTGTGCAAACTACTGCCTGCCTCTGGCTCTCAGCTGTGCTCCTTTTTTTTTTCCTGCTTTTTAGGGCCGCACCCATGGCATATGGAGGTTCCCAGGCTAGGGGTTGAATCGGAGCTGCAGCTGCCGGCCACAGCCACAGCAACTTGGGATCCAAGCCACGTCTGTGACCTACACCACAGCTCACGGCGCCAGATCCCTAACCCACTGAGCAAGGCCAGGGATGGAATTCACATCATCATGGATACTAGTCGGTTCTTAACCTGCTGAGCTACAAGGGGAACTCCCAGCTGTGCTCCTTCTGACCTGTGTGACCCTGGGCAAGTGATTGGAGCTCTCTGGGCCTGATTTTCCCTGTGTGGAAAATCGAGATAATAAGGGTGATGATAATGAAACCAAGATAATAAAGCCTTCAGAGGGTTTTGGGAGAATTAAATGAGTTACTAAGTATAAAGCAATGGAAACAGCGTCCTGGCACTTAGGAATTGCTCAATAAACACATTAAAATAAAATCATATTGATATGGTTTTTAGGGAGGGGCAGGGTAGGGGCTGGGGTGATTTTCCCTTCCACGTACCTGAATTTTCCGGCTTCTCTCCTCTTCACTCTCTAATTCCAACAATTCATCGATGTTGACTTCATCGGGCATGTCTGCCTCCTAAGGCGGGGAGGGAGGGGCTGTCAGGGTGCCTTGCCTCTCCCTCCCCGCCTTTGTCCAGGGCTCTGGAGGAGCCCCGGCGGCCCCAGGGCCCAGCTGGCGGGTTCTGGAGCAATAATGTGGCAGTCAGGGACAGCACCGCCAAGGCAGGACATCTGGGTGTTGGGGGGAGGGGCGACAGATGGGTTGACAGAGGCCCAGGGAGCCTGTACCAGCTCAGACGCTGGCCCCGGGGCCGAGAGTCTCAGGGCTGGCACGGGTCTCTCCCCTTGGCTGCAGTTCCCACAGTGGGAAACAGGCCTAGGTTGAGTCTTGGAATGTCAGATTCTGGGATTCAGGAGAGGGGCCAGCTCTGCCCTTTCAAGGAAAAGTTTAAGCACTAGGTGCAGGGGAGGGAAGCTGGCAGGCTACAGCCTGCTGGGGTGGCCCCTGGCCCCAGGGGACAGGGAGGGCTTAGGTCAGCCTCTCCCCCACCCCCCGCCCCGGGGCCAAAGTGCAACCCCACGTCCAAGAGGCCCCCCAAGGTGGGTGGGTGGAATAAGTCACTAGCCCAGCTTAGAACCGACAACAGGGGGACTTGTACGGCCTCTTGGGGCAAAGGGCCAAATGCAGGCAGTCTCAGTATCCCTGTCAGGAACAGAACCCAGCTGTCTGAGCAAGAGGTCCCGAGGCTACAGATTTTTTCCTTCCGCACCCAAAGTCTTGCAGATTCCACTGCAGGCTCCAGGCCTGGGTGGTCTGGGGACTGTGTGTGGAGATGAGGGCTCAGCAAAAGCCTGGAGTCTCCTGCGTGAGTCTCTGTGTGTGACTCAGAGCCTGATGCCCAGGCGACAGGGCCGGCGGGAGGGTGCAGCGATGTATGACGTCCCGTGCAGCTTGTACAGGGCCCACGGTCCTCCTACGGTAGGTGGTGTGTGACTCCGAGGGCTTAGCGTGTTCGTCTCATCGTCACGTGTCACTGTGGGATATGTTGATCAGTAAGTGACCACAACTCATGTCCTTGAGAGTCCAGCTGTAGTGCCATCTGAGGGTGAGCTCATAGGGTCCCACCGACCACTAGCAGCTGTCGGCCTGTGTGAGCCCATTCGTGCTTGAGAACAGAGGGACCTCAGGTCGCTGCGAGGGGCCACGGCTTCTCCCACCTTTGTGCTGGGCTGAGGAGGCTCGGTCAGCTCACATGTCTGTGTCCTGCTTCCTCTGACTCTGCTCTGCAGTGCCCGTGGGTTATACAAAGTGTGACTTCAAGCAGAGACTCGAGTGAAATGTGTCTGTCTGTACCCAAGAGACAGCATAAGAGGCTGTAGCTTATGCCCTATGTGTCCACAGGCAATTGCAGCTTCTGCCATTGTCCGTCCGGAGGTGCCCATAGCTTACGTGGTTTTCTGTCTGGGTGTAGCTATAATTTCTGTTATTTTATGTCTGCGTGTGGCTGCAGCATCTGTCATTGCCTTTGCATGTTTTTTGCTTTTAGGAGATAATGGATGGTCGTTACTTGAATCACTGAGCGTCGGGGTAGCTGTTGTAGCTTGCACTGCTTGCGAGCCGCTACGGATTAGGCTGTGTGTATCTATGAACAGCTGTAAGTGGAGTCCTTTTGTGTGGGTGTAGTTGTGTTGTATCTGTATAGGGCGCTGTGGCCTGTGCTCCTGTGACCAGGAGAGCCTGTGGCTGTAGCATCGGTTGATCTGTCCCACAGCCTGTGTCCCTGACAGTCTTTGCATGGCTGTTGCTTCTGTCACTGGGTCTGTGAGTGGCCACAGCTTGTCACTGTGCACGTCTGTGAATGCTGATGTTTCCTTGGCTGTGCGGCTCCATGCGGTTGTATCTCTGGTCACCATGTCTATGTTTGGCTTTAAGACATCCCCCTCCCCCCACCTTTTCTTCCAGATATGGACACTCTGGCTCCCCAAGTTTGCCTCCCCACCTCCCATATGCTAAAGCCCAGGTCCTCCCCCGGTGTTTTTACCCAAGTGTGAGCACAAGCAGAGTGCCATGGAGGGTGGACGGCGGGGGCCCATGTGTCGCGGGGCCAGCGTCCTCCCCTGTGAAGAAGGCTGCGTGTGCACCAGCGAGCACAAGCAACCAGAAACCCCCAAGGCCTAGGGAGTCTGGGCCCGGGCTCTGTGAGTCTGGGACCCCCCCCCCTGCGCCCCCACCCCTCCCCGCCTCACCCTGCCACGGTACAGCTCCTCCAAGCGCCCGTCGATCCACTTCTCCACGTCCAGCCGCCGCTGCAGCTCCCGCCGATCATACTTGACGGTGACACGCGCGTGTCGCTTCTGCAGCCCCCCAGGGCTGCCCCCCGGCCCCCGGGCCCGCGACGGAGACTGCAGCTTGCTCAGCACCCGCTTGCCCAGACGCTGAGCTGCCATCGCGCTCCTGGCCCTGGCCCCGGCGCCGCGCTGTGCGCTTTCGCCTCTCGCCCAGGGGGCCTCTTACGGGCCGGGGCGGGGCCGGCCGTGGGCGGGGGCTCGGGCTCGCCAGCGGCCGGCCCCGCCCCGGCCGCCTGGGCCTCAGTTTCCCCGCCTGCTGCGCCAGTTCTGGCCGCAGTGCGGGTGTGAAATCCGCAGCTGTGCCTCGCTCAGGTATGGGCTGGGGCCGAGAGCCCCAGGCCGGGGCCGGGCGTCTGGGGCTCCCGGGGCCTGGATCCGGGGGGCGGGTCCCGAGACGGTTCTCCGGGACCTGGCCTGTTTGCACCCTCTGGCGGTTACAAGGGACATCACAGAAGCCCCCTTGTTAACAAACTCTTCCTAAGGGAAGGTCAAACTGGAGTAGTCACAGTACATCATTTGTTCTTTTTTTCATTTATTCACCAATCCAAGCCTCCATCCATTCATATTCACTCACTGTATTCAAAAAATATTCATTTTACATCATGATATCGGGGTGTTAGTCCCTCGTTCTTTTTCTCCTTCGTATTAGACTCCTCATACCAGATAGCGTACAAGGGCCCTCTCTCCTGGTCGTCACCAGGCTCCCCGTCCCCAACTCCTCTCAGCACTGGGGATAGAGCAGGGAACACAACAGACAAGCCCAGTCCTCATAGGGGCGACATTCTTGGGGTGGAGGCAGGCAGCGACATAATAAGTCTGGTATATTGTACAGTTTGTTAGAATATGAGTTGTATGGAGAACTATGAAAAATAAAATGAGAAATGAAGTGAGGATGGGGTTGCAGTTTTAGAGAGAGTGACCAGAGAAATCCCTTACCTTACAAGTCTTCCCACTTCCGATTGAACGCAGCAATAATAACACTTCAAAACTTAAACAAAACTTAGGAGTTCCCGTCGTGGCTCAGTGGTTAACGAATCCGACTAGGAACCATGAGGTTGCGGGTTCAATCCCTGCCATTGCTAAGTGGCTTAAGGATCCGGCGTTGCTGTGAGCTGTGGTATAGGTTGCAGACGCAGTTTGGTGTAGGCCAGTGGCTATAGCTTGGATTAGACCCCTAGCCTGGGAACCTCCATATGCCATAGGTGCGGCACTGGAAAAAGGCAGAAAAAACCTTAAATTTAGCCACATCCTTTCGCTGCTTAAGACTGTTTATAATTAGGCAATGGCTTCTTAGATATGATACAAAAAGCACAAACGACAAAAGAAGAAAGATAAGTTGGATACCATCAAAATTTAAAACTTTCATGTTTCAAAGGATATCAAGAAAATGAAGAGGAATTCCCACCGTGGCATAGTTGGTTAAAAATCAGACTGCAGGTGTTCCCCTTGTGGCTCAGCAGTAACGAACCTCGTTAGTATCCATGAGGAACCGGGTTTGATGCCTGGCCCTGCTCAGTGGGTTAAGGATCTGGCGTGGCTCTGAGCTGCGGTGTAGGTCACATGCGGCTCAGATCTGGCATTGCTGTGGTGAGGGCTGGCAGCTGCAGCTCTTATTTGATCCCTAGCCTCGGAATAGCCCTATACTGCAGCTGAAGCCACCCCCCCCAAAAAAAAAATATGACTGCAGTGGCTTGAATTGCTGCAGAAATGTGGGTTTGATCATCTGCTGGTGCAGTGGGTTAAAGGATTCAGTGTTGCCATAGGTCACAGCTGCTTCTCAGATTCAGTCCCTGGCCTCGGAACTTCCACATGCCAGAGGCATGGCCAAAAGAAAAAGAGCAAGGGATGTCTTTTGAGGACAGTGAAATTTTTTAAAACCGATTGTGATGATAGTTGCACAACTCTATGAATATACCAAAAACCAATGAATTGTGCATATTAAAAGGGTGAAATGTATGGCATGTGAGTTATATCTCAGTAAACCTGTCATATAAAAAAAAAAAACCTAGCTCCCCATTGTTCACTGGGGGGGTGGCAATCAAACTCTGCCAGACACAGTCCCATCCCCACACCTTTGCACTAGCTGTTCCTCTGTCAGGAAAGCTCTCCCCAGAATAATGTCAACAGGGCTCACTCCTGCACCTCCCTCAAATGTCACCTGTGCAGTGAAGTCTTCTCTGATCACCCTATGTCATATTGCAATTCCCATACCCCTTATCTGGCTCTGTGTTTTATTCATAACACTGCCTTTTTTAAGAAAAAATATCTTTTTTTTTTTGTCTTTTGTCTTTTTAGGGCCTCACCTGCGGCATGTGGAGGTTCCCAGACTAGGGGTCTAATCAGAGCTACAGCTGCTGGCCTACGCCACAGCCACAGCAACACCAAATCCGAGCCATGTCTGCAACCTACACCACAGCTCACGGCAACGCCAGATCCTTAACCCACTGAGCAAAGTAAGGGATTGAACCCGCAACCTCATGGTTCCTAGTCGGATTTATTTCCGCTGTGCCATGATGGGAACTCCAAATCTTCTTTTTTTAAGGTCACCACTGTGGCCTGTGGAAATTCCCAGGCTAAGGGTTGAATCAGAGCTGCAGGTGCAGGCCTATGGCCACAGCCACAACAATGTCAGATCCGAGCCTCATCTGCAACCTATACCACAGCTCATGGCAACACTGGATCCTTAACCCACTGAGTAAGGCCAGGGATCAACCCCCATGTTCTCATGGATACTAGTCGGGTTTGCTACCACTGAGCCGTGACAGGAACTCTGATACTTTTTGAGTTTGAGGCTTCTCAGCTGTAAATGGAGCTTTTCTTTCTTTCTTTTTTTTTTGTTGTTGTTTTTAGGGCTGGAATAATCGAGGCGCATGGAAGTTCCCAGGCTAGGGGTCAAATTAGAGCTGCAGCTGCTGGCCTGTGCTACAACCACAGCAATGCCAGATCCAAGCTGCATATATGACCTATGCCACAACTTGCAGGAATGCCAGATCCTTAACCCACTGGGTGAGGCCAGGAATCAAACCTATATCCTCACAGAAACAATGTCAGGTTCTTAACCTGCTGAACCGCGTGGGAAATCCCTATTCACTGCCTTATAACATTGGATATATTGTACTCATTTTATTTATGTTTTCTAACTAGTGAGTTACCAAAGGAAGAAGGGCTGTAGGGGTGGTCCACCTTGGGTATAGGCAAAAAAGGAGTACACCATCTGTAGAGAATTTTAAAATAATAATAAAGCTTACTGGAGTTCCCATTGTGGCTCAGTGGTAATGAACCCAACTAGTATCCATGAAAATGCTGGTTCAATCCCTGGCCTCCCTCAGTGGGTTAAGGATCTGGTGTTGCCGTGAGCTATGGTGTAGGTTGCATACACAGCTCGGAACTTCCATATGCCTGTGAGTGTGGCCCTAAAAAGACAAAAAGTGAAATAAAACAAATTTATTTATTTTCAATTGTCAAATGAAAGAACAAACAGTATCACGATTCTTACATGATTATTATTGAAAATAATTTTCTGGAGAGAGGAGGAGGTGTAAAAAAATTATCCACCGTAGGTGTTGTTACTGAACTGAACGTGGGCTCGCTTGCCTGCCTGCCCTGCAGCAAAAGCAGTTTGCTGACCCAGGATTGTGGTGAAGGAAAGTATAGCATTTATTTGCAGGGTGCCAAGTAAGGAGAAGTTGCAGCTCATGCTCAGAAGACGTGTTCTCCACATTGGCTTTCATGGAAAGGGTTTTAAAGGCCACATTTGGGGTGAGAGTTGCAGCTTGTGGACTTTCTTCTGATTGGTTGGTGGTGAGGTCACAGGGTGATGTTTCAGGAATCAGAATCATCAACCTTCTGGTTCCAACCAGTCTGGGGTCTACATGCTTGTGGTCAGCAGTTGGTCACCATTGTCTACCTGGGTGGGGGTAGGGTCTTAGTTTCTGTAAACTAAACTCAAAGATACGGGCCAGATTGTGTGGAGCCCTTAAGGAGGAACTAGGGCTCTGTTTTATCACTGACCTATTGTTCCTTGCCTGCTCCCTTTGTTTCTGCATTCCTTCATTCCCTAATTAGTGACTGCTTGAGCCTGCTATTGGGAACTCAGGGAAGGCTTAGGAGACTAAGGCCTTTTTCTTTCTTTTTTCTTGTTTGGCCTCCCCAACGGAATATGGAGTTCCTGGCTCAGAGATCAGATCCAAGCCACAGTTGGGACCTATGCTGCAGCTCTGGCAGCGCTGGATCCTTTAACCCACTGTACCAGGCCAGGGATTGGACCTGCATCCTGGTGCTTCAGTGAAGCTGCCAGTCCTATTGTGCCACAGTGGGAACTCTGCCTTTTTCTACAAATAAGGAATAGAAGACTTTTAGAGTTCCTGTTGAGTCAAAGCAGAAATGAATCCGACTAGTATCCATGAGGATGTGGGTTGGATCCCTGACATCGTTCAGTGAGTTGGGGATCAGGCATTGCTGTGAGCTGTGGTGTAGGCCACAGAGTCAGCTCAGATTCTGCATTGCTATGGTTGCAGCGTAGGCGGGAAGCTATAGCTCTGATTTGACCTCCTAGCCTGGGAACTTCCATATGCCCTAAAAAGAAAAAGAAATTGATTCTGTACTTGGTTTCAATACCCTTAAATCCTGAGGGGAACAGGGGCTGGATGAGAAAGGGAATCAGATTTTGGATAGAGATGTTAATCATAAACTCAGCAGGAGAACTCAGTTTAGGGGTTCAGTTTCAGCATCCGATATGTTACTTCCATCACTGTTATCAACACTACAAAGTGAGTTCCAACAGGTCAGGAATTTTGCTTTGTTCACTGTTGTATCTTCAGCATTTACGATAATACCTGGCTTATAGTAGGTGCTCAGAGAATGTACTGATGAATGAATAGATGTGTGAATGAACAGGCCTGTGCCTCCTCTCCAGCTTCACCTCTCACCACAGTCCTCTGTCTTCTGGCTCAAGCCTGGGTTTAGTGGGATAGGGTGGAGGTCCAGGGTTCAGGTGCTAAACAGACCTTGGGCCTCATATTCAGACCCTTGACCTTGAGCCCCAAGTCCTCACTGCAAGATCAAAGGAGATGGCAGGTGTAAAGTTTTATAAACTGTATTTATTTATTTATTTATTTATTTATTTTTTGTCTTTTTGCCTTTATGTAGAGCCGCACCTGCGGCATATGGAGGTTCCCAGGCTAGGGGTCTAACAGGAGCTGTAGCCACCGGCCTTCGCCACAGCCACAGCAACGCGGGATCCGAGCCGTGTCTGCGACCTACACCACAGCTCACGGCAACGTCGGATCGTTAACCCACTGAGCGAGGCCAGGGATCGAACCCGCAACCTCATGGTTCCTAGTCGGATTTGTTAACCACTGAGCCACGAAGGGAACTCCATGTAATTATTTATTTATATTTTGCTTTTTTAGGGCCACACCTGTGGCATATGGAAGTTCCCAGGCTAGGGGTTGAATAGGAGCCGGCCTACGCTACAGTCACAGGTACACCAGACCTGAGCTGCACTTGTGACCTACACCACAGCTCACAGCAATGCTGGATTCTTAACCCACTGAGCTGGGCCAGAAACTCCTGAGTCTATTTCTTTTACATCTTTCTCTCTGCAGTATTTGGCATATAAAAGATAGTAGGAGTTCCTGTCATGGCTCAGTGGTTAGCGAATCCGACTGGCATCCATGTGGACACGGGTTCGATCCCTGGCCTTGCTCAGTGGGTTAAGGATCCAGCATTGCCATGAGCTGTGGTGCAGGTTGCAGATGTGACTCGGATCCCGCATTGCTGTGGCTCTGGCGTAGGCCGGCAGCTACAGCTCTGATTGGACCTCTAGCCTGGGAACCTCCATATGCTGCAAGTGTGGCCCTAAAAAGACAAAAAGACCAAAAAAAAAAAAGATACTCAGTAAATAAAGGCAGCCAGACATCAGCTGTGGGAGAGTAGAAAAAACACTTGGAGTCCAACAGCCCTGGTTCAAATTCCAGCTCTGCCCCATCACGGTGTACAGCAAAGAGCAGACATTGGGAGTTCCCACTGTGGCTCAGCAATGCCAGATCTGAGCTGTGTCTGCAACCTACACCACAACTCAGGGCAACGCTGGATCCTTAACCCACTAAGCAGGGCCAGGGATCAAACCCAAATCCTCATGGATACTAGTTGTGTTCTTTACCACTGAGCCACAGTGGGAACTCCCAAGTTTTATAAACTTTAATTGTTGGAGTTCCACTGTGGCTCAGAAGGTTAAGAACCCAACTAGGCTCAGTGGGTTAAGGATTTTGTGTTGCCAAGAGCTGTGGTATAGGTCTCAGACACAGCTAGAGGGTTACTGGGAGGCTTTGTAGTCTTTAGAAGATCATTGTCAGGGAGTTCCCATTGTGGCTCAGCAGGTTAATAACCCGACTAGTATCCAGGAGAATGGGGCTTTGATCCCTGGCCTCACTCAATGGGTTAAAGGATTTGGCGTTGCTGTGGCTATGGTGTAGGCAAGAAGCTACAGTTCCTATTCGCCCCCTAGCATGGGAACTTCCATATGTTTTGGGTTCCTCCCTAAAAAGAAAAAGAAAAAATTGCTTAAAGTAAACACCATTTTGATAACCCAGTTAAAGCTCTTCACATATTATTATATCAGGAGGGAGGCCCAGGAGTGGGTGTGGCCCTGGGTCTTATAGCACACTGATGTCTTCCTTGCTTCGGGACTTCTGCATTTGCTGTTTGCTTGGAATCCATTAGCCCTTCTTATCCTCCAAGGTTCATTATCAAAATCACCTCCTCTACCACCCAGTCCTCTGTTATTTTCCATCCCAGCCCTCAATTCATTTTCTTCATAGCACTGTAAAGGGTTTTCTTTCTTCTTCTTCTTCTTCTTCTTTTTTTTTTGCTTTTTTTTTTTTTTTGCTTTTTAGGGCCGCAGCTGTGGCATATGGAAGCTCCCAGGCTAGGGGTCAAATCAGAGTTACAGCTGCCAACCTACGCCACAGCCATGGCAGCTCGGGATCTGATCCTTGTCTGTGACTTACATTCACAGCTCACGACAGCGCTGGACCCCCCACCCACTATGCAAGGCCAGAGATCGAACACGCATCCTCATGGACTCTAGTTGGATTCATTTCCCCTGCACTACAATGAGAATTCCTGTAAAGTGGTGGGTTTTTTTTTTTTTTTTTTTGTCTTTTGGCCTTTTCTAGGTCTGCACTCAAATGCAGCATATGGAGGTTCCCAGGCTACAGATCTAATCAGAACTATAGCCGCCAGCCACAGCCACAGCCACGGCAACGCTGGATTCTTAACCCACTGAGCAAGGCCAGGGATTGAACCTGCAGCCTCATGGTTCCTAGTCGATTTGTTAACCACTGCGCCACGACGGGAACTCCAAGTGTTTTCAATAATACATTTATTTTAATTATCCTGTTGGCTAAGCTCTACTCCTATGCCTGCCCTACTCCATCCCCCTTTCAATATTGAGCCAGTACATCCCTCTTACAGGAAGCCCTTCCTGGCCCCCAAGGTGGTCTCTGCCTGTGCTTCCCCAATTCAGCCCGGACACCAATCCCTGTCTGGTGTAGTGTTTGTCTGCATCTCAGGACTGGGAACTCTGGAGGCAGGAGTGTTCATTCACAGCTCTTTCATCTCTGGGAGGTCCTCCCGGCCCCTCTCTCAGACTAAACAGGGAACTTCTCTGGGCTCCCAGGCCTTACGCCACCCAGTCCCTTAGCCCTCAGCCTGTGCTTCCCCTGTCTCGTCCATATTCACTCTGCCCTATGCTTCTATCATCACTACGTTGAGATGTTCCTGTCCTGATGATGCAGGAAATCACTCTAGCGTGGTCACAGCTGGGTTTCCAGCAACACACTGAGTAGGTGATCAGGGAACATAAGAATTTAGGAATAAATTCCTCGCAACAGAAGGCTGAAGCGAGGTGGGCAAAAATCACAGGTGTCCAATAACAGCACGTCTGCGCCCTTTCCAGACGTGGTCAACAAGCCCACGCGCAAGGGAAGCGGAAGACCTAGGCCTCAGCGGGAGTGCGCCTGCCCTAGGGTTAGGTCCCACCCTGGGCGGAGCCAACACAAAGCCCCGCCCTTTACCAGGGACAAGGGCGGGTCCAGGTGCGCCCGAGGAGGAGGACGGCCGCTCAGGTGCATCCTCCTTGCGCAAGCGCTCTACGCGCCCCGCCTCGCCAGGTGCGCCCCGCCCCCTCCCTGACCCTCCACCTTCGGTAGCTGCTTCGAGGCGGCCGCCATTGCCTCCGACGCCCACCGAGCGTTTGGGGCTGCGGCGGGGTCTTAAAGCGGGGGTAAGGTCGGGGGCGAGCGAGGAGCGGACTGAAGCATCGTGGGCGCAGAAGGCAGAGTGTCCGCACACCGAAGGTCCGAGAAACGGGCTTCCTAGAAACTTCCTCCGTGGCGAGGGCCAGCGCGGCACCCGGCGGACCTTCTCCGAGAGACCGCACCTGCACGCGAGGCGCTCCAGTGCGCGTGCGCGGCAAGGGTCTTCCCGCACCTGATCGCGAGACCCCAACAGCCGGCGGTTCGAGGCCTCCACTGGGCAGCCGGATGGAGCCCGTCATGGCGCAGCTGTGCGGGCCGAAGTGGTGCGGGGCGCTCCTCGCCCTGCTGGCACTGCTGCTCCTCGGCGGGGCTGAGACGGCCACCGGAGATCGTGGCGTCCACGGTGAGGGCCCGGGCGGGTCTTCTGGGAGGGATGGAGGGCTGAGGGTCCGAAGGCGGGGCGTTAGGGGCAGGGTCGAGGGGGTAAGTTGCGTCCGAGGAGGCTCTGAGCGGGGAGAACTGGTGGAGGAGGAAGTTGGGGGTGATTTTGAAGCTCAGGGCAGTGCAGTGGAGCCAGCCCTGGGAGACTGAGCCCGGAGAAGGAAGTTTGGGAACCCTTGGGGGTGAGGAGAGCGGAGGGGCCCGCGCTGGGAAAAGTTTCCTGTGGGTGAGGGAGGAGACGAGGGCTGTTGACCGAGAAGGAGTGGCATCGGCCCTTCCTGTGGCAGGAAGCGGGTGAGGGGCCGATCCGAAGACCGGCCACTTCCTGGAGGCGGAAAGTTGCAGGGCCCAGGAGAGCCCAGGGAGGCCAGCCTCGGAGGGCGGGGCTCGGATAGGTGACCTGGTGGCCGTTTTAGCCTCAGGGAAGAAGACTTAACCCTCTCCTCTGGTTTCTCCTCCTGAGAAACTTTTCTGGTTCAGTTGCAGCAGAGCGCCACCCAGAAGAAAGGTGTTTCTCCGTGGTAGCCAAAGCAAGGAGAAGAAAAGCACAAGTGTTGGGGGAGAGAACTTGGTCAGGGTGCAAGGGTGGGCGCCCCTTGGTATAAGAAGAATATTGGCGTTAAGAAGCTGGGCTTGGATTGGTTGCACTGGTCCTTAGAGGCTGGTGGAGGATAAGGCCTAATTTAAACCTCTACACTCTATGGAAATTTGACCTGAAAGGTCTTTTTGAACAAGTATTGGTCTAACCTTACTGCTTCAGACAAGCACAGCAGGCTTTGAAAACCACTCTTGAAAGAAGAATTCATTGATTCAGCAAAACTTATCGGGCCCCTGCCTTGTATCAGAAACAGTGCTGGCAGCGGCCTAACGCTTGTGACTCAGACAGGCCAGGTCCCCGCACTTACAGACCTGATATTCTAGTGGGATAGACAGAGACAATGAGTAAACACTTAAATAAAGAGCACTCACCACAGTATTAAATTACCAAGACGTAACTGAGCAGGGATGATGTAAGATGATGGGGCCCCTTAAGGTGGTCAGGGGAGGTCTCTCTGAGGACAGTGACAGCTGAGCTCTACCATGAAGAATGAACAGGTGGCAGAGAGACAGACCTTGGGGGTGAATGTCCAGTTGGAAATAGTGGAGTACATGGGAGTTCCCGTCATGACCCAGTGGTAACGACCCCGATTAGGATCCATGAGGACGTGGGTTCGATCCCTGGCCTTGCTCAGTGGGTTAAGGATCCGCCGTTGCCGTGAGCTGCGGTGTAGGTCGCAGACTTGTCTTGGATCTCAAATTACTGTGGCTGAGGTGTAGGCCAGCAGTTGCATCTCTGTTTCGACCCCTAGCTTGGGAACCTCCATGTGCTGCGGGTGCAGCCCTAAAAAGAAAGAAAGGAAAAAAAGTAATGGAGGACAAAGGCTTTGAGACTGGAACAAGCTTGGTGGTATTCAAGGAAAAGACTGCCAGCTTGGCTGGAACAGGAGTATGTTGGGCAGGGGAGAGGGAAGACTGGCAAGGATGGGAAGAGGATGCAAAGTGGCTGTAGGCTGGAGTCAGGCGGTCAGCATTTGGGATGGAAAAAGAGAAAGCAGGATATATATGCTCCAAGTCTGGCCTGTGGTGACTTCTGAGGGCTGTTAATTTCCCCATGCCTGAGGCAGAGAGGGAAAATGAGTTGGGGGCGGGGGCAGGGGCGGTGTTAAGGGCCAGTGAGGAGAAACTCAATTACAGGGAATTAGGAATCCAGGTGTTGATCTTTCTTGTGATCTGAACTAGAATTGGTAAGCCCTTTGGGACTCTCTGTGTGTGTGTTTGTGTGTGTTTTTTTTTCTTTCTTGCTGAACCTGGGGCATGTGGAATTTTCCAGGCCAGGGATGGAACCTGAGCCATAGCAGTGAGCCAGGCTGCTGCTGACAATGCCAGATCCTTAACCTGCTACACGGTAAAGGAATTCCTCTTCTGGACTTTTTTTGTATTTCTAGGGCTGCACCGCAGCATACGGAGCTTCCCAGGCTAGGGGTCAAATCAGAGCTACAGCTGCTGGCCTACACCCCAGCCATAGCAATGTGAGATCCAAGCCAAGTCTGCAACCTACACCACAGCTCATGGCTATGATGGATCCTTAACCCACTGAGTGGGGCCAGGGATCAAACCTGCATCCTCTTAGATGCTAGTCATATTTGCTTCTACTGTACTAGGATGGGAACTCTTTTTAATTTTTTTATTTTATTTTTTTTTTGCTTTTTAGGGCTACACCTGAGGCATATGGAAGTTCCTAGGCTAGGTGCTGAATCGGAGCTATAGCTGCCAGCCACAGGCAGAGCCACAGCAACATGGGATCCCAGCCGTGTCTGCAACCTACACTGCAGCTCACAGCAGCGCTGGATCCTTAACCCACTAAGGGAGGCCAGGGATCAAACCTGCATCCTCATAGATACTAGTTGGGCTTGTAACCCCCTGAGCCATAACTGGAACTCCCCCTTTCTGGATTTTTTTTAGAGGAATTAGGAGTTTCAGTTAGCTGACCTGGGATTTTATTAAAAGCAAGTTTGGGGCTAACATCTATTGCTTGCTCTGAGCTCATATGCAGTATTTAATCCTTGAAACAACTTGGCGTGGTGGTGAAGCTACAGATCTTGCCTAAGGTACAATAGTAATTGACAAAGCCAGGTCTGGCTGCAGAGGTCTTTTCTGTTCCCAGTTTTTTCCCCAGCTGCTGCAGCTGGCTGGATCTGTTGACCTTTCTGAAGTACCCCTGTCTGGCTGGGTGACCTAATCCCCTTCCTTATCTAAAGTTCTGTTTGTCTGAAAGCTTTCAGGAGCTTGTTTGAGGCCGGAGGTAGTTTTGATCCCCCCCCCCCGCCCCCTGCGCCGCTTCTGATTGCTTTGATTTTTCTCAGGATGCAGTGTTATACTCTAAGAATGAGGTGTTTTCTCCAGCCACACATGGGTACACAGGTACCTCCAGATGAGTATGGTAGAGGGGCAGTAATGTGCAGTGAATGTGTGTAAGGGTTCGTCAAGGAATGATCTCTGTGAAGACATGAGGGGACTAAGGGCTAGTGGAAAGGTGGTAGAGCCAGTGGATTGCTGGAGTTGAGGTTTGAAGGGATTGGACTAGAAGGAGAGCCTGCAATGGGCAGTGAGTGAGATGTATGAAACTGAGGTTCGGAAGAGGCTGCAGTTATTAAAAGAAGGTCTAGATGAGACCATGGGATGGAGTGGCTGTGGAGAAGACCAGATCACTGGAGGAGAGGAGGTCTAGGAACCAAGAGACCTGATGATTGGAGGATCACCTGCCGGGATATGGGCATCACCATGAATGATGATAGGAGCAGCTGAGGGGGTGACAGTGAGCCAGGAGCTCAAATCATGAGAAGCGAGGAGTAGTGATCTGGGTCAGCAAATGATCCATGAGGTGGAGTACGATTTGCTCTGATCATGCTTGGGGTGTTGAAAGCGTGGAGAGAGAATGGTGTAGAAGCAGTACCCACTTGGAAGGGCACAAGAAAGCTCTATCCTCAGGGGAGAGCTGGGTTCCGTTAAGGGTAAAAAAGTGACAAGAATGTTCAGAGAGGAGATTGAATAAGTAAGAGATTTTGCTAAAGATAGGTCATAAGTATCAGACTCCAGGAGTCGGGGAAAAGGAGATGGTGACAAAGTGGATATCTGGGGATGAAAAGTAATTCAGGTGTTTGGGGCTGGTGTGGTGATAAGGAAGTGACGGGAGAGTGACCTGGTCTGGAGACTGACAGTGTTGCTGAGGCGCTGGGTGGTGGAGGGCAGATAGGGAGGGGTGTGGGATGTAGTGGACACTTGGAAGCTTGGCAGCGTGTCCTGACTCCAGACCTCTGCAGACGGAGGTGGGGGGAAGCTGGTACTGCTCCCCGTGTCCCTAGCATTCAGGGAGAGTGCCAGTCTGCTGAGAAGCACCTACACGTTATAAACTGGCTGTTCCCAGGAGGCCTCAGACAGGCTTGATGTGTCTTGTAATTTCTAGAATTGAGAATTTCTTTACGGAAAATTTTGATTTTTGACCTTGCCTGAAAAACATGAAGATCTGATGGCAGTATTCCCACGCAGCACCCACCGGCTGGTGCCAAGTGCTTCTTTTGCACAGGACATAGGCTACTCTCTCGGTCTGTATTTATTCACTTGGCCTGCCCTCTGTATCTTCTCGGCAGTCAAGTCGTGACTCTCACATTAAGAATATGCCTCATTTAGTAAACATGTAAATTGTACAGTGCAATGAGTGTGTGTATGTGTGTTGTTGTTGTTAGGAAACTCTCCTTATCAGGTGGCCACAAATGTGCATGATTTTTCTTTTCTTTTTTTCCTTCAGTTCTGGGTCATTTTTATTATTACGGTCACCTCTGTTTTTCGTTTGTTTGTTTTTGTCTTTTTAGAGCCCCACCTGCAGTGTATGGAGATTCCCAGGCTAGGGGTTGAATCGGCAGCTGTAGCTGCTGGCCTACACCATGGTCACAGCAATGCGGGATCTGAGCTGCGTCTGTGACCTACGTGACAGCTCACGACAGTCCCAGATCCTTAACCCACTGAGCAAGGCCGGGGATTGAACCTGCATCCTCATGGATGCTAGTCAGATTTGTTTCCAGTGAGCCACAACAGGAACTCTGTGCGTGATTTTTTTTTTTTTTTTACTCTTTTCTTAGAGTGAAAAGTCATAGTATTTGGGGTGCCAAATACATAGTTTGGATCAATCCAAAGGCAAATAATACATCTATTTTCAGAATAGAACCTCAAAAATTCCTTTTTGAGTGTGGTCAGTTAAATGTAGTTCCTGCTCCCAATAACTTAGGTCCAGCTTTGGGCATCACAGCTTGTATTAACGGTACCTTGGCGCATAGCCCTTTTTTGATTGTGGGAATTTCCATTGTAGACAAGCACGGCAGCATTCATGTGAGAGCCTCCACTGCACTTTAAGCGATCTGTTTGCATCAACCTCTTGGATTAATTAGTTCGCCCAAATCTTTGAGAGAGCACATCTCCAAAAAGCATGTTATAGTCACCACTCCTTTCTCTCCTCCTCACCCCCACGGATGGTTATAAACTGGGTGGTCAAAGAGATGCTGACAGGTAAGAGTGACAGCGCAGCTGGTGTAGGTGATCAGCTGGGAGTTCTCCAAAGTAGCATCTTGTAATATTTTTGTCCTTCACAGAAGGGACCCTTGTTCTACCTGCAGGCAAGACAGTTTGGTTCCAGGACAGTTTGAAATATTTATTCACTGATTTATTCAACACATGTATATTAAACACCTGCTGAGTGCCAGGCATAGTTTTAGGCCCTGGAAACAAATCACCAAAGGAAACGGATAACCACTCTGCCTCTAACCCATGGCAATTACATTGTAATGAGAAGATAATACAGTAAATAAGTGAGCAATGAATACATACTTGGTAATGAGTATTATAAAGAAAAGTAAGGGGGGAATTAATTAGGAATTTAACAGATACACTACTATGTATAAAATAGATAAACGAGTACCTACTGTATAGCACAGGGAATTATATTCAATATCTTGTAATAACCTATAATGGAAAAAAAACCTGGAAAAGAATATATATATATGTGATCTATATATTAACTAAATCACTTTGCGGTACCCCTATAAGTCAACTATACTTCAATTTAAAAAGGGGGTGGGGAGTTCCCTGGTGACACAATGGGTTAAGGATCTAATGTTGTCGCTGCTGTGGCTGTAATTCGATCCCTAGTCAGGGAACTTCCACATGCCTAGGGTGTGGCCAAAAAAAAAGAAAAAAAAAACGGTAAGGTTTGGTGTGCTTAGTACTAAAAGCATTGCCTTTGAGGCTCAAACGATAACAGTCCCTGAAATATACTGAGGGACCTGCCTTTCGATCCGCTGAGAGGAAGTGGACCCTTGCTACTAGTTCCCCTGGCTGGTATTTGAGAAGTCAGCTTGTCATAGAGAAAGCAGACTACTCCCCATTCACCCAGCTCCCTGACCTGTTTCTCATTTTCCCTATCCCCAGAATCATTTGCAACACTCAGACTTATCTTCAGGCGGCTGGCCAGGCGGCCAGACCTCTGTATGACATGTCCTGAGGCTAACAGGGAGGCCAGTAAGGGATAAGGTAGCTTGGTTAATGTGAGGCAGGAGAGAACCCTGAAGAGGTCACACTGAAATGACTTAATTAACCCCAGAAGGCTTTGGTGGCCCACTAGTCATATGACTAATGAAGAATTCACAGGGAGTTCCCATTGTGGTTTAGCTGTAACAAACCCGACTAGTATCCATGAGGACATAGGTTCGATCCCTAGCCTTGCTCAGTGGGTTAAGGATTTGGCGTTGCTGTGGTGTAGGCTAGCAGCTACAGCTCCAATTCAGCTCCAAGCCTGGGAACTTCCATATGCCATGGGTGCAGCCCTAAAAAAAAAAAAAGACAAAAACATTCACAAACGACCTTAGAAGCATTAGTGTATGAATTATGGACATCCTTGTGTGGAATTGGTCATAAATGTCATTTCACATGTTGTTCTGACAAGATCTGTTTGAAAACGTCTTATGAAAGAATGCTGAGGCCGAGGAACTTTGGAGGTAGTTACTTAGGTTTTTGGGGGTTTTTTTTGTTTTTTGTTGTTTTTTTTTGTTTTTGGGCTTTTTGGGGCTGAAGGTGCGGCATATGGAAGTTTGTTCCCAGACTAGGGGTCAAATTGGAGCTGCAACTGCTGGCCTACGCCACAGCCACAGCAACACAGAATATGTAACCTACTGAGTGAGGCCAGGGATTAGATCCGAATCCTCATGGATACTAGTTGGGTTCGTTACCGCTGAGCTACAACAGGAGCTCCACTTTATTTGTTTTATTTGAAGCATAGTTTTCATTCTTGGAAAGGCATTGTAGAAATGAGAGCAAGTGTTTGAGGTGGATCTCACCAACAGGGTACTGGGTCCCCTGGCTTGAGAAGCCTTTTTTTGTGTTTGCTTTTTTAGGGCTGCACCCGCATATGGAAGCTGCAGCACCACAGCCACAACAATGTAAGATCTGAGCTGCATCTATGACCTATACCACAGCTCACAGCAATACCAGATCCCCTAGATCCCCACCCACTAGGCAAGGCCAGGGATCAAACCTGCATCCTCGGAGTTCCCTTCATGGTTCGGTGGTTAACGAATCCAACTAAGAACCATGAGGTTGTGGGTTCGATCCCTGGCCTTGCTCAGTGGGTTAAGGATCCCGTGTTGCTGTGGCTGTGGTGAAGGGCGGCAGCCTGGGAACCTCCATATGCCGCGGGTGCGGCTCTACATAAAGGCAAATAGATGAAAAAAAAAAACCTGCATCCTCATGGATACTAGTCAGGTTCGTTACCACTGAGCCGCAATGGGAACTCCAGAGCTTCTTAATCTGAAGTCCCTGAGTTCATATGTGATATTTTGTCCATGTTTGTCCCGGTGTCAGTCATTTACAGCCTAAAGTATGTTCTTAGGGAGATTTAAATAATAATAATAGATGTTACAGTAGTTTGTGACCCCTAAAGGACTACACAGATATACAGTGTGTCTGTGGTATTGAAATTTGATGGGAAGATTAGGAAAAATGTGTAAAATGGCTTCTTAGGGGGGTAATAATGAAAAAAAAGTTGAAAAACACTGGTCTAGGGAGAAGGGTCCATTAGCTTTAATCAGTTTCTGAAAATGGTCTGTGTTTCAAAAAAGGTAGGAGTTCCTGTTGTGGCGCAGCGGAAACGAATGAGGTTGTGGGTTCAATCCCTGGCCTGGCTCAGTGGGTTAAGGATCTGGCTTTGCTGTGAGCTGTAGGGTAGGTTGCAGACGCGGCTCAGATCCTGAGTTGCTGTGACTGTGGTATATAGGCTGGCAGCTGTAGCTCTGATTGACCCCCTAGCCTGGGAACCTCCATATGCCATGGGTGCAGCCCTAAAAATAAAAAAAAATAAAATAAATAAATAAAAGGGAAAAACCCTTGTATGTGAATTAACAGACAATTCCACGAAAGACTTTGAAACTGCTTGTTTCCTTCCAAATTGTTCAGATGGACCACTGTAAATTTCTTAGTTACGGATTTAGGTAAGGATAGAATTTTTAGTCCTGCTTGAGTGATGAATATGAGGTGACAGTGGGTAGGAGTGGTGGTTTGCATTGTGCTGATAGTTTATAGAATGTAAACTTTTATATCTAAATATATTTAAAATGCCAAGATTTTATGAGTCTTACAATTTAAGTTGGATATGTCATTGTAAATGTTCTTTCCTTATAAATACCCAGGGTTATTTTAAAGTTTCTGAATTGCTTATCCTAGTAATGACAACTTCCAGGCCCCCGAACATAGAGGACATGGGTAGTTAGTAGCTTTCTGTATTAGAAACAGAAGCCCTCGAGTATGTAGACCCTATCCAACCAACCAAAATAGGTGAATTTATAGATCACCTTGAAATAAGACAGATTATCACATAAATGTCAACTCCGGAATTTGGTACAGTAAAATAAAGATAGCCTTGAATACCTCCCTCATCATATTCAGTACCTCTTTGCTCACAGAAAACTTTGGTTCTCTCATTCCTTGGTGAAGAGATGACTTGATGGATAACCAAGACATAATGTTTCCTATTTTCCCATCTCTAACCTCTTTATCTCCTGATTTGTAGTGTTGCAGGACTTTGACCTGTGTGATAGTTTGCCATTGTCTTACTGTAGGTGAGGATAAGGATTTTTTTTTTAAGTTTCTTTTGCAAAGTCTCTCTCTCTCTTCATTTTCTTTTTTTTATTACTTAATGATTTTATTACATTTATAGGTGTACAACAACCATCACAACCAAATTTTATAGCATTTGCATCCTAAGCGCTCATCCTAAGCCCCTACCCCTCAAAAAAAACCGTAAGTTTTTCAAAGTCTGTGAGTCAGTATCTGTTCTACAAAGAAGTTCATTGTGTCCTTTTTTTAAATTCCACATGTAAATTATAGCATTTGATGTTGGTGTCTCATTTTCTGACTGACTTCACTCAGCATGAGAATTTCTCTGTCCATCCATGTTGCTGCAAATGCTGTTCTTTCTTTCCTTGTAATGGCTGATGGCTGAGTAATATTCCATTGTGTGTATGTACCACATCTTCCCTATCCACTCCTCTGTCGATAGACATTTAGGTTGTTTCCATGACATGGCTATTGTATAGAGCGCTGCAATGAACACTGGAGTACATGCGTCTTTTCGAGTCATGGTTTTTCTGGATAGATGCCCAGGATTGGGATTGCTGGATCAAATGGTAATTCTATTTTTAGTTTCTGAGGAATCTCCATTCTGTTTTCCACAGTGGTTTCACCAATTTACATTCCCGAGGATAAGGATTTTTGTATCTTCAGGCATGGCAGATGGTTGCACAGCAGAGAAACAAAGGGAAGGAGCAGTGGTTCAGTTGGTTTGATCAACTCATTGACTTCAGTTTGCTTTTTCTTTTCCATATTCCCTACATCCTGTTAGTCACCAGTAGGACTTTTTAGTGAAATGTGTCATCCTCTTTATCTTCATTCCCACTGTCCCTACATTAGTCTGATCTTCAGAAAAATGTAATACCTGCTATTTATTCAAAGTTTTATATCGAAGGTATTTTTTGTTTTTTGTTTTTGTCTTTTTGCCTTATCTAGGGCCGCACCCGCAGCATATGGAGGTTCCCAGGCTAGGGGTCTAACAGGAGCTGTAGCTGCCGGCCTTCGCCACAGCCACAGCAACGCGGGATCCGAGCCGCTTCTGCAACCTACACCACAGCTCACGGCAACGCCGGATCCTTAACCCACTGAGCAAGGCCAGGGAGCGAACCCGCAACCTCATGGTTCTTAGTCGGATTTGTTAACCACTGAGCCACAACGGGAACTCCTATGCCAAATGTTTTAAGCGTTTACAGTGGAATTTAAAACTCCTTTAATTTTCACAACACATTATTTTTTTAGGGCCACACCTGCGGCATATGGAGATTCCCAGGCTAGGGGTCAGTTTAGAGCTATAGCTGCCGGCCTACGCCACAGCCACAGTAACTCGGGATCCAAGCTGCCTCTGTGACCTACAACACAGCTCATGGCAACGCCAGATCCTTAACCCACTGAGCAAGGCCAGGGATCGAACCTGCATCCTCATGGATCCTAGTCAGGTTCATTAACCACTGACCCACAAAGGGAACTCCCTCACAACACTCTTAATGGTATTGGTCCATGTGTAAAAGAAGTCGCTTCTGTAAGTCTACAGAATTTATCTCAGTGGGACCTGTGGAGGGAAAGCCGACTGAATCTCCCCACTTTGTTACTCACCAGTGAGTTCAAGTTCCGTTGAGCAAATGCCCTTTCCTGTTCAGGCCATTGTCAAGATTGAAGTTCCCGTCGTGGCTCAGTGGAAACGAATCCGACTAGGATCCATGAGGATGCAGGTTCAGTCCGTGGCCTTGCTCAGTGGGTGAAAGATCTGGCGTTGCCATGAGCTGTGGTGTGGGTCGCAGACGCGGCTCGGATCCCTTATTGCTGTGGCTGTGGCGTAGGCTGGCAGCTGCACCTCTCATTCCATCCCTAGCCTGGGAATTTGCATATGCCGAAGGTGCAGCCCTAAAAAGCAAAAGCAAAAGCAAAAAAGAAAGAAAAAAGGATAGCCTCAAGATTAATAAATTCCACAGCAGGAAACAAAAGTAAAGATGTCACAAAACAGGACTTTTTGCTAACAAATTTGTCAGAAAACATTTCTATACTAACTAGATCCAGAATGGGTACAAGGTACAAGTCACACAGAGAGGCCTTCACTTCAACTTGGGCTGAGTTGTATTTATAATGTCCTCAAGTTATTCTCAGCTTTCACTTTAACCTAAAAGGATTTTTAAGGAGAAAACCCTCCCATTTACTACAGAATTTTTGCAGTACCAGATGTCTGGGTTTTTTCCACATCAGGTAATTCTCATCAGACATGGGTTGGTCTGGTAGAATTTAACTCAGTTCTGACACAACTGCTGGAAGTGAGCACAGACCCTGCAGGTTGGGGCTCAGTCCCACAAGACTGCCCCTCCCCACTTCCTGGGTTGTCACCTGTCATTCTGACCAACCTGCTTTATAAAGCAAGGGTTCTCATTACCCTCTCAGCTTCAATAATTTGCTAGACTGGCTCACAGAACTCAGGGAAACAAGTGTACCAGTTTATTGTAAAGATACAAATGATCAGCCAAATGAAGACAGAGAGAGGTCTTGCAGGGTCGCTAGTGTAGGAGCTTCTGTCCTTGTGGAGCTTTGGGTAAGCCACTCTTCTGGCATGTGGATGTGTTCACCAGCCCCGAAGTTTTCCTCACCTTTTTGGTTGGGGTGTTTTCTGGAAGCTTCATCATGTAGGCATGATTAATCATTAACTCAGTATCCTATCTCTCTTCCCTCCTTGGAGAATAGAGGGTAGGGGTGATAGTTCCAGCCTTTTAATCTTGGCTCATTTTTTCTGGCAACTAGCCCCTATCCTGAAATTTTCTACCCCGCCCCTGGACTAGTCATCTCATTGGCGTACAAGATGGGAGTGACAATCTTATCACTCCAGAGATCATCAAGGTTTTAGTTCTTGGGTCAGAGACTAAGTGTTAGGATAGAAGGTGCTCCAGCACTCAGGAAATTTAAGGATTTTAAGAACTTTATATGGGAGTTCCCATTGTGGCGCATTGGTTAAAGGATCCGACTAGGAACCATGAGGTTGCAGGTTCGATCCCTGGCCTTGCTCAGTGGGTTAACAATCCGGCATTGCTGTGGCTGTGGTGTAGGCCGGTGGCTACAGTTCTGATTGGACCCCTAAAAAGCAAAAAAAAAAAAAAAAAAAGAACTTTATGTGGCAGGGGTGGGTGGGGAGCACAGACCAAACGCATCTTCCTAGTTGGGTCATAGCTCTGATAGGTCTTTATCTTCCTAAGCCTCCCAAGGGTCTGAGTTAGATACTGCAAGCCTCTAAAATCTGTTTTTTAGTTTTGTTTTGTTTTTAATAATTCAGGCCTAAATCAGAGAATATGGGGCTTGCTGAATTGAAGAATTCTTCAGTTTCCAGCTTTACTAAGAGGTTTATACATTTTTCTTGCATGCATTGTCGTCCCCTTGTTATGAGGAGGAAATGTGTGGGCAGGGAGGTTGGGAAAGTGGTCCCCTACCCCAACACGGCGGGCTAGTAAGAGGCAGCCAGGGGTTCCTGCACACACTGGTCCTTTGCTACAACAGCTTCTTACAGTCCCTGTTCTCTAATCTGTTCTATACACTTTTGCCAAATGAGTCTTCTTACTGTGCCTCTCCCTTATACCAGACCTTTGCTCATGTCCTTTGTACCTTGTGTGTTATAAGCCCTTTGATTTACAGTGTGACTATAGTATTTTACTTTGGGTATGATTTTTTTCCTTCTATCCAAGCCAGTCTCAAGGCTCTAACTTAATTGTAAACCCCTGAGGGCAACGGTCTCATATTCTCAGTGAGTGCCTTCTGTGTAGTCTGTCTCCTCAGCTCCGTTTACCTTGGAGGGTTCCAGTTTATGCCACCGTATTTCCCAGGGTAACTATTAAGAATACCCCTTTTCACTCTGTAAAGTATCTT
>PVHT020000178.1:1123384-1179100 GCA_004024745.2 Catagonus wagneri | reverse complement strand
CACTCTGTAAAGTATCTTGATCTGGAAAATAAATTACATGATTACTGCACTTACATATAGTAGCTATTCACCAAACACTTGTTGCTTAGTACTGCTTAAGATATTAGGGAGTTTTGGGAGTTCCCGTTGTGGCTCAGTGGTTAATGAATCTGACTAAGAACCATGAGGTTGCGGATTTGATCCCTGGCCTTGCTCAGTGGGTTAAGGATCCAGCGTTGCTATGAGCTGTGGTGTAGGTTGCAGACGCGGCTCGGATCCCGCGTTGCTGTGGCTGTGGTGTAGGCCGGCAGCTACAGCTCCTGTTAGACCCCTAGACTGGGAACCTTCATATGCTGCGGATGCGGCTCTACATAAAGGCAAAAAGACAAAAAAAAATAAAAAAGATATTAGGGCGTTCTGTACATTCAGTTTAGTATCAGGAAATTCTCATTGTTTGCCTTTTGATACTGAGGAGTGAATTCTGCTCTCCTGGGGTGTGTGTGTAAAACAGTATTATACTTTCGGATGTCTGAGGATTATTGCAAGAGGATTATTGTAGCAAATCGTTTCCCTTTGGCCATTATCCTTAGAATTCCAAATGGCTTTAATTAAAAACAGTAGTTTTCAGTTTTTAGTAATGTTTTTAGTGGTGGAAGTGTGTGTTGTACCGTTTTTGGCAAAGGATAAACCTGAGGAATGTGTGGTTAGTGTTGTTATAAGGAATGTGAGTCCCGGAGTTCCCTAGTGGCTCAGCAGGTTAAGGATCTGGCATTATCATTGCTGTGGCTCAGGTCACTACCATGGTACAGGTTTGATCCCTGGCCTGGGAACTTCCCCATCCTGTGGGCATGGCAAAAAAAATTATGAGATAAAAGTTTTATTGGAATGATGGCTTGGTGATTCATTTGTATATTGTCTCAGGCTACTTTCATGCTACAGTGACAGAGTTGAGTAGACTATATGGCCCATGAAGCCTGAAATAAAGGCAGTCCTTGCTTTGCATGGTTTTCAACTTGCACAGATTTGTTACTACAGTATATTAACTGAGTCCGTGAGTACAAAACAAGTTTCAGCTATTAGCTCTTTGGTCACAAATCACTGTAAATAACACATAAGCATGGTGATTGGTCACGCACAGCAAAGCATGTAGTTGTGTTTCCTCCTTGTTTGTTTGCTAGTGTATGTGACAGTTTATGGAAAGAAATAGTTAATTGATAGAACTGGCCAAAAAAAGATGAAAGTGTGGCAGAGGAAAAAGTGGTAACGCCGAAAGTGAAATCCAGTCAAACATAAATGGAATGATAGAAGAATGAGCTAACTGTGGGAATGTTGACACTGCTACCATTTGAGACCGGATATGCAGCCAGAGGAGCTTATCTACAGAAATGAGGAAAGCAGTTGTGACAAAAAATGATGATGCTCCAGTGGAAATAATGCTGGCAAAAACCTCCATAGAAAGTCAAGTAACTCTCAGAGCAATTTCTTTCCTTTTTTTTCTTTTTAGGCCACATACACAGCATATGGAAGTTCGCAGGCTAGGGGTTGAATCGGAGCTACAAGTGCTGGCCATAGCCACAGCCACAGCCACGCCAGATCGGAGCTGCATCTGTGACCTACACCCACAGCTCATGGCAATGCCCGATCCTTAACCCACTGAGAGAGGCCAGGGATCAAACCCACATCCTCATGGATACTAGTTGGATTTGGTTCTGTTGCGCCACCACGGGAACTCCTGCAGTTGGATTCTTAACCCACCGTGCCACAGCAGGAACTCAGATCCAGGGCTTTCTTACTAGGACTAGGATACATTGAGGCAAGAATTTGGTGTTTTTCAGCTTATAGCTGCCATGGGAGTACGTCAGGGACTAGAATCTAGGATAATTATTTTGCTTGTTTTAAAAGTAAACTTACTCTTAATGGGTATAAAAACATGAATAAAAGAAAACAGTAGGAGTTCCCTTTGTGGCTCACTGGTTAACCAATCTGACTAGGAACCATGAGGTTGCAGGTTCGATCCCTGGCCTTGCTCAGTGGGTTAAGGATCTGGCGTTGCCGTGAGCTGTGGTGTAGGTTGCAGACGCGGCTCAGATCCTGCGTTGCTGTGGCTGTGGCGAAGGCCGGCAGCTACAGCTCCTGTTAGAGCCCTAGCCTGGGAACTTCCATATGC
The DNA here is from genome assembly GCA_004024745.2 of Catagonus wagneri. NCBI lineage: Eukaryota > Metazoa > Chordata > Mammalia > Artiodactyla > Tayassuidae > Catagonus > Catagonus wagneri. Next base: position 1,176,954 of record PVHT020000178.1, on the reverse strand, counting down.
CACGGGTGCGGCCCTAGATAAGGCAAAAAAAGACCAAAAAAAAAAGAAAACAGTAAGTCCAAGGTGGTGGTTAATTCAGGGGAAAGAGAATAGGTGGAACTGAAACAAAATTGCAGCTCAGTCATATTTTGGTCCTTTAAAATTTTTGAATTTGGGAGTTCCCGCTGTGGCACGATAGATTGGTGTCATCTCTGCAGCACTAGGACGCAGGTTTGATCCCCGGCCCGGAAACGCCATATGCCACAGGGCAGCCAGAAATTAAAAAGTTAAAATTTGATACAGCTGAGAAGTAGATAACATTTGTGTTATGGTATTTTAACATTTCTGTAACGTCCTTGTTAGAAGGTGGCAACAGGTCATCCCAGCTAACTGCACGTGGAGTGAAGTTGCCCGGAGCCATTGACTGGTTGTTTTGGTTAAAGCTCTAGTGACTTCAGAACCAGAGAAACTTGTTTTCTGTGACAAAGGCCAGTCTGGCAGTTTTGTAATAGCTAATGTTCACAGTGCCTGTGAGGGTTTTGTAATTTAGTCGTATATCAGCTAATATGTGATTTTTAACCATTTCTGATGCTTTTCCAAAATAATGTTACTGTTTCCTAAAAGCAGGATTCCATTTTTACATGTTCTGAAGCGAGTGTACCCAAATTTGGTGCCATCAGCTTTCCCCCATTTTTTCTTCCTCTGGATTTTGCATGTATTTAATTGCACTAGCATTGATTAGCCCACAAACGACTTGAAACATATTTTCATAATTGTTTCCCAATCATGAGAAGACCAGTTTAGCATTTGTCATCTCTTAATAATAACAGTTATTTATCAAGGAACAGCTTCCTGAAAACTGTCCAACTGAGTCCCCGTCAGCCTTGGCCTGTTCTTTGGTATGGTGCTGTCAGTGACCCTGTCGTTGAGTGTGACTGTAAACAGGCCTCGTAGAGGGCCTGGCCTTGGTGAGCCCTCCACTTGTGATGAAGCTTTGAGGAATGTTTTGACTTTTAGGCAACTTCAGTTTCATGTTTTTCCCACTGCCTGTCACTATAGTGGCTTTTTCTTTCTTTCCATCCAAGGGGTTGTTCTGTTTTTGATGGGCTCTCTGATAAGAACAGTGTGAATTTGGATCCAGCTCTGCTGCTTGCTTAGCTTAACCTACCCAAAGCCCCGGTGTTGTCTTTTGTAAAGGGGGGTGTTACTGCATGATTCACAGTTTTATTGTGACTGTGCACATAGGGGTTCCCATCATGGCTCAGTGGTTAACGAATCCGACTAGGAACCATGAGGTTGCAGGTTCGATCCCTGGCATCACTCAGTGGGTTAAGGATCCGGCATTGCCGTGAGCTGTGGTGTAGGTCGCAGACGCAGCTCGGATCCCACGTTGCTGTGGCTGTGGCGAAGGCTGGCAGCTACAGCTCCTGTTAGATCCCTAGCCTGGGAACCTCCATATGCTGCAGGTGCGGCCCTAGAAAAGACAAAAAAAAGAAAGAAATAGTGCATATAATGTGCCTGGCATCAGGCTTAGTGAAGGCGAGTCATACTCTGTATTTTGGTTCATTTTGATTTTAAGCTGGGTCTACTTTAACTTTTTTGAAGTTTTCGTAAAGAAAGTGTTAAGTCATGGAAGCCATCTTACATACGTATTTCTAGCTTTTTGTACAACCTTTTTAGAGAACAACAAAAGAAAATGCATTAATATTATTTGGAGTGTGATGGAGAATATGTGTGGCTTGTGTTTCCTAAAGGAATGTTCTCTCTTTTGAAACAAGCAAGCAAGCAAGCAAACAAAACCAAAATCCTTTTTCGTGAGGTCACCTCCATAAGCCTAGGAAGTAAAATGTATATCATGGAGGCTTAAAAGCATATGACAAAGTGAGACTTTTCTCCATTTGACAAGGAGCCTCCATGCAGAAAGAACTCTGTCTTGACACAGTAAGAGCGTGGGTAAATTTCATCTTAATTGAAACTAGCTTTGGCCAACCAATATGCTACTTAGAGCTCTTCTACTCTAATCAAACTTGTGTTAAAAAGAGATTAAATTTTTTCTCTTTTTATTATAGGTATTTTTAAATGTACACAAAGTAGTGAAAAAAGTAGGTTTGTGAGCCTCCGTAGACCGTCACTCAGCTTCAACAGAATGTCACCATTCTGTCTTTCCAGACATACTGTGTTTTTAGTCCAAGTTCTCTCTCTCTCTTTTTTTTTGTCTTTTTAGGGCCGCACCCGCGACATATGGAAGTTCCCAGGCTAGGGGTCTAATGGGAGCTGTAGCCGCCGGCCTTCGCCACAGCTACAGCAATGCCAGATCCAAACCGCATCTGCGACCTACAGCACAGCTCACGGCAACGCCGGATCCTTAACCCACTGAGTGAGGCCAGGGATCAAACCTGCATCCTCACGGGTACTAGTCAGGTTCGTTTCCACTGAGCCACGATGGGAACTCCCCAAATTCTCTCTTGATAAAGAGACATTTCTAAATTTTTGTCCCCTGTACATAAATTAAGTTCCCGCATCCCCTCTTACCACACTCAAGGAACCCGAAAATAAGGCTGCTTCTGAAACTTAAACTGTGAGATCCATGTGTGATCACTGAGAGCAGATGTGAGCAGTTGTCTGCGACAGAATGGCCTCCCAGGCCCACAAGATTTGTAATGAAGGGACAAATACATCTACAGGAAGAGACATCGGTCCGCAGTGGCAGTCAGGAAAGGAAATGTTCCAGAGGCAGACCTAGACTGAAGCACATCTTGAACTGTCTACTGCTAGCCTCTGTTCTGCCTGGTAGGTCCCAGCAGAGAGGATGTCCACAGGCATCCTCAAGAAAACTTCCTTATTCTGCCTCCAATGACCTGCTTTATTTCAGCTTGCTTTCAGAGGTGGTACACTGGTCCGCCTCAGACCTGCTTGACAGTTATTTCTCAGTATCCTCTTGTGCACTTTGTTAGCAAGGATCAGCATCCCTGTGCCTCATCAGCGCTGGGCACTGAGAGCATGTCTGAACCTACAGAGATGAGGGCTAGATTCTGGGCAGTGTTGATTTTAAGGTAACTGTCTTCCGTCCCTATATAAGCTTTTCTCCTCTTCCTCTTTACATACCCTCAGGCTTCTATACAGCTGTATCTGGCACCCAAATTTCCACCCTTTCTGCTGCGGTTGCCTTTCTGCCTTGAGCTTTGTTAAACCTCTCTCTCAGGTGTTTATTTCATCTGAGACATAATTCACTTTCCATACAGTTGTCCCATTTAAAATGTGCAGTTCCTCCCCTGGATTTTGTGTTTAAAAGGCTCTACCTGAAGCTGCTCCGGAAGCAAGGACAGAGAGCGGTCGGTGATCCCCAGGGCTCTCAGCTTGGCAGGGCGCTGGATGGGCCGTTGCCACCTTGGCTGCAGTTGGGTGCTCCCTGCCTTGATGTTTTCAGTTTGGGGTCAGAGGTGGATCCTGTGGGGGTCCCCTCTCTCTTGTTGGTAGCACAGCTGCCTCTGGCATTTGACAGCCAGCTGGGCTGAGGAGAATCATATTCCAGAGTCCTCTTCTCGTGCCATGTTTTCCCTGGGCCTTGTTGATTATGTTTGTTTTGTGACCTTTGATACCTGCTCCAGGTAAACATCCAGCTGGTTCTGGTTGATATGTTATATAAAGAAAAGGTGCCCAGGCCCATTAAAAAAAAAAAAAAAAACTAAAGTATTTACATACCATAAAATCACTTGTTTTAAGCATACAACTGCCCTACAAAAAGCATACAACTCAAATGACTTTTGGGACATTTATAGAGTTGTACATCTATCCCCACAATACAATTCTAGAACATTTCCGTCATCCCCAAAAGATCCATCCCTATGCCTATTTGCAGTCACTCTTCGCCCCCCCACCCCCACCCCCCTCCAACTCCAGGCAAACACTAATCTACTTCCTATCTATTGATTTGCCTCTTCTGGACGTAGTTTAGAATCCCATTCATATGAAGTATCCAGGTAAGGGACTTTTTAACTGGTGATTTAAGTGATGGTTGCTTTCAAATGAACAGAGGATGTTTTACTTCAGAGTGTGCGTTTTCTTTTTTTTTTTTTTTTTTTTGTCTTTTCCAGGGCCACACCCACGGCATGTGAAGTTTCCCAGGCTAGGGGTCTAATCAAAGCTATAGCCACAGGCCTACGCTACGGGCACAGCAACACAGGATCCGAGCTGCATCTGTGACCTACACCACGGCTCATGGCAACGCCGGACCCTTAACCCACTGAGCGAGTCCAGGGATCAAACCCGCAACCTCATGGTTCCTAGTCAGATTCATTAACCAGTGAGCCACGACGGGAACTCCAGAGTGTGCTTTTTCTGCTGTACTAGTTACCTGTGATTAATCGGTATGTGTGGGAGTTTCTTAGGGTGTTTGTTTGTTTTGCATAGTACCAACCTTTTTTGTCCATAGATAGATGTTTTGTGGAACACTTGATTTCATGCCCATCATTGTGATGTATTTTGGGAGACAAGAGGAGCACAAATCCTGCCCTCTGTGCTTTCAAAAGGCATTCCCTAGTTGGTTAGGTAAACCTAGCAAACATGAAAACAGCCAGAGAGGAGTTAATGACAGCATGTAACCAAGGGTTGGGCCCTGGGATGTTTTCTTTGAGATGTTCATCCAGCATCCTGTGCTAGGCCCAGAGCGGACTGGAATGCCCTTATGCCAGAAGGCAGAGGGAGGCCAGGGCCTAGGGAGAGGTGATGAGGGCTCATGGTCCCAGGAGGGAGTGATGTGGCGGTCAGGTTACTCCCTTTTCCAATCCTCCTGTTCCTCCAGGAGAAAGTTTTCATTCTAGTGCAAGTGATACCTCCAGCACTTGCTTATGTGTCCCTTTTTAAGAGACAGAGCAGATTTCTAGGTCTTATGCAGGCAAATGTATATGGCTGGCATTTTATAATAATTGTTCTGGTTCCCATGTACCATAGTGGGGCCAGATTTTGAGGCACCTTGAACCCCAAGCCCATGTTGCTGTGCCCAGAAGGACCTGGTGTGCTGGAGCAGAGGAGCAGCCTGCATTGCCTTTGGATGCTTGGCAGTGGAGGGGTACTAGCATTAGGGAGCTTCTTTCTGAGGTTTTGTGGTGATTTGAGTATGAAGTGGGCAGAGAGAGTTAGGACAGGTCTTTTGGGGATGAGCTCCAGACCACGCGCTTCCTTCCTGACCTCACATCACCAGCTCTGACCTTCTTTACCAAGCTCCCTCTGGCCCAGAGAGACAGACACATATCCAGAGGGAACCTGCAGTCTGTTTTTTCACCTTTGAAAGTCCTGTTTCTACACTGTGTATGTGTGTCTTTGATAATGGGGACGGGGACAAAATCAGCACACAACTGAAATTCAGTTCAGTCGTGTGGGCCAATATCTTTCTTGTTAGATGACACATTTCTTTCCTATATAAGGAAGGAATCGGCAAGTAGGCCTGATGGTGACACTTTAGAAACAGTTCACAGGAGTTCCCGTCATGGCTCAGCAGTAACGAACCCTACTAGTATCCGTCAGGGCACGGGTTCGATCCCTGGCCTCACTCAGTGGGTTAAGGATGTGGTGTTAAGCTGGGGTGTAGGTCACAGACGTGGCTCAGATCATGCGTTGCTGTGGCTGTGGCGTAGGCTGGCAGTTGCAGCTCCAATTCAACTCCTAGCCTAGGAACTTCCATATGCAGCAGGTGCAGCCCTAAAAAAAAAAAAGCAAAAAAGAAAATAAAAAAAGAAAGAAACAGCTCACAGAGGAAACTGTGCAGGAACCGAAGCCTCTGGTTCTCCTCTTGGGGTTCTGGAAAACTGTGGGCCTCCTCCTACAGGTCTGTGTGTGTTCTCTCTTACCAGAATTGCCTTTCCAAGCTAACGTGTCTCTGTTTTGTTGTGTTTCAGATTTTTGCCAAGTTCCAAAGGTGGTGGGAAGATGCCGGGCGTCCATCCCTCGGTGGTGGTACAATGTCACTGATGGATCCTGCCAGCAGTTTGTGTATGGAGGCTGTGAGGGGAATGACAATAATTATATGACCAAGGAGGAGTGTCTTGCAAAGTGTGCTGGTGTCACAGGTAAGACAGTGCTGGTTGGGGAGGTCTTATTATCTAGAGACACTTTATTAATTGGGATGTAGATGCCTTTCGCTCATCACTAATTCTTCATGGATGAAACCGGGAGATGTTTTTAAAAGCAGAAGACACAGGCACAGCGCGAAGGTGGCCCACACGGTGGTTTCACAGTGGTACCTTCCCTCCTCCTCCCAGAAAAAGAGTAGGCCGCAGGCTGGAGCCAGGGGAAGGGGACATAACTGTGTCTTCTCCCCAACTTTCTTTCTCCCACTGCTGAGTGCAGGTCCCAAGCCAGACCTGACATGAGCGGAGTCCTGGTCCATTCAGACAGGCCACCCTCCTTGCTCCCTGAGACAAATGACTTGGGGCGCTCACCCAGCCAGCCAAGTTATGAATCAAGTTAAAACTAGAACATACTTCCTGGAATCTGTCCTTCTCCCAGCCTTTACCAGCGAGAGAGAGATTCTGTGGAATCAAGATAATGTTGACCCCGAGAGCTTCCCAGTTTAAATAAAACCCTAAAGCGCCACAACAGCGTGTGCTGGCTTTGAACAGAGCCTCAAAGGACTCCAGACCTGTTGGCAGTGAGACATCGGCCCTCTGAGGCCTGATCCCTCCCAAGTGGTCCAGAGCCCCACGGATTTGGCCAGCCAAACTGTCTGTCGAAGATTTTCATTGGCTATTTCCTTAAGGTTGTTATAGGATTTCTTGTATCCTTTCCCGATGTCTTGGCGTCGATGTTAAGACTCTGGATTATGACTCTGTGTCGGGATGTGCTTGTGCCCTCGGTGCTCACCGCCACCACCAGCCTGGGAGCCTGTGCCCAGAGAAGGGCGCTGCATCCTTGTCGGGTTTTTACGTCTCCTCACGAACTGGCTGTAATCTCTCTCTCCTTTGAGCTCTCTGCATTCAGAAGTCAGACAAGCTTATTAAAGTGTGGGAAGAGAGGAAAACAACAGCGGCCTTGGCTGTATGACCTGAGGTTTAACACGCTGGGCAGTGGCCGAGCGCCTTGAGGAACGTCTTACTGATCTTTGTGTGCCCAGTGCTCATGAAGACGGTCGGGGAGTTCCCGTCGTGGGTCAGTGGTTAACAAATCCGACTAGGAACCATGAGGTTGCGGGTTCGATCCCTGCCCTTGTTCAGTGGGTTAGCGATCCGGCGTTGCCGTGAGCTGTGGTGTAGGTTGCAGACGCGGCTCGGATCCTGCGTTGCTGTGGCTGCGGCGCAGGCCAGTGGCCACAGCTCCAATTAGACCCCTAACCTGGGATCCTCCACATGCCGCGGGTGCGGCCATAAAATGACAAAAGGCAAAAAAAAAAAAACGGTCGGCAAGTGTTTGGAGAGCTGAGGTGGCTGGTATTGTTTTAGGATCGTACATGAGTCCTTTGTCTTTTGGGTGGCAACTGGCAACCTTACCGGATGGTGACTGATAAAAATACCATTTACTGCTTGTAGTTTTCTGTCATCAGCTATGATCCAGTGTCAGGGTAGGAATTAGGGGAAATCTTTTTTTACTACCTTTTCCGCCCTTTCCCAATTACGAGTTGACAGTATCAACTGTACAAGAACACAAGCAGTGGACAGTGGGCACTAAGATGTCTCTGCAAGGGGTCATGGGGTGTCGTGTTTTGCTGGGAGAAGGCAGACAGCTGTCTCCCTAGAGGTCAGCCAGAGTCTGGCCCTGCCCTCGAGGTCCCAGAAAGCTCATTTGCTGGCACCCGAGCATGAGTCTGTGAGGAGACCGGGAGCTGCCCGGGCAGCTAGTCGCTAGAGTTTTTGTCAGCATATTTTCTCCCAGGCAAGTGAGCTCTGTGGGGAGCCAAGTGATAATGAGAATGTCAGTTTTTTGTTACTCATTAACTAATTATAATGAGAACCGGAACCACTGAAGGGACCAAACACTTGTATCCTGTGCCTCCGCCTTTAGTCTGTGTGAGCAAACCTCAGCCAAATTCCCAGAAGACCGTTTGATGTGGAGAGAGGCAGAACTAGGGGAACTAGTTTGTGATGGGAATATTTAATGACATCAGGTTAGGCCAACCCCAGGCCTTTCCACAATGGAGGGTCCCTCCCTCCTGGATCCTGCCAGTGCTCCCGTTTTTATGCTCCCTTAACTGACTAGCCTCCCCACCCCATCCTGGGGTGGGTGGGTGGGTGTGTGTGTCCTCTCCACCCCATCGTGTGTGTGTGTGTATAGCCTCTCCACCCCATCCTGGGGTGTGGGTGTATGTGTGTAATAAAATATACATAAAATTTACTATTGTAACCATTTTTATTTATTTATTTATTTTTGCTTTTTAGTGCCATACCCATGGCATATGGAGGTTCCCAGGCTAGGGGTTGAATCGGAGCTGCAGCTGCCAGCCTACACCACAGCCAGAGCAACTCAGGATCCAAGCCACGTCTGCGACCTACACCACAGCTCACACCAATGCCGTATCCTTAACCCACAAGGCCAGGGATCGAACCCGCAACCTCATGTTTCCTAGTCAGATTCATTTCCACTGCGCCACAACTGGAACTCCTTTTTTTTTTTCTTTGCATGGATTTTTTTTTAATTACTCAATGAATTTTATTACATTTATAGTTGTACAGCGATCATCACAACCCAATTTTATAGCATTTCCATCCCAAAGCCCCAGCACGTCCCCCCACCCCCAACCTGTCTCCTTTGGCAACCGTTAAGTTTTTCCAAGTCTGTGAGTCAGTATCTGTTCTGCAAAGAAGTTCATTGTGTCCTTTTTTTAGATTCCACATGTAAGTGATAGCATTTGATGTTGGTGTCTCACTGTCTGGCTGACTTCACTTAGCATGAGAATTTCTAGGTCCATCCATGTTGCTGCAAATGCCGTTCTTCCTTTCCTTTTAATGTCTGAGTAATATTCCATTGTGTGTATGTACCACATCTTCTTTATCCATACCTTTATCGATAGACATTTAGGTTGTTTCTGTGTCTTGGCTATTGTGTAGAGTGCTGCAGTGAACACCGGAGTCCATGTGTCTTTTCGAGTCGTGTTTTTCTCTGGATAGAGGCCCAGGAGTGGGATTGCTGGATCAAATGGTAATTCTATTTTGAGTTTTCTGAGGAATCTCCATATTGTTTTCCCCAGTGGTTGCACCAATTTACATTCCCACCAACATTGTAATAGGGTTCCATTTTCTCCACACCCTTCAGCTTTTTTTTTTTTTTGGTCTTTTTGCCTTTTCTAGGGCTGCACCCACGGCATATGAAGGTTCCCAGGCTAGGGGTCTAATGGAGTTACAGCTGCCGGCCTACGCCACAGCCACAGCCACAGCAACACGGGATCCGAGCTGCGTCTGCAACCTACACCACAGCTCACGGCAACGCCAGATCCTTAACCCACTGGGCGAGGCCAGGGATTGAACCCGCAACCTCATGGTTCTTAGTTGGATTCGTTAACCACTGAGCCATGATGGGAACTCCTGTTGGTAAACTTTTTGATGATGGCCATTCTGGCTGGTGTAAGGTGGTACCTCATAGTGGTTTTGATTTGCATTTCTCTAATAATTAGTGATGATGAACATCTTTTCATGTGATTTTTGGCCATCTTTATTTCTTTGAGGAATTGTCTGTTTAGATCTTCTGCCCATGTTTTGATGGTGGTGTTTGTTTTTTGGTATCAAGCTACAGAAGGTGTTTATAAATTTGGGAGATTAATCCCTTATCAGTCGCTTCATTTGAAAATTTCTCCCATTCTGTGGGTTGTCTTTTCTTTTTGTTTAGGGTTTCCTTTGCTGTGCAGAAACTTTTTAAGTTTAATTAAGTCCCATTTATTTATTTTGTTTTTATTGTCATTACTCTAGGAGGTGGATCTGAGAAAATATTGCCATGGTTTATGTCAGAGAGTGTTTGGCCTATGCTTTCCTCTAAGAGTTTTATAGAATCTGGTCTTATATTTAGGGCTTTAATCCATTTTATTTTTGTGTATGGTGTTAGGAAGTGTTCTCATTTCAGTCTTTTACATGTGGCTGTCCAGTTTTCCCAGCACCACTTATTGAAGGGACTATCTTTTCTCCACTGTATATTCTTGCCTCCTTTGTCATAGATTAGTTGACTGTAGGTGTGTGGGTTTAATTCTGGGCTTTCTATCCTGTTCCACTGATCTATATTTCTGTTTTTGTGCCAGTACCATCTGGTTTCAGTGACTGTAGCTTTGTAGTATAGTCTGAAGTCAGGGAGCCTGATTCCTCCAGCTCCATTTTTCTTTTTCAGGATGTCTTTGGCTATTCTGGGGTTTTTGTGCTTCCAAACAAACTTTAAAATATTTTGTTCTAGTTCTATAAAAAATGTCCTTGGTAATTTGATAGGGATTACATTGAATCTGTAGATTGCCTTGAGCAGTATAGTCATTTTGACAGTATTGATTCAAAACGAATCAAATATTGATTCACAACTGGAACTCCTACTTAGTCTTTTTAGGGCCACACATGCAGCACAGGGAAGTTACCAGGCTAGGGGTCGAATCAGAGCTGCAGCTGCCAGCGTATGCCACAGCCACAGCCACATGGGATCCAAGCTGTGTCTATGACCTACACCACAGCTCACAGAAACACCAGATCCCCAGCCCACTGAGCCAGGCCAGGGATCAAACACTCATCTTCATGGATACTAGTCGGGTTCATTGTCACTGAGCCACAACAGGAACTCCTAACCATTTTTATTACTTACTTTTATATATTTATTTTTCAGCCACACCTGTGACATATGGAAGTTCCTGGGGCAGGGATGGAATCTGAGCCACAGCTGTGACCTATACCACAGGTACAGCAATTCTGGATCCTTAACCCACTGTACCAGACTGGGACTCGAACTGGCGCCTCCACAGAGACAAGCTGGATCATTAGCCACTGTGCCACAGTGGGAACTCCCTTTTTCACCATTTTTTAAGTGCACTGTTTAGCAGCATTAAGTCTATTCACACTGCTCTGCATCCACTTCACTTTTTACTTCATTAGGTGAATTAATACAGTTCAACAGGTTATTTGCTGCTGGGAGCCATTTGTGTCTTTTAAAAGCACTTCAGACGTCTTTGCTGTGATTCCCAGCTGGTTGATCTTAAAGTTCAACCCGCAAGGGCAGTCTTGGTTCCTTATTTTTCAAGTTCTAGCAGGTTTGTGGTCCAGCATGTGCGCTGAAGGGCCCACATAAAGGAGAAATGGGAGTTTTCCTGAGAGGCACACGGAACCGAGCCTGCTCAGGGACGTGGCTTATTTGGTTTCACCAGGCAGTCGTGGAGGTGGGTGCACTTTCTCACCGTACTTTTTGTCTCCTTGCAGAGAGTACCAGCAATGATCTGGCCACCAGCAGGAATGGAGCAGGTTCCTCTCTCCCAAGTGGTAGGTTCTTACAAGATCCGGAATGGAATGTGGGCTGTCCAGATGGGTAACTGAAAGGACATTTGTAAATTGGAATTTGTTCCACATCCTGGTTCTGTACTCAGAACTGGCGAACTGGGGCTCTGGGCTGCCAGCTTCTGGCTCCTTGCCACCATCCTTATGCTGGGGAGTTCCTGTTGTCCAGGGGACAAGAGAGCCAAGGAATCCAGCAGCACTTCCTGGCTGGCCTCCGCTTCCTCCTCAGGGTTTGCGGATTGTGGCTCCTGCCACATATGGCTCGGACCCCTTCTTCCTCTTTGGGCTGGCCTCATTGAGTCCCCTGGCCTCTGCCTGCTGCACTGCCTTCACTGCCCTATCCCACCACCTTGCCTCTTCTGTCTCCTTTGCTCCCTGTCGCCCTAGTGTCTCTCTCCCTGTACTGAGTCCTCTGCTTTCTGCCACCCCTGCCTCCATTCCCACTGCAGTCTTTGATCTTGAGCTTTGTGTTAGCTTGCTTTGTAGTGCTGACAGCAGCTGCCCCGTTCCTCCTTTATGCTTAAAGGACTCTGCATCGGCAGCCTGGGGTGAGTGGTCCAGGCACACTAGAAAGCCCAACCCCACTTTCCCAAAGGCCAGTCCCCAGGCCGCGGGTTCTGCTGGGAGAGACCTGCTGTGGAGGGAGGGAATCCGCCCCCACCCCGTTTGAAAACGGCCCGCAGTCAGCCAGTGGCCGCACACTGGTTGCCGCTTTGGCTCTGGTTCTTTGATTCTGACATCAGGGTCCACATGAGGGTGAGCATTTATTAATTCGGTGGTTGACTGACTTGCAGAATGCTGAGAGTTAGGTCTGAGTCACTTGCCAGTTTTGCTAGGCCAGGAATCCTGTGACTGTCCTAGCCGTTGATTTGTCTGGGTTCATTGTTTATTTCCCATCTGGCCTCTGCAGGGTCATCTGGAGCCGTGGGACACTGGCATCATGACTCTGGTTTCTGTCCTGTTTCAGGAGAAAATTTCAAGAGAATAAAGGACCTGCCCCCTCAGTCAGAGAGTGAATACCTCTGGTCTTCCTCAACATCCCAGAACTTGGGGCTAGGATTAGTTTCCGTAGTAGCCCTTGAGGTGACAGGCAGTGTTCATTCCGTGTGTGCTGTAGAGCCCGTTAGGACTGGGAGTGGATGCAGCAAAGCTGGCCACAGAGGGACACTCTACTCCCTTTGTTCCAGGAGTGTTGCCAGAGTATCCACGCTCCCTCAGTGGGCCCTTTTAGACTCAGCCCAGCTAGGCCACGTGTCCAGGGTCCATCCCAGCCTCCCTGACGTGAATGTTTTATGTTTCAGTTCCCAGAAGGAAGGACTCTGATGACCTCACCAACGATATTTTCAACTATGAAGGTACATATATATATATATATATATATTTTTTTTTTTTTTTTTTGTCTTTTTAGGGCCACACCCATAGCATGTGGAGGTTCCCAGGCTAGGGGTCAAATTGGAGCTCTAGCTGCTGGCCTACACCACAGCCGCAGCAATATAGGATCCGAGCCACGTCTGTGATCTACACCATAGTTCATGGCAACACCGGATCCTTAACCCACTGAACGAGGCCAGGGATTGAACCTGCTTCCTCATGGATACTAGTCAGATTCATTTCTGCTGCACCACGATGGGAACTCCTGAAGGCATAGTTTTTTGGGGTTTTTTTGCCTTATCTAGGGCCGCACCCACGGCATATGGAGGTTCCCAGGCTAGGGGTCTAACAGGACCTGTAGCTGCCGGCTTTCACCACAGCCACAGCAATGCGGATCCTAGCTGCGTCTGCGAACTACACCACAGCTCGTGGCAACACCGGATCCTTAACCCACTGAGCAAGGCCAGGGATCGAACCCGTGTCCTCATGGATACTAGTCGGTTTCATTAACCCACGGCGGGAATTCCCCCTGTAATCAAGTTTCTTTAGCAGAGAGACTTTTTCCCCATTGTCTGGCAGCTGTGTGACTGCTTGGGAGCACTCTAGCTCGATTCACCTCTTCTGGGCCCTTCTAACTTGTACCCCTTGGGCTGTCTCGCTCCCAGAATACTGCACTGCCAAGGCCGTCACAGGGCCTTGCCGCGCGGCCTTCCCCCGCTGGTACTTTAATGCCGAGAAGAACTCTTGTGATAATTTCATCTACGGAGGATGCCGGGGCAATAAAAACAACTATCTCTCCAAGGAGAAGTGTATGCAGCGCTGCTTCGGTGAGTCTCCTGACCCCTCGATCTGAGAAGAAGCGTGGGCCTCCCACGTGGAGGAGCCCACAAGTGGACACCGGTCCGTTTCCTCAGCCCTGAAATGAAGGCCTTGGAAAGGCTCTCATCTATTCTCCCCTTTCTCTGGCTCCCTAGTGGAAGGGGTAGGCTTTGGCTCAGGTTCTTGGGCAGGTATGTCCTAGGTCCCTTCTGGGGTGGCAAGGCCCCAAAGCCCTCAGAAGAGCTGGAAGGTGGCTCAGAAAGAGCCCCCCGTGGAGGCCCAGAGCTGAGGAGGACTCTCAGGTGGCTGCAGCTCTGGGGGGAGGAGGGCTGAGAGCTGACCTCAGGGTGGTGTGTTTTCTTCCAGGCAAGCAGTTGTATCCTGCCCTGCCCCGCGGCACTAAAGGTAAGTGGCCTCTGGCCCCACTCCACCGGCCTGCCTAGGCTCAGCTGTGTCTGTGCAGGCTCGTGTTGTCTCGGACACATCATCCTTCACTGTAAACGTCTTTTGCTAGGAAGTCATGTTTCTGCACGAGAAAGGCCAGGCAGCTTGGAACATGTGGTGGATGTTTGTCCCACCCAACAGTGTACATAAACAAGGGTTAGGAGTGAGGCCATCTCTGCCCAGGCAGCCTGGGGGTGACCAGAGGACACAGCTTGTTTTCAGTTGTATGGGGGTCTGCTATCAGCAGGTCTGAGACTGACTGCAGTTTGGGGGGATCTTTTCTGCCATGGGGTGTACAGAATTGGCTGTGGGTGACACAAAGGAAGATGGAAAGCCCTTGCTGTGTGTGGGCAGAGCAAGGCCTCAGCCAGTGCTGTTGTCCCCAAGCAGTCTGGTCTGACAAGGAGACTAACTCCTCTCTTTTGATTCTGAGTCATGGGTGGGAGTGTCTGCACAAAAGACCTGCCGCACTGGTTTGGCCTCTTTCCACCTGTTTCCTTGTTAAGGAGCCCAGGCCTGGCCCATGTGTCTGCTCCGCTTTACAAGAGGAGTGAAGCTACAACCTGGTTTGCCAGGCCTGGGGGCTGCAGGGTTGGAGCTGGAGAGGGAATCGACCCTGTCCGGTTGTGCAGTCAAGGAGGGAGAGGGAGCTGGGCAGCTGCCCAGGAGACCACAGTCCTCAGGTGGAGCCGCACCTGGAAAAAAGTCATCTTAACTGACCGGCGGGACTGCAGTGGGGCAATTAAGAGACAAGGGTCCCTCCCGGCCTTGCTCCAGATACACCCTTGCTTCTGCCCTTCCCTCATTCCACACGCAGCCACCCCGGCCACCTGCAGGGCCCCACCTTTCTCGGTGGCTGGTTGGGGGTGGGAAGGGTGTTCCCACACAGAGCGGAGAGGTGTGCTTTTACACCCCGGCGGGTATATTTTGGCTTGGGGCTCCTGCACAAGTCGCCCTTGAGAGGTGGGACGGAAATACAGAGTTAAAGTGAGGATTTTGGGTTCAAAAAAAGAAGGAACACAGGGAGCTCCCATTGCACCTCAGCAGTAACAAACCTGACTAGTATCCATGAGGACGTGGGTTCGATCCCTGGCCTTGCTCAGTGGGTTAAGGATCCAGCATTGCTGTGAGTTGTGGTGTAGGTCGCAGACATGGCTTGGATCCTGTGTGGCTGTGGCTGTGGCGTAGGCCGGCAGTCGCACAACCACTAGCCTGGGAACCTCCATATGACACAGGAGTGGACCTAAAACGACCAGAAAAAAAAGGAACACAAATAGCCACTGTGCCCACACTTAGCTCATCCTCTCCTTTTTTTCAGGAACTTACTTGATAATATCCTGTCAGGTGGTATCAGTTCTCCAGACCCTCCCAGGTTAGGGTGGGGGGATGTCTGGCCAGGGGCTGCGGGTCCTCCTGAGCCCGCGTGGACGCCGGCTGTGGCCCACCTTGTCCTGCTGGTTCTGAGGCCTCTCTCTCATCCGCAGTGGTGGTCCTGGCGGGGCTGTTTGTGATGGTCCTGATCCTCTTGCTGGGAGCCTCCGTGCTCTGCCTGATCAGGGTGGCAAGAAGGAACCAGGAGCGCGCCCTCCACACCGTCTGGAGCACTGGGGACGACAAAGAACACCTGGTGAAGAACACTTACGTCCTGTGACTGCCTTGTCGCCAAGGGGTTGCCCTCCTCCATCTTCTGTTGCTGGAAAGAGTCTGGGAAGGGAGGGAAGACAAGTGGCAGACGCGTGTGTGCCTTTTCAAATAGAGTGATTGATTCGTAGCTGTGTGATCATTAGGGTGTTGGGTCTGATTGTTGCTCCAGAAGGTAAGAAGGCTGCTCCCTGGTCTCCCGGGTGGGCTTGCTTTGGAAATCTCTTAGAGAAGAGCTGTGCACATTGCAAATGGTCTGACCCTAGATTGGAGATGGTTCCTCTTCAATTTATTTCTTTGCTTCACGCAGAGTTTTCTTTGCTTATGTTGAATCCAGTTACCTCCCTTCCCATCCCAAAGTGATGTCTTAGTAGTTTCCTTTGTTTGGGGTTTGTTTTTTTTTTTAAATAAGCAGAAACAAGGTTTTTTTTAAAATTAGGATTCTGAAAGTAAAATGTACAAGTTTAATAAAAACAAAGGGGGGGTTTCCCTTTTACAATACATTTCAGCCCGTGCTTTCTTATTCATGGGACTGCTGATTTAAACGCTGTCAGAACCACAAGAGCCTACATGAGATGCCCCGTTCCAGAAACAGACTCCTTAAAAAAACCAGCATCTCTCAGATCATTTTGAATGAAATATATCACACATTACAACTACGTGCCCACAAAGTTAGACCAAACAACACCTACCCTCACCAGCTGGGGTAAGCGCTGTTTTCTTTTCCTTTATGTGTTTATCTATTTATTTATTTTGCTTTTTTAGGGCCATACCGGCGGCATATGGAGGTTCCCAGGGTAGGGGCTGAATTGGAGCTACAGCTGCCAGCCTACACAACAGCCACAGCAACGCGGGATCTGAGCCGCATCTGCAGCCTACACCACAGCTCACAGCAATGTTGGATCCTTAACTCACTGAGCAAGGCCAGGGATTGAACCTGCAACCTCATGGTTCCTAGTCAGATTCGTTTCCCCTGTGCCATGACGGGAACTCCTTTCTTTATTTCTGACCCTCTTGGCCAGTTGCCCACACTCCCTTTTCCCCTTGTCCCCGGGCCGTCAGCCCTGCAGCCCGCTCACAAGCCTGAGCTCACGTGGGATCACGCATGTGGCCCATGATGGCAGTGCTCAGTGAAAAGGAAGCGGGTAAACTACTTTCTTAATCTCTTTCACTCATTAAAAATTCTGGTGACACCCCACTGACCTTTTTTTTTTTTTTAACGACCTATCTTGGCAACCGTGACTTTCAGATCCGAGCCTAAACCAAGCTCACAGCAACACTGAATCCTTAACCCACTGAGCAAGGCCAGGGATCAAACCTGCGTCCTCAGGGATCCTAGTCAGATTCGTTTCTGCTGTGCCATGACGGAAACTCCTGTTGAGCTGATTTCTTAAAGGTCTATTCCACCTCTCGTTGACGCCAGCAGCCTGAGGATGACAAAGGTTGTGAAATGTCCACTGAACACCTTGGTTATTGGTCTATTGTTGGGCAGCCTTTACAACAAAAAGAGGACTGCTGTCTGCCTGAAAATGGGCCAGAAAGCAGAAAACATGGCTGTTTAGTTACAAGGGCCACAGCGGCATGGCAGGCGGTGGCTGGCCAGACTGGAAGAGCAGCATCATAATCTGGAAAAGTGCAGACCCAGAGGACCCAAAGGCCCATGCTGTCAACCTGCCTGGAGCAAGTGGGGCCTCAGGGCCTCCCACACTACGAGGCGGCAAGTCTTGTGAGTCACAGAGATAACTTCTGCATCAGAAACAGAGTTCCCGTCATGTCCCACGCTGCTGTGGCTGTGGCTGTGGTGTAGGCTGGCAGCCACAGCTCCAATCCAACGCCCTAACCGCGGGACCTCCATGTGCCTCGGATGCAGCCCTAAAAAGACCAAAAAAAAAAAAAAAAAAACTTGTATACATATAAAATAATCTCAACAAAGCTCTCTCACTCTACCTCTACCTGGTCCACACACTTTACTTAGGCAGTTGAATCTCTGAGCATGATTGTCACCAGAAAGAGCACACCTCTAGACCATCTCCTAGTAAAGATGAGGGCAAAGGGGCTTAGAGTTATGCGGACAACTTTGGAATTCTGCCCTCATCATTCCCTCTAACAGCAAGTCCAGGCGCCCCTGCTTGGTGTACCCTCCTGGCGGCAGCCGACCAGAAGAGGGCCTCGAGAATTAAAGGCAGCACTGGGTTCAGCCCCCCAGATTCCTTCTTGGTAACTAGTCCCAGGTCACAAGGACAATGACCACTTGGTTATCGAGTGTCCCACCTGCTTAGTCTCCCTACAGTGGCCCACGTGGTGTCTGCAAATTTATAAAAATGCTTGTTCCGCTCACATCTGACCTTTCCAAACAAAAGATCTACATGTAAGTAGGTGACGGTAGAAGAGGTGAAGCTATATCTACTGGGATGGGAGTCAGTGACTCTGCATCCTTGGAGGGCAAGTGACAACCTGGCACCTGGGAGGAGACACTTTAGACTCCGGGAGGCTGGGGGAAAGGGGGGGTGAAATCGGTGCTCTCTGTGGATGCTACGCCACAGCCTGCCAGCCTGTCCCTTGGTCCACCTGAGCGCTGCGGCCTCTGCAGCTGGCAGCATGACCCCTAGACCCGGCCAGCCCCAAACAATTCTGCTGTGTGTAAACATCCAGTGTGGGCCCCGCCCCTGGATGTTTACAAACACATGGGCCTGCTCAGCCTTGTTCTAACCCAGCTGATAACAAAATCACACACTTCTGATGCCCAAGCAGCCCCAGGCTATGCCTTGTATGGTAGTCAAGGCTGCAGCTACTCATGGCACTGCCCATGTGGCTTAACCAAACCAGCGCAGTGGTGTTCCAAGTCAAGTCTGACAACACATTGAACTGGAGTGCCCTGTGCCCAGGATTCTGTGTTTGCATGTGGGAAAGAATGAGTCACAATGGCTCGCCATTGGGCATGAGAGCTACTTTGGGGCCTCGTAATTATGGGCACTGACCCCAAAGATCGGCAGGTTAGTCAGTCTGGACTCTTCTGTGGGTCCTAGTGAATAACAGACTAGTCTTCGACTACACCTCAGCTGTCTAAAATAAGCCCTGCTCATTCACAGCTGGATGAGTCCAGGACACTAGATGGCAAATTGGCTTCATATGAACAAGAGTCACCGCTTGCAGCTCAGGGTTCTGCTGATAATAACTAAATGCTCTTTGAGACAAACTGAATTTGGCTCAAGCCTCTGTCAGATTAGTCTCTAAGCTGATGGAATGGCATATTCACGTGAAAATGAGAAATCAAGAGAGGTGCGTTGTTGGGAGAGAGAGCTCTCCATGGGGGTCTTGTGCTGCCGGTCTTGCTGGGGGCGCCAACAACACAACCCTGGGGCATCTTGAAACTGACAGCACTGACAGCCTGAACCTAGCCAGAACACAGATTGGGGACTGAACACACGTGCCAGAACTCAAACCCAGCCAAAACCCAGACTGGCACTTAAACTCGGGCATAACCCAGATTGGGACTTGAGCCCACGAGCCGGGACTTAAACCCAGCCAAAACCCAGAATAGGACTTGAACACATGTACCAGGACTGAAACTCAGCCAAAACACAGTTTGGGACTTGAACCCAGCCTACAGCCAGATGGGGACTTAAAACCCACAGTTTTAAAATTTGAGGTACTCACCCTGTGTCTGGACTCACTGAGGTTCAGGTTCTTTATGCCTCTGCGCAGGAGGAATTCAGCAAGAAACAAAGTGACAGGTAAGAAACAGATTTAATAGGATTGGACACTTGTGAGAGATGTAAGCAGGCAGGCAGGGAAGCTCTGCCTGAGGCCCCGGTGGGCCAGTTTTATCCTCCAGGGGGCGAGAAGGTTGGAAAGGCCGGCCTGTTCCTTAGTATCCCTTAAGGTGTGTATTTATTTATTTATTTTTATTTTTTATTTTATTTTTTTTGTCTTTTTGTCTTACCTAGGGCCACACCCGCAGCATATGGAGGTTCCCAAGCTGTACAGGAGCTGTAGCTGCCGGCCTTCGCCACAGCCACAGCAATGCAGGATCCGAGCCGCATCTGCAACCTACACCCCAGCTCATGGCAACGCCGGATCCTTAACCCACTGAGCGAGGCCAGGGATACGAACCCACAACCTCATGGTTCTTAGTCAGATTCGTTAACCACTGAGCCACGATGGGAACTCCAAGGTGTGTATTCAAATCAGCTAAAGGGCAGTCTTCAAACTCTTGCACTTGGTCAGAATCTGAATGCAGGCCTCATCCTACCCCTCCCAACCCAATGACCTGAGTCAACTCCCGGACTAGTGAAGCAAGACTACCATGTTCTGATAGTTCTCCTGAACTTACAGTGGTCTCACAACATGCCCCAGATTTCCCTCTGTATCTATGATCCCCTCTTGGGCCTTGCACAACCACCTGGGCCTCCTCCAGCCCTATCATTCCCCCCAGCGGGTGTTTTACCCCTTTATGCTTAAAGGGGATATCAGGCAACCACCATTCAGTAACTGCTTCGTGAGACAGGGCATAGGCCTGCCTACGGGAAATAATAAAACACCTGGCTAACTATCCCTTTTCTGGTGGCAGGGCCCATAAGCCAGTGTCGCTCTGGTTAACCTTATTTTCCCAGACTCCCTAGAGATTAAACAGTGAATGGCGAAACCAGTAGCACCAAAGGGGCCAGGAGGACCAGCATCGCCTTTAGCACCAGCATCACCAAGTTGGCCAGCGAAGCCAGCAGGACCAGGGGGACCAGGCTCACCACGCTCGCTGGGGAACCTCTTTCTCTCACCTCTTGCTGCAGAGGGTCCAGGAACACACCAAGGTCTCCAGGAACAGCCTGTTCACGGGGTTGGCCTGCAGTGGAGCTAGCACGTCGGGGGTGGGAAGGGTCGCTGAGTTCCAGCTTCTCCATCTTTGGCAGCAGGACCAACGGTACCAGGGGGTCCAGGACTATCTCGCCATCCTCCCGCTTTGCCAGGCTCTCCAGTAGCACCCAGTCCGCAATGCTCGCCAGGGGGGTCCACGCGGGCAGCCCAGCGCGTCCGGGGTCACCTTGGGCTCCTTGCTTTCCTCCTTCTCCAGCAGGGCCAGGGGCGCCTTGAACACCAGTGGGGCCGGGCTTTCCCTTGGCACCAATGTCTTCTTTGCAGCCAAAAGCACCAGGTTCACTGCTGTTACCCCTGGGAATGGGGGGGCCACTGGAGCCCGAGGTCCAGAAGGGCTCCTGGGGCTTAGCTTCACCCCTAGTTCTAATAGCATCAGGGAAGCCAGGAGGACCACCAGGGCCAGTGGGACCAAGGGCTCCAGCAGCACCAGCAGCAGCATCATTTCCACCAGCAGGGCCAGGGGTTGCGGTGTGACCTCTCACCATGGGGGCCCATCTGACCAGGAGCTCCATTTTCACCAGGGCTTCGGGGCTTTCCAACTTCACCATTCTGGCCAAGGGCGTCAGGGGCACCACGGGGACCCAAGGGACCTGAGGCTCCAGGCTCACCAGGGGGACCTTGGAAAACCTGGGGTCCAGCTGCATCATCGCCTGCTTTGGATCCCCCGACTCATGTGGTGTTTCCTAGTCCACGGGCAGCACCTCGCCTCTGGGGAACCCTTGCTCCCGTGAGTGAGTTGAGGAAACAGCATTCTCCTCTGCCTTTCATTTGAAGGGGGTACTGCTTTTCTGCAGGGCTATTCCTGCCCGGGTCTCAACTCGATATCTTTGGCCAAGCCTGGAACCTCAATATTCCACATGCCAGGGTCCACTAAGCCTTCTGCCTCAGCTTCGGATTCAATCAGTTCCTCTCTGTTCTCTCTTAGGAGCATTTGGTGATGGGGGTGGTTTCCATGCTCTGTGAGAAACGGAGTGACCCCAACTTAGTTACTAAATCTCTTCCTGCTAAAGGAATAGGACAATCAGGCACAAACAGGAAGGAATGCAAAATCAGCTGGCCATTGATGTTGCACAAGATGGGCTCCAGGACAGTGCCCCTGCCTCTGCCCTCACAGCCCGTTACACACTCATTCGGATTACCAATTTCCAATGCTTTGGGTTAAGACCAAGAACGTTGGTCAAGTATGTATAAGAAATTCGAGGTTGGGGGGGGTGTGGTTCCCATCGTGGCTCAGTGGTTAATGAATCCAACTAGGAACCATGGGGTTGCGGGTTCAATCCCTGGCATCACTCAGTGGGTTAAGGATCTGGCGTTGCCGTGAGTTGTGGTGTAGGTCACAGATGCGACTCGGATCCCGCGTGGCTGTGGCTGTGGTGTAGGCCGGCAGCTGTAGCTCCGATTAGACCACTAGCCTGGGAACCTCCATATGCCACGAGTGTGGCCCTAAAAAAGGCAAACAAAAAAAAAAAATTTTTTTTGGTCTTTTTGCCTTTTCCAGGGCTGCATTCGCAGCATATGGAGGTTCCCAGGCTAGGAGTCTAATCAGAGATGTAGCTACTGGCCTACACAACAGCCACGTGGGATCCGAGCCGCATCTGTGACCTACACCACAGCTCATGGCAACACTGGATCCTTAACCCACTGAGTGAGGCCAGGGATCGAACCCGCAACCCTATGGTTCCCAGTCGGATTCGTTAACCACTGAGCCACGACAGAAACTCCCAAAAACAAAATTCTTAACTCCACACATCTAATAGCCATTGCGATGTTTAAAAAAAAAAGGAATTCTATTAAGTGGCCTGCCACATCAATGACCATCCGAGGCGTGGCATGTGTTAGGTAGGAGGCATCTCTAGGCAGAGCCGCTTTCGGGCTCGGGCCCCCTGGATCTTCTGATTGCAAAACCATCAATAGCTGAGCCCCTGTCACTCTCTAGCATCTGGACATTCCCTCTTCCAAAGCCCTGGCTGCTGGCCGAAGGCACATCAATCAAAATCTTTTCTGCAGTGCCCCTTTTATCCACACACGGTACACTGGTCCTGCCTGGGTACCCGCGGGCCCAGTGATCCGCCAGGGTCAGACTGGCCTGGAAAAGCCAGCCTCCCCATTGGTGGTCTCTGAGCAGACAAAGCCACTGCAGTCACTTGAATCTTTCGCAAATGTCTCTGGGTGCTTTCAGCCTTTTCAGTCACATCACTATTATTGAAAATAGAGTAAGCCAGTTGGACTGAGTCGTTCATTGGAGTCTGAGGACCAGCAGGTGTTTTCTGAAGTTTGAGCCTGAAACCTGGGTCACCCTGGGCTACGAACTCTATTAAACAGTCAATCATAGGAGCCCGTCGACCCCTGTCAATAGAGTTCACCTGGCAGTCCCACTGCGGTGCTGCCTCAAAACAGCGTCACTCCCCACCGGGCGCACTGCACGTGGCCGCGCTGCCAGCTGGTCTGCGTGGGCTCCGCCGGCCGCCAGGATCACGCGCTGCTTTTCCTCAGCGGTGCAGCAGTGGGAGAGGAAGATCTGTTAATCCCCCAGCTGAGATCAAAAGATCTCGTGAGTTGGGCAAACCCCTTTGCAAAGAGTTCAGGGTCCTCAGAAAGACTTCCCACCTTGTCCCCTGCCACACTTAGATCAAACACAGAGAGAGGCACCTGGACCTTAACTGTTCCCAGATTTCCATCAGGAACTTCTCTCAGAGGCAAAAGCCTAGGGGCAGTTAGTTGGTAACTTGTGCTGCTGCGAGTGCTGGCTGGGGTATAAAGAAAACCTTTCTGAATATGGAGGGGGCCTCTTTCGCCCCCAGCTCTGTTAATAGCCTCGGCTGGGGGGGTTTCCTGTCGGGGGGATGGGACGGGGTGATGCAGCCAGGCCCATTTCAGGCCCGGCCCCGAGGTGGTCGCTAACACCCGGATTATCCAAATTCCACTCTGCTGTCACAACCCTCTGCACAACTTGGACGAGATTTGCACTTACTATTTTAGATGATACCCGAGAAGTTGCCGCAAGGGAGTGGTACAGAAGGTGTCCCCAACAGTGTCCACGATGAGTGGGTGTCCGTCGGGCTTGCACACTGGGAATAAGGCCTTAGCACCTGCAAGGGCCGGCTGCAAACTGAGAAGAAAGCGTGAGCACCTGCAAGGGCAGGAGCAATAAAAAGGACACCGTGGGGGTCACGCGGGTCCTCCGGGGTTAAGAGCAGAAAGAAAGGAATAGAGCAGGAAGAAGCTCAGAATCAAGAAGCGTGCAGCGATAAGGAGTTCTGTCCCAGAGCTCCCTGGAGGTCAAGACCTAACTCTGAACATTTTCTTGCCTTATCACTGTCTGTTCATGGTCACCAGCCGAAACCGACAGCACTAAGGGCCTAAACCCAGCCAGAACACAGACTGGGGCTTGAACCCACAAGCTGGGACTTATACACAGTCAAACCTCGGATTGGGAATTGAACCCACATGCCAGGACTCGAACCCAGCCAAAACTCAGATTGGGACTTAAACCCATTATTTTATTTTATTTATTTATTTTTGTCCTTTTATGGCTGCACCTGTGGCATATGGAGGTTCCCAGGCTAGGGGTCTAACAGGAGCTGTAGCTGCCAGCCTTCGCCACAGCCACAGCAACGCAGGATCCGAGCCGCGCCTGCGACCTACATACACCACAGCTCACAGCAACGCCGAATCCTTAACCCACTGAGCAAGGCCAGGGATTGAACCCGCAACCTCATGGTTCCTAGTCGGGATCGTTTCCTCTGCGCCTCGATGGGAACTCCTTAAACCCATTATTTATAAATTTGAGTTACTCACCCTGGGTCTGGACTTACTGAGGTTCAGGTTCTTCATGCCTCTGCGCAGGAGGAATTCAGCGAGAGACAAAGTGACAGGTAAAAAACAGATTTATTAGGATAGGATGCTTGCGAGAGAGGCAAGGAGGCAGGCAAGCTAGCTCTGCCCGAGGACCCGGTGGGCCAGTTTTATCCTCGGGGCGTGGGGGTTGGGAAGGCCCGCCTCTTCCTTTCCAGGAGGAGCAGCTCCTCCTCGGTATCCCGTATCCGGTAAGGCGTGTATTCAAAGCAGCTGAAGGGCGGTCGTCTAACTCTGGCCCTTGCTGCAAATCTGAGTGCAGGCCTCATCCCACCCCCCACCCAACAACCTGAGGCAATTCTCACACCTCAGTAGTTAAGCAAGCAGGCCTTATTTTATTTATTTATTATTTTTGCCTTTTTTTCCCCCCAGGGCTGCACCCGCATGATACGGAGGTTCCCGGGCTAAGGGTCGAACTGGAGCTACAGCTGCTGGCCTAAGCCACAGCCACAGCCACAACCACAGTCGCGCAGGATCCGAGGCACGTCTGCAATCTTCACAGCTCATGGCCACGCCAGATCCTTAACCCACTGAGGGAGGCCAGGGATCGAACCTGCATCCCCTTGGTTTCTAGTGGGTTTCGTTTCTGCTTCGCCACAAACAGGAACTCCAAGCCTGGCTTGTTCCGATGGTTCCCCTGAATTAAAGTGGTTTCCCAACATCTCCCAGGTTTCCCTCTTTATCTGTGATCCCCTGCTGGGACTTCCACAAACACCTGTGCCTGCTCTAGCCCTATTATGCTCTCAGGGTTGCGTTTGCAGTGAGCTCCCTGAGCGATGAGGTGGGGTAATTGTCCGCCCTAGGAAAAACAACAGGCTGCCTACTGCTTGTTACAAAGTGGCAGGTGCCTTGCTCAGCATCCCTCTTTCATAATGCAATCAGCCTGCGTCTGTGCACACTTGGTCTGTCCCCTCCACCTTGTCCCCTGGGCCAAGGGAGGCCAACCCACTTGTTGATGCTCGTGTTGCTTGCTGCAACAAAGCCTTTCGTCTCTGATCCAGGAGTCTCAAGGGTTCTGCCAGCATTTTTGATAACAGTGACAAGGCTAATTTATTAGCCTGTAAATAGAATAAAATAAAATCTCAGACACAACAGTTGGCTGGGTGGAGGCCAAGCTTGGCTTTCCCTAGCTGGGCTGTCGGCCCCTTGGCACTTTCCAAAAGATGCTCTGATTCTTAGTGTTCCAGAAGCCAGGGCCAGGGCAGCGTTTCTGCCTTGTGGGAAAGGAAACCGAGTCCCTGCACACTGTGTGCTTAAGGTCATCCATCTCCTGGGATGTGGTTAGGCTCAAAGAAATCATTCCAGAACATGGATTACGATGTTTATAGGATGGGGCGCTCTGGTCATGTAAGCTTCAGGACACAGATGGAACCAGGCTTTCAGCATTTCGCTTTGCATCTCACCACGTCAGCCCGCAGACATGTAGGGGCACCAGACCCCCCGCCATCTGCTCCTCGGTCCTACAGCACTAAAGGTGGCATCTGGACACGGCTTTCTAGGTTGGAGTGACCCCCTGAACTGTTAGAGAAACGGTTAGCTAATCTAGCAGTGAGCGACCTGGGGGTCGCAGGCCAGTTGCTAACACAAGTCCTTTTCTCCTACGAAGGAGAAGGCATGGCTTTACCCTTGGGACCAAGTCCTTTAGGCAGAAATAATGAGGAAACAAGCACGGGAGGGCAGTGCCATTAGAAGCCAGGGGCAGGCAGGGCCTGGGGAGGGCAGGCAAGAGCTGCGGTCCCTGCTCGTGTTAGTCACGGGAGATGAGAGCTGAATGGCAGGGAACTCATCTTCCAAGGAGCAGATGGAGGTGCCCCTATCTTAAGAGCTCACCCCTAGGTTGTTCATCCAAGTGTTTCTGTCCACCTTCCCAGCTTTAACGTCAGCTCCATTTGTAAACTTTCCAGAGTAGAGGAGCAAGGGACACTCAATGCCACCAACAGGGACAAGTGATGGACAGGTCTCTCCTGTCCATTTCCCCTTCTGCCCTTCAGTAACAGAATCCCCAGCGTGCAGCTGGCTGCCCAGCTAAGAACTCCATTTCACTGTGTCCCTCGCAGCTGAACATGACCAGGTGTCTAAATCCTGACTGTAGGGACGCGTCCTGCCTCCAGGTCTGGTCCCTAAAAGGAAGTGCTGTGCCCTCAACTCACTCAGTCTCTTCCTGAGAACCCGACGGTGGGGCCCAGCCTCTCCACAGTCCCGAGGGCGACAGCTTGGAGGGACGCAGAGCGGCCGGTCCCCGGAAGATCTCGCAGAACCACCCGTGCACCTGCTCCCGACCCTGAAGCTCAGGCTTTCATGGGAGAGGAAAGTGTTGCTCTCTCGTTCAGCCTCTATCTTCAGCGTCTCTGTGAAAGCTGCCACGTCCCCGATAGAATACAGGGGCAAAACGGTGGGAGCGTGGATGGCCCGGCCCCATGCATTCCCAGCCCAGTCTCATCCTGCGGCGCAGGGAAGTTCCTTCATCGTGGGTCCCACCCACAGCCTGCTACTCCCACTAAGGCTGAAGTTTTTGCTGGCTTTGCTCACTTCTGTACCCCCAGCACTTGAGCTGTGCTGGACACATAGTAGGTACTCAATAAATACATGCTGAAGAAATAAGTGAGGATAAAGAAAACTTCAGAGAGTGGTAAACAAGGACTATCCATGCCATCGTTAAGCAGGGGAAAGGGGACAGAGTGACAGGGCTCTGTGGAGCCAGGAGCCAGGGCAGTCTCTTCCAAGGAACGGACTTTGGAGCAGAGATCTGAATGCACAAGGCTGATTATGGCACATCTGTCATCATCCCCAGACCTCTGCCTCCTGCTCCTGACTAAATCCACCCTGCCTGCCACTCCTGCAGGTATGGGCAGCCACCTTGGTGGCAGCACTGGGCTGGAGAGGGACCCACAAGGACACCTAGCCTCACAGCAATGCGAGCAGATGACACAGGCCTCCCAGTTCCTCCCTGACCTTGACTTAGGCCCAGTCCAGTGTGAGGAGGGAAGGCTGGGCCTGGTTGAGACAAAGGGACCAGGTACAGCCTTGGACCTGAGCTACAATGCCTTGAATCTCAGTGCTAGCCTGTTCATTGCTACTTTTGTCTCTCGTCATCTTAACTGTTTGGTCCCTCAGTCTTTCTCATCTATAAAACACCTACCCTTTTATTTAAAAACCAAAATATGTAGCTGTGAGCAGGCGTGGCTCTAGGACTAATCTGTTTGATTCTTAAAGCAACCCCAGGCAGTAGCTGTGATTTGCACACGAGGAAACTGAGCTGCAGAGAGAAGCAACTTTCCCCAGACCACTCTGCTACTAACACGCAGAGGCTTCATTCATATCAACAGACTAGTTCCATGGCTCTGCAGGCCTTCCGACACTGCTTCTCTCCAAGCCACAGGCATCGTTAGAGTTAACATTCCTGAAGCCCTTAAAACAGCACCAGGCACTAAGTACACAAGGAGGGTCAGTATTATTACCACGGTACAGAGGGCGCGGGAGACACCCTTCTCATTTCTTCAAAAGGAAGCATCTGACCCTTTTAGGGGAAGAGGCTACAGCAGCTCTAGAACCTTCCCCCCACCTCAGAAACTTGGAACTGTCCACGCATTCCTCCCCCAACCCCACCCACACAGCCCCACTCACTTGCCAAGGCTCACTGGTTGGGGGGCACATAGCCACTAACTGTCCACCCTCCCCATTTCCCAGAGGGCCAGTAGGGTGGCACTGGGGAGGGGCGGTGAGTCAGGGCTAAGGACTCTGAACAAAGGTTGGGTGGGGCTCCTCAGAACTAGGGCAGGCCCACTGCCCCTCCCCGAGGCCCGCCCCCTACCCTCTGGTTACAGTTCGGGCCCTCCGGCCCTGCAGACACACTTTCTCTCCCCACCATGGAGTTCGACCTGTCGGCAGGTGCGCTCCTGAGGAGTGGGAAGCTTGAGGGGCAGGGGGCCAGGCTCGAACCCTGCGCAGGCGCCAACCCATCCGATTTCTCTTCTCTCTGCAGCCGTGGGGTGCACCTCCAAGAAGCCCCAGGTGGGAGACCCCAAGCACAGCCCCCACAAAGTTCAGGGCGCGTCAGCTGATAACCCGAAGGTAAGTCACCTCCCGACCAGGCACCCCCCCCCCCCAGTCCCCGGGGGAGGTTGCTTTTGACCCCAGGGCCCTGCTACTTGGTGGGGAGTGGAGGGCGGGGAATGAGAGCTGGGAAAGGGACCCTCGGCCTCACTGTCCTGCCTCCAACTAGCATCACCACAGCGGTGGCCATGGCAGCTCCTCAGATTCCAGCAGCAGCAGCAGCAGCAGCAGCAGCTCTAGCGACTCGGAGAACGAGGCGAAGGTAAGGTCTCCCCCTTCTCAAGCGGGTACCCGGCGCCCCAGGTGAGGGCGGAGGCCCAGCCCGGAGCTCGGGCAGCTGTCTCACCCGCGGAACCCTCGCTCCTCTCCCACCCACGCCGCCCTCGGTCCCACAGCCCGGCGCCGCCGGCTCACTGCAGCACAAAAGCGCCTCGGGCAAGGTCAAGAAGCCCAAGGTGAAAAAGGAGAAGAAGGAAGGCGAGAAGAAAGATGGGAAGAAGACCTCCCACTGACGGGCCTGGGCGGGGTTCAATAAAGCCTTTCTCGGCCTCCAGGTGGCCTTCCGGTAGCGACGCGCCTAGAACTGTCCCGGCCCCTCCCCGGGCCAGGCCTGCCCCCTGCCGGCCACCGCGCGCCAAGGAGAGACTGCCCACGCCGTGCCCGTCACGGTTTATTGTTTCCGGAACAGTGGCCGCACTGCTGGGGGCGGCCTGTGCAGCTGGAGATCTCAGCACCTCGGCGAGGAGGGGGGGCGGGGAGGGTCTCGGGCTGCCGGGCGGACCCTGTGGCCGGCAGGTGGCCGGGAGATGAGTGGTGGCAGCGCGGAGGCCGCCGGAAGCAGCAGCTGGAGGCGTCGCGGGCCGCCTTCACCGCACCAGGTGGAAGGTGAGCCAGTACATGAGCAGGGGCTGTGCCGCGGCCACGGCCATGGTCAGGTACATGCGCAGCTGGTTCCGCGCCCCGCGAACCGGGATGCCCTCGGCCGCGGCCTCGGCCAGGATCTTCAGCCGCAGCGTCCGGATCTGGGTGCGGAGGGGGTTCGCCCTTGAGCCCGGACATCCTTTCAGACTCCGGTTTCTCTGCCCCGCCCTAGAGCAGCTGGGCTCAAGCCTCCGCTCCTAGAAAGCCTTGGTGTCCCCGCGAATCTAACACCTGGTGAAGACCTGCCCCTCCCCGGGCCTTGGCGGGCAAGTGTGAGGGTTCCAAACTCAAAGGCCAGACGACGCCCCCAAGCGAGTGAGGTCGGGAATTTCACTGTGAATATCCTGCCTGCGGGATGGCAGGGCTTGGCCCCGCCACCTGCTTGGGTTGACCTCTGATAATTTTTCAACACAAGCCACAGGTGGTTTTTCTTGTTTGTCCTTTGTTTTTGTTTTTTACTTTTTTTTCATTCCCCCTAAACTTTTAAACAACAACATCGACGTTGACGTTTATCTGAGGGGCAGATTTGGCTCACCAGCCACTAATTTTTACTCTCTGCCTCTCACACTTGCCCACACTGAATCCTCTCAGAACCTTCAGAGGCAGTGATCATCACCCACATTTTACAAAAGGGGAAACCGATTTAAAGAGAGGAAGTGATCTGCCCAGGATCCAGCGAAGCTTGGGGTCCAACCCAGGCCTGGTGGCTTCCAGGGCTCTCAACCACTCCAGCTGGAAGGCCTCTCAGAGAAGCTACTTGGAGGGTACTGAACCCTTTTCCTCCTAAAGGAAATTCCGGTAGGGAAGCCACCAGGCAAGGAGAGTGGAGTGAGGGTAAGAACCCCCTCTAGCAGCCTGGCTGGCTCCTCCTCCCCCATCAGGCCCCGGCTTGGACACCCCCTCTTCTGGTTAGCTCCCCAGACCCCCAGGCTAAGGCAGCCACTTCAAGGCGCCTCGGTTCACCAACGTGGCTCTGCCCTAAGCTCCACACCTGACATCCTCTGCTTGGATGCCTCCAGGGAGCCCCCCAGCTCTGCCCAGGAAGCCTGAGCCTTCAGTCCCACCCTCCCCTGAGCCCCAGCTCACCATGAACACAAAGATGGACACACAGCACCAGCCCAGCACCAAGTAGTAGCCAATCTTCCCAAAGAGCAGGCCCATGAGGACCCCGCCAATCATCCTGCGGGGAAAAGGGGGGGCTGGTCCGAGGAAGAGGACTCAGGGCTGGGGGCTGGCAGGCGGGAGCAGAGGGGGTACTCACCCAACGTATTTATAGCCCAAGAAGGCCACCAGGTCAATAGTGGTGAGGTCTGTGTTGACAGTGACAAGGTAGAGGCTGAGCAGGATGGCCAGCACCTCCAGTGTCAGCCAGGCCAGCGCCGAGCTCGCCTGTAGCCCCAGGAGGTCTGGGGAGAACCTGCGGGAACCCAAGCTCTGTCAGTCAGTTGGCTGGCTCAGGCCCTCCCTGAGTATCTGCTTGGGGACAGCCTGCATCGGGGGATGGTGGGGATGGAGACAAAATGGATCCGGGCCCTGTCCTGGAAATCCCATTCCCAGTGACAGCCCAGAGGCGTCAGGGCTGGGATGAGGGAAGCACAGGGCAAGGGGAGGCGGGTGACCCTGCTGGGAGGGGGGCTGGCAGAGAGGAGAGGACACTTGAGCTGAGGCTTGAAGGACTAAGAGGCTGACTGGGGAAGGAGGACTGTGGTCTCTGCCACATCCCCAGTGCCTCAACCATGAACTGATTCTAATGACAACTTTTCTGTGCCACAAAGAAAAGGAACAGGAGCCTGTGAATGAAGGGTTGGGGCCCGACCTGGTGGGTGGGGGCGGGTGGGGAGGTGAGCTCCCTCGAGGAAGTAACAGGGAGGGGAGATGTCATGGGTGTCAGTGCTGGCGCAGGGGAGGAACACTCCTCAGCAAAGGGGACTGATGTGCAAGGGCCTCGCGGGGGCAGCCCAGGGCACCGGGAGGAGAAGCAGAGCGGTGCGGAGCGGGGGAGGGACAGAGAGGCCACGCGGAGGGCAGTGCCAGGCTAAGGAGCTGCTTTGGTCTGGCGACAGGAGAACCAGGGGCAGCTTCTGAGCAGGGAGGGACAGGGCCAGGCCCACCTCTCAGACCAGCCCTTCCTGCTGGAGTCGGGGTGCAGGGCTGCGTGGGGGCTGGGCGGCTAGTCAGGAGAGGCCAAGGGGAGGATGGATCTGGTGTCACCCAGCATATGTGTGGTGACGGGCTGCACACGGGTGGGAAAGAGAGGGGACCCTGAGGGTGGCATGAGGGTTTTTTGTCTTTTCAGGGTCGCACCCATGGCATGTGGAGGTTCCCAGGCTAGGGGTCTAATCGGAGCTGTAGCCGCCAGCCTACGCCACAGCCACAATGACGCCGGATCCAAGCCACATCTGCATCCTACACCACAGCTCACGGCAACGCCAGATCGTTAACCCACTGAGCAAGGCCAGGGATCGAACCCACAACGTCATGGTTCCTAGTCAGATTCGTTAACCGCACTGAGCCACAACGGGAACTCCGAGGGCTCGGTCTTGAACCACCTGGGAACACGGCGGGGCTGTTCTGAAACAGGGGAACCAAGAGACCTTCCTGACTGCCCCTCAGTCCCCCGAAGCCCACACCACTCTGCCTGCTCCAGGCCTCTTACCTATCCTGGGTCCCCAGAGCCAGGCCAGCCACTAAGACGTAGGTGATGAACGCCATGGCTGTGGGAGGCAGAAACACAGACACTGGTCAGATGAAAGACCAGCTTGGGCCTCCGAGGACCTAAACCTCTGCCCGAGACAGGCCCACCCCGAGGGAGGAGGCAGGTAGGGCAGAACCTGGAATGTAGAGGTCCGGGGCGTTGACGTCAAAGCGGGGAGCCACTGGTGTGTCCTGCTGGTACTGCACCTCCCAGTCCTGTGGGGAGAGTGGGGAGCAGGCAGGACCCGGAGCTGGGCTCCTGCCCGGTCTACAGGCCCTCTCGGGGCCAGTCTACCCCCACCCTGCCTCTCATGCTTGCCTCAGCTTCCCGTTCACCCCTGCCCCGGAGGCCGCCTCCCGCTCAGACCATGCCCCCTAGGGCGGGGCAGTGCTCACCTGGTGCAGGTAGGGGAAGAAAAGCAGGCCCAGCTTTTTGCCCACATACATGGTGTCCACGGCGAAGTAATACTTGAGCTTAGTGACCGGGATGAAGCGGTCGATCTGGGGAGGCAGAGCTCAAACCTGAAACCCTGGCCCCAAGGCCCCCGTCTGCTCCCCACTCCCACCAGCCCGGTCTACTCACGTTCTTATCCACCAGCTCCTTGCCCTGGGCAGCCAGGCTGCTCCCGTAGGCCATGGCCATGTTGGACACAGGATCGGCCAGGAAGGCTGTCTGGGGCGAGCCAGAGGCCGCAGGGTAGCCCAGGCCGCCAGGCGCCCGCTGGGCCCCGTAGCCCCGGCTCTGGGCCGAACTCGTGTCGTCGAAAAGCTGGTGGGGGTCAGCCATGCCCGGCTGGGACACTGGTACCCTCCGCTTCGAGGCTGCAGGGGGAGAAGGGTGGGGAGCCTCATTCACTTTGCAGGGGCTCCCCCTCCCGCTCCTGCCACAGTGGGACATTGGTCTTGGTGTCAGAGGAATCAAGTCCGGGTGGCCTCTGCCTGCCTGCCTGCCTGCCTGCCATCCATCCATCCATCCATCCATCCATCCATCCATCCATCCATCCAAATAACGATGATGATGATATGATGACTGCTGTGTTTTGCGGTTGACTGTGCACAAAATCCTGTGCTAAGCCTCTCATAAACCAGGTCTCTGGACAGACCTTCTTCCTTCATGTTCCCTCCTTCTCATCCAGTTCCAGCCACATGGGCCTCATTTCTTCCTGAACACAGCAGGCACGTTCCCACCTCAGGGCCTCTGCACCGGCGGTTCCTTGACCTGAAAGCTCTTCCTCAGACATCTTCGCGGCTCCCTCTTCTCAAACTCTTGGCTCCCAACCATCCTGTCTACACCTGTATCTCCTTTGGCAGAACCCCACCCTGCCTCCCTGCTTAGAACTCAGCACCGGCCGGCATACGTGCTCTCGCATTCATTTTGTTCACTGTCTGCCTCCTCGACTCAAATGTGAGCCGCCCGAGGTGGGGATCTTCGTCTTGTTCGTGGCTGTAGCCCTGGCCTTGCTCAGTGGGTTAAGGATCCGGCGTTGCCGTGAGCTGTGGTGTAGGTTGCAGACGCGGCTCAGATCCCGCGTTGCTGTGGCTGTGGCGAAGGCCAGCAGCTACAGCTCCTGTTAGACCCCTAGCCTGGGAACCTCCATATGCCACGGGTGCGGCCCTAGATAAGGCAAAAAGACAAAAAAAGAAAAAAAAAGGAAAAGTCAATTCTGTCACCTATTATCAACTACTAGCTCCTAAGTCTTCCTGTTAATTATTTGTAGCCTGAAAACAGACCCAGTTGGTCCTCAATCCCCAAGCCAGCAGCACTGGACCCGGGGGCGGGGGGTGGTGGTGGTGGGGCACTTGTCCCCAGGTACCACTTCTCTCTTTCCTCTCCCATTCCCAGCCAAAGGGCTGGCTTCCTCAAAGTTCTGGTGCAAGCCTTTCCTCCCCTTCTGTCACCCTCTGATCCCTTGGCATTTGGGGTTCTGCCCTTACTGTCCCCTGAACGTCTCTGTACTACCAGGCCGAGGCCGTTAGTTCACACCCTCCTTTTACTCAAGCCCTCGGTAGCATCACTGCCCTGTCCCCAAATGCCAACCCCTGACTCTGCTCTGTTGGCTTCTGAATCACTGGACTACCTCTTTCTCCTCCCTGTCTGAGCCCCACAAACATTGACTGAGCACCTTTGTGTGTTAGGCTCTGCTGCCGGGGAGGCAGATACAGCAGTGAACAAAAAGGGAAAAACCCCTGCTTTCATGGAGCTGATGGTCCAGTCGGTCCCTCTCCATCAGTGATTTCTCTCCAGCTGACCCAATTATCCACACTTACGCTTGTCTTCTGCCTCTCACCTTGGGCAATCTCACCACACCCACAGCTGGCCACCATGTGCCCTGGGCTGTCTCTAGCCACCACTTTTTTTTTTGTCTTTTTGTAGAGCCGCACCTGCGGCATATGGAGGTTCCCAGGCTAGGGGTCTAACAGGAGCTGTAGCTGCCGGCCTATGCCACAGCCACAGCAACGCAGGATCCGAGCTGCGTCTGTAACCTACACCACACCTCACGGCAACGCTGGATCCTTAACCCACTGAGCAAGGCCAGGGATCGAACCCGCAACCTCACGGTTCTTAGTCGAATTCATTAAACCACTGAGCCACGAAAAGGAACTCCATAGCCACCACTTTCTGTCACTGCCCTCTGGCTGCCCCGGGCCTTTACCTCTGACATCCAACCAACCAAGTGACTGTCAGTTCTCACTCACCATGTCTCATCGTTACCCTCCCTTCCCAGACTCTGTCATCCTACACCTGGCTTAAATGCCCTCCTATCAGGTTCAGCAGCCAGGATGATCTTTTTAAATGCAAGAGAATATTTCACAACCTCTGACTAAATCAGTGCGCCCACTGGGCCGAGAATAAAATCCAAATGCCTACAGGGCATTGCGTGACCCAACCACCCAAGTTTGCGGCCTCCTCCTCTCGGGCCCTGACCCTGCCTCACTCCCTCCCACTTTTGCATACACAGCGCTATCAGCGAGGAAACCCCCCCCCCACACACACACACAAGTAACACGTGCCATTAGAGCACCAAGACCGCAGCTCAAACGATTTCTTCTCACAGAGACTTTCCTGACTCCTCAAAGGAAAGCATTAGCCCCACCTTGTTCTTTCCCATAATCGCTAGTGGTACTTTTTTCTCTTCTGAGCGCTTATCGTAATTTCTAAATCTACACTCATCCGTCTACTTGTTTCCTCAGCACAGGCCTCCCATGCTTTTCCCTCTCACCACAAATCCCCTTCTCTGGGCTAATTCCTCATCACTTAGAGGTACCTCTTCCAGGAAGCTTCACTGACAGACTGACAGACTCAGGCTGGGTCTTTTTTTTTTTTTCAAGGGCCGCACCCTCGGCATATGGAGGTTCCCAGGCTAGGGCTGTAGCTGCTGGCCTACCCCACAGCCACACCAGATCTGAGCCGCGTCTGCAATCTACACCACAGCTCATGGAAACGTCGGCTCCTTAACCCACTGAGCGAAGCCAGGGATCGAACCCACAACCTCATGGTTCCTAGACAGATTAGTTTCCGCTGTGCCCCCAGGGGAACTCCTGGGTCTTGTTTTCTAATCTGGGCTAACACAACACCTCTCTCTCAGCCATAACCACTGACTGTGCTTCCCCCATTCCAGCCCTGACCCCCCTGCCTGCACTTCTCTCCTCATAGCTCCATCACGCTAGCCTGTCCCTGTCTTCTGCTCTGTACTGGTAGCTCCATGGAGACAGAAACCAGGACTGATGGGCATGGCTGTATCCCCAGCATCACCCATCACAGGGCCAGCCAGGCACCTTACAAAGGCTGAAGGGAAGAATGCACGCATATGTCTTGAGGCCTCCTCCACCCCCAGTCGCATCCTGGATTATTCCTTTTACAGCCCTAATCACTCCCCAAGTTATCTTGCTGACTTGTTTGCTTCCAAGTTTAGTGTCTGTCTTGCCACTAAACTTTGAGCTGTAAGTTGCCAAGGACCAGTGCTCTGCTGGTTACTACTGGGCACCCAAATTCCAGCCCAGGGCCCGGCACAAGGGAACTGAAACAAGATGTGCTGATTGAATAAATGAGATGCACAAACGCTCACTGATTTGAAGAGGAACTTAGAGACACAAATTCAGAGACAGAGGAAGAGGAGGTTAACCGCACAATAAATACGGCTTCAAATCTTAAATGAGGGGTAAACATGGCCCTCCGCGCTCACGCAGGGTTAAGAACGCTGTGTTAAAGAGCGCGGGCAACAGTCTGAGGCCACAGAGCAGTAGGGAGCGGCCTGATGGCTAACTACAAATGAATGAAAGTCGCGTTTTTCTGCACATTACACACAATACCCGGCCCAAACTTGTTTTCCTCTAGAGGAATTTCCTAAAGAAACGTAGAATCCAACGCGCCCCCTACCCGGACCTGGCATCCCTGCGCAGTGCACACCCGTAGCTCCAAATTCCCGACCTCGTGACCTCCGACCTGCGGCGTCCCCGCCAACGGCCAAGGCAGCCCCGCCCCGCCCCTCCTCGCCCCTCCCCGCCCTCCCTATCTCTTCGGCCGGCCACGTACGCCACTTACGCTGCCGGGGCGTCCCCGCCGCCGCCAAGCCTGTCGGGTGCATCCTTCGCCGCCGCCGCCACCGCCGCCGCCACAGCCCCAGTCAGTTCAAAATGTGCCCGCCCGGCTCCCGTAGTCACGCCCTACCGGCGACACGGCAGCCAATGGGCGTCACGTTCGTGCAGAGGCCACGCCCTCTCACGGAGGCCTAGGCGAGTTGGCGGTGAATAAGAGGCGGGGGCTGCAGCCGGCTGACGGAAGGCGAGGGTTAGGCCCACTGGGCCGGGAGGGCGGAGCCAGGAACCATCCAAAGAGTAGGCAGTGTCGTGCGGGAAGGGAAGTGTAGGTGTCGAGCGAAGAGGCCGATGGGAAGTGGAGTTCTGTACAGACATACGCTCAGCTCGGCAGCTAAGAGCACTGGGGAGCCAGAGAAGGCTGTGGAGCAAGAGAGGAGAGACCGACTTGTGTTCCTCGGGGGCTAATCGGAGTTCTGCGGGTCGACTGTGGGTATTAAAGTGATCATTTAGATTTAAAAAAAGGACATCCAGCAAGTTAGGTGGGAAGAACCAGGTGTCTTTCTTCGAGATGTAGTGTTAAAAAGTAAAATTAAGGAAGTTCCCTAAAAGTGTGTCTCTGGAAAAAAAAAAAAAAGGAAGTTCCCCGGTGGCGCATCGGGTTAAGGATCCTGGGGCTCGGGTTCGATCTCTGGCTTGGGAACTTCTGCATGCCCCAAATGCAGCCCAAAAAATATAATAATAATAATAATAATAAAAGAAATAAAGAAAGAAAAAAGTAAAATTAAACGGAGCAAATTTGAGACCTAATGGACTTTGTTCAACAATTTATGAATTGGGCAGCATCTCATCTGGTAAATTGAAGGGAGCTTGTAGGAGCTATACAAAATGGAGGGTTTTGTAGAAGGAGGCAGGGAAGTTATTAGCAAAAGAAAGGAAAGAATTGTTTCAGGCCAGCTCACCTTCTCTTGGGGGAGAGTGAGAATCTGTCTTGTAGAATACATCTTCCTTTGTGTGGGGACAGAAATGGTGAGGTCCCACATGACAGATTATCTCACTGGTACTGACCAAGAAATTCCAGGCTGGCTAATTAAGATTACCTTCCTGGGGAAGGAAGAAATTGCAATTAGGTCAGGTATTAAAATCTAGGTTTGATATCATGGGCTTTACCACAAGTGGTGCCATTTTGGGTGTGTAGTTTTCTCTTTAACAATGTCATTAGACATTTCCCCAGAAATTCATAAAAACGCTCCTGTGTTGCAACCTGCTTTCCCTGATCTGCCAAAACCACTTTATAACCCCAACAACTGCTGCACACACAGGCACACTTGCAAGTCAGGAGCCCCGAAAATTAACTTTCCTTAATCTCCTTTTTCTGTCTTCAGCCTCCCGCTTTATCTAACCCTGTCTTCCCCTTGGTGTCCCCCTCAGCCTCCTCTGTTCTGTCCCTTGGTCTCTTCTAATTATCTCAGGCAAAGATAATGGTAGAAAAGTCTTCTTGGAAGTGATAGCACTCCGGAAGGATGTCAGCAAGTGACCCTGTCACTGTGGCTTGCCTTTTCCTCCTCTGAGGTATTGTGTTTTCTGGAGATCTCAAAGACTGTTCTGGTCTTTGGTTTACGAGTCCTGGCACAGTTGCAGTCCTTTTTTGTGACTGAAGTGCCCCCATTCCTCTTCTGCACTTCTTCTTCTTCTTTTTTTTTTTTTTGGTCTTTTTCTAGGGCCGCACCCATGGTATATGGGGGTTCCCAGGCTAGGGGTCTAATCGGAACTGTAGACGCCGGCCTGTGCCACAGCCACAGCAACGCAGGATCTGAGCCGCATCTACACCACAGCTCATGGCAACGCCGGATCATAAACCCACTGAGCAAGGCCAGGGATTGAACCCTCAACCTCATGGTTCCTAGTCAGATTCATTAACCACTGCACCAGGACGGGAACTCCCTCTTCTGCACTTCTGGTTTAACATCTGTCCCTTGGTTTCCACCACCATTTTCTCATCCTCAGCCCCCCCACTTCTTAAATTCTCCTGTGAATATATTTTTTTTAATTTTTTAAATTTTTATTTTATTTTATGGCCGCATCTGCAGCATATGGAAGTTCCCCGGTTAGGGATCAAATCTGAGCCACAGCTGCAACCTATTCTACAGATGCAGCAACACCAGGTTCTTAACCCACTGTGCCCAAGTGGGAACTCCCACTCTACTTTTAAACCTAAATTTTCTCATCTGTTTAATGAGAATAATGTAATGTTTAAAAGTTGCCCACCATCCAGTCCTATAAGAATCAAGTCATTAGCCACTGCAGCTGCTGAATTCAGGGGGATGATCAGGATGAGGTACTCTGTGCTCTGGGAAAATAGGCAAAACAGGCCCTAGATGGTTAGAAATATTTCAGGACAGAAATTTTTTATGAACCTGGATTATTGCATCCTCCCCTACAAAAATCATTACCTGAGATAGCTGTTCCTTGTGACCAGCAGGAACTTTCTACAGAGATGTGTGCTTGACTGCATGTACCCCTTTGCCAAAGTCACTTGTATAAACTGATCTCTCCCTCTACTTCTTTGGAGCAGTTCCTTAGAGCTATCTTTCCCCCCACTTTTTCTTTTTACAGGCGTACCTGTGGCATAGGGACGTTCCCGGGCTAGGGGTCCAGTCCAAGCTGCAGCTGCCGGCCTATGACACAGCCACAGCAACACCAGATCTGAGCCTGCATCTTTGACTTATGCCACGGCTTGTGCCAACTCTGAATCCTTAACCCACTGACCCGAGACCAGAGGTCAAACCCAAATCCTCATGGATGCTACGTTGGGTTCTTAACCCACTGAGCCACAATGGGAATTCCTCTCAGAGCTATCTGAGAGATTGTCTTCCAAGCCATACTCTTCAGTAAGTTCCCCAACAAAACTGAAACTCACAGTTCTCATGTTTTCAAGTTGACGATAATATAGTTGAGGATTTTTTTTTTCAAGTTGACAATAATATAGTTGAGGATTCAATACAAACTCGTGGCAATACAAACCAGGGCCTGGCATATTGTAAGATTTTGATCACTGCCAGCTACTATTACTGTTTTTATTATCAGGTATCTCTTCCTGTGGGTTGTCAGCCCCAACTGGGCTTTACCCTAAGAACTGCCACAGCTTTATAAATAGAACCAGTTGGGGTGTGTCTAAGCTGGGCCCCAAACACCACTCCTCTGTCAGTCAGATGTGGTCAGGATTCCGGAATGCCCTTCACAATGTCAGGGAAGATGCTGAGTTACAGCTGGAGGAGGATGGGAGAAAAGTACAGGGGAAATGGAAGGAAAAAGATCCCCCTTAAACAGAGGTATGTACCTATGGTTTTGCCAGGAAGAGACTCTGGTTCACTCCTATTCGTCCCTTACATCTCAGTCTCAGCTCAGATGTGCCCTTCTTGGTCAAGCTCTCTGGACCTCCCTAAGCTGGATCAGTGCATCCGATAGGCTCCTCCAGGGTCCACAGTCCTCTAGGTTCCTCCATCAGAGCCTCTGTCACTCTGCCTGGGCTTCTCCTATCACAGTCCTGACCCTCCAGGCTGTCACTCTGTTGAAGGGCTGGGAGTCCCCTGAGGGCAGGGCCGAGGACTGTCTTGGTCACTGCCCTGTCCCCAGCATCACCCAGCAAAGGACTGGGCACAAAATGGGCGCTGAACAAAAATTTGGTGAGTGGCTAAGAACCCCCCACTCTTTCTGTGAGCGGCCAAATGACACCTGGTCCTGTAGTGTCCCCCTTTGTGAGCCAGACAGACGATCCTTCCAGGTGGACTCAACGCCACTCTAGAACGCACGACTTGGCGAACGGAACGAGAGCTGGATTTCAGTTTGTCCCCTTGTCCCCTCAGCCTGGCGCCCCAATGGGGCGCACAGTCTTCGCAGCCTCGCGCAAGGACCCGGAGAAGCTGGGGAGCGACTACGCAATCCGCGGGCGGGAAAAGAGTTCGGATTTTCTCTGGCATTGGGAACCGCGGCTCCGAGGAAAAAGCAAAGGGAGGAAGCGGGGGGAAAGGTGAGAATACCCCACCGCATCCGTGGTGTCTTCTGGGTCCGGGAGCACCGGGCTCCTCCCCCTGGGCGCTCACACCTGGCGGGGGGGCGTGCCTCAGTTTCCTCCACCCCCGCCCCTCCCCTTTTTCCTCTTCTTCCTCTTTGGGGCGCTGGTGGCCGCACCTCGAGCACTCCCGGAACTGAAGCTGGACGCCGGGCTGTCGGGAGGCGGGGGCCACGTCAGCGGGGCGGCCCGGGGCTCGGCGGCCCGGGGGTCTGCGCCATGCGGCGTGGCGCGCTCCTGGCCGGCGCCCTGGCGGCGTACATCCTGTACCTGGTGCTGGGCGCGCTGCTGGTGGCGCGGTTGGAGCAGCCGCACGAAGCCCGCCTCCGAGCCGAGCTGCAGACGCTACGCCAGCAGCTGCTGCGGCGCAGCCCCTGTGTGGCCGCCCCCGCCCTGGACGCCTTCGTGGAGCGAGTGCTGGCGGCCGGACGGCTGGGGCGCTCGGTGCTCGCCAACGCCTCCGGGGCTGCCAACGCCTCGGACCCCGCCTGGGACTTCGCCTCGGCTCTCTTCTTCGCCAGCACGCTGGTCACCACCGTGGGTACGTGTACGCCGCCCCGAACCCCCGGCCCCCAAGGACCCGGGACCCCCAGCTCTCCTCCGCCTCCCTGGGGACCCAGGCGCCATCACGAAATACGCTTATCCCGCAGGGCTCATTCCCAATCTACTCTGAGCCCAGGATTCCCACCACCACCACCACCACCACCACCACGAGGCCCCGGGACCCACACTCTTTGGATCCTTCACTTTGGGGAGTCCCCATCCAAACCTTTCCTCCCACAGTAGGAAATCCCCCAGTTCCCTCGGGGATCAGAGTACCTTTCAGGGGAGCATCTGGGACCCCATTCCTCTGCCATAACCCCCTTAGAGACTCAGGTCTGTCCAGTCCCCTCTGGGCCTAGGACTGTCCCCAGAGATCTCCTGTGGGAACCCGGGACCCTCTGCCTGAAACTCTCAACCCCTCTGGACTGGGACCTCAGCAATGCCAGGACCTTGCCCTCCTCTACAGCCCTGACCGCAGTTCCCTCCAACACTGTCTCCTGACTCCCCAGATCCGTTCTCCCAGGACGCCAGTTGGGCAGCCTTACCCCAGCCTCCTCCTGACCCCGGAGTCCTTCAGTAAGGATTCTGAATCTCCAGATGCTCTGACATCACTGCCAGTACAGATCCTTCAGCAAGGACCTGGGGTCCCCTACCCCCGGGTCCTAGACCACCTCCCCCAGAAAGGGACCCTGCCCTCCTGTTGACCAAGTACCACCCCCTCCTCATAGTCCCATCCTCACCTGCAAGTAGCCCTGACTCCAGACACAGGACCCCGCTTCACATCTCCCACTCTATCTTTTCTTTTTCTTTTTCTTTTTTGCTTTTTTAGGGCCGCACCTGCGGCATATGGAGGTTCCCAGGCTAGGGTCGAATCAGAGCTACAACTGATGACCTACACCACAGCCACAGCAACACCAGACCTGAGCTGCATCTGAGACCCACGCCACAAGTCACGGCAATGCCGGATCATTAACCCACTGAGCAAGGCCAGGGATCGAACCGCAACCTCATGGTTCCTAGTCGGATTCGTTAACCGCTGCGCCACGACGGGAACTCCCTCCCACTCTTTTTCTTTCCCTCCCCCTTTTTTTTTTTTTGCTTTTTAGAGCCACACTTGTGGTATGCGGAAGTTCCCAGACTAGGGGTCAGCCTACACCACAGCAACGCAGGATCCAAGCCGCGTCTGCAACCTACACTACAGGTCATGGCAACGCCGGATCCTTAACCCATTGAGCGAGGCCAGGGATCGAACCCTCGTCCTCATGGATGCTAGTTGGGTTCGTTAACCGCTGGGCCACGATGGGAACTCCCTCCCACTCCATCCTGACATCACCTTTGTATTGGGGAGCCCTCAATGCAGGGTTTTCCTTCCAATGGGAATCACCTTTTTCTCTCTGAACGTGGGGCTTTCAGTTCAGCAGCCCCTGGCTGCGGATGTGTAAGAAAATCAGAGCACCCCTCCCCAGGAAAGACCACTGACTTTCCAACCAGAAGCTCCCTAGTCAGGACCCTGACTCCCCCAGTCCCCAAAATGGCTCCAGCAAAACCCCCTAGTGTTTTCCAAACCAGGGATTCTGCATGGGGGCCTCTTTGGACCTGAGAACCCCAGCTAAGACTGTTACCACCCTCTGGACCCTGTCACTCCTCAATAAGAGCCCCAGAACCACCCGGACCTCTCTCAGGGTCCCCAGTCCCCTCCACAGGTGTTGTCCTTGAAAGCAGACTCCCCCACACACACACAGGATGCATCTGCTCTCTGACCCAGCCTCCCCTGCCCAGGGACTCCCACCCACCCTGAATTTCCCAAGAAATGGAACCTCCTGGGAACCTGGGGCCTCTTCAGTCTCCAGACCCACAGCTGGGACATTTCCCTCCATCCCAACTGCCCCAGTCTCTTCTCTCCTCCTTCCAGGGCTACCCAGGAAATCCCCCATCTCAGCACTCCGCAGACCTGGAAAATCCCTTTGCTGTCAGGCTCAGGCTCAGCTGGACTTCCTACAGCCCTTCACAGCCCCCAGACTTCTTCTTTGTTTCTGCTAGGACTTGGATGGGTGGGGGAAGCTGGTGGGGGCAGGGCTAGCCCAGGTTCCTAGCTCCCCGTCCCCACAGCCTTTGCCCTTTGTGCCCCATCATTGTTGTGTGGACCAGCAAACCAAGGCCATGGGCAGCAGACTCTTCTCGACCACTGGCTGGGCCTGTCTGACCTGCTTCCGGGCTTCATGCTCCCTCTGTCTCCTCCCAGATCCTGGCTTCTGAGACGTTGTCCCAGGCAGGACAGAGGAAGAAGCCAAACTAAGGCAGACACAGCCTGGGTCCAAATCTTTGTCTAGCCTCTGCTGATCTCTTGGGCTGCGTGTCCTCCCTCATATGTGAAATGGGGATAAAAACGCTCCCTACTTCATAGTAATACCTAGTAGAGGACCTGACCACTTACAGGTTCTAACCTGCCTCACGAGGCTATTGTGCCGGAGAGTTAAAGCCCATAAGTGATTATGGGGAGAAGGGAAATAGCATCTCTCTTTAAGGACACTTCCTGGGAGAGTTCCCATTGTGGCTGAGCGGAAACAAATCCGACTAGTGTCCCTGAGGATGCGGGTTCGATTCTTGGCCTCACTCAGTGGGTTAAGGATCTGGCATTGCCTGAGCTGTGGTCTAGGTCGCAGATCCCACGTTGCTGTGCTGTGGCCGGCAGCTGAAGCTCTGATTCGACCCCTAGCCTGCGAACTTCTAGATGCCGCTTATGCAGCATAAAAAGCACACACACACACAAAAAGACACTTCTTGGAAGTTGCTTGCTTCTTTCATGTACACCTCATTGGTCATAATTATTCCACAGTCACACCTAACTGCAGTGGGGGAAGGAATGTCTTTATTCCAGGTGGCCAATAAGAGCTAGAGTATCCTTTATTTTTCCCTAGGGTTTTTATTTGGTGGCAAAATACACCTAAAATAAAATTTACCTTCTTAACCATTTTTAAGTGCACCATGAAGTAGCATAAAGCACATTCATATTGTTTTTCTTTCCTCTTTTTTTTTGGCCTTTGAGGGCCACACCCGCTGCATAATGGAGGTTCCCAGGCTAGGGGTCTAATTGGAGCTGCAGTTGCCGACCTACACAGCAGCCACAGCAACGCGGGATCCGAGCCGCGTATGTGACCTACACCACAGCTCATGGCAACGCCGGATCCTTAACCCACTGAGCAAGGCCGGGGATCGAACCCGCGACCTCCTGGAAAGTAGATGTGAGTGACAAGGGACTCAAGCATGATATGAAGGCTCTTGGCCTGAGCATCGGGAAGGGTGGGGGTGCCACCACCGGAGATGAGAGACTGGCAGGTGCGGGTTCGAGGGTGAAATTCATCCTGGGACAGCCGGAGGGCAGAAGGATTTCCTCTCTCTCCCACAGGCTACGGGTACACGACGCCGCTGACCGACTCGGGCAAGGCCTTCTCCATCGCCTTTGCGCTCCTAGGCGTGCCAGCCACCATGCTGCTGCTGACCGCCTCGGCCCAGCGCCTGTCACAGCTGCTGACCCATGCACCCCTGTCCTGGCTGAGCCGGCGCTGGGGCTGCCACCCCCAGCGGGCGGCCCGCTGGCACCTGGCGGTCCTGCTGGGTGTCGTGGTGACCATCTGCTTCCTGGTGCCGGCCGCAGTCTTTGCACATCTTGAGGAGGCCTGGAGCTTCCTGGATGCCTTTTACTTCTGCTTCATCTCTCTGTCCACCATCGGCCTGGGTGACTATGTGCCCGGAGAGG
Organism: Catagonus wagneri; assembly: GCA_004024745.2. NCBI lineage: Eukaryota > Metazoa > Chordata > Mammalia > Artiodactyla > Tayassuidae > Catagonus > Catagonus wagneri. The sequence goes on along the minus strand of PVHT020000178.1, from coordinate 1,131,959 downwards.
CCCCCGGCCAGCCTTACCGGGCCCTCTACAAGGTGCTGGTCACAGGTGAGTGGGGTGACTGGCTGGGAACTGAGGGCCTGTCTGAAGGGAGGAGTTTAGGGTCACAGCCCCACAGCCTGCCCTGGGGGCCTGAGTCCACTCATTGCTCCTCTGCTGTCTCTGCAGCCTACCTCTTCCTGGGCCTGGTGGCCATGGTGCTCCTGCTGCAGACTTTCCACCACATGTCCGACCTTCACGGCCTCACAGAGCTCATCCTGCTGCCCAACCCGTGCCCTGCCAGCTTCGACCAGGATGAGGATGCTCGGGTGGACATTCTGGGCTCCCAGTCGGAGCCACACCAGCAGCTCACTGCCGGCTCGCACACTGACTACGCCTCCATCCCCAGGTAGCTGGGGCAGGTGCCCAGAGGCTGCACGGACCTGGCCTGCGGCTGTGGGACCCAAGGGACTGGAACGGACAGAAGGACAGACTAGCACGTCCTTGAGCATGTGCCCAAGTCCTGAGGCCCCGCTTCTACCACCTATCCTTTGTCTTACCTGCCCGGGGCTCCGCTGCAGCAGCATTGCCTGGTTCTCCTGCCCCTTCTCGCATCTCCCCACACGCTCTGTGTCTCAGCTTCCCCTCTCTGTCTTCCCCCCTCACTGTCTCATCTCTTTGTTTCTCATTCTTTTACTTCCTCCGTCTGCCTCCCTCACTCAGCCACTTTTCACCTGCTGATTCTTTCAGGCTCCAGGCTCAGATCTCATTTCAGGCGCTAGATCGGTCACTCCGCGTTGGACAAGTGACTGCCCCTCTCTGAGCCTTGATCTCCTCATCTGTCAAGGGGAAAGGTTATGTGCACTCATCCAAAACTCCCTCCTCTACACCGGCCCGTGCTGGGCAGTCCTAGGGACACAGTAGTGTCCCATGTGGCCTGGGGCTGCTCTCTCTGTAAGGTGGACAGACCTGTCCCCACACAGTGACAGTCCATAATAGGCAGGACTCCAGGGGGGGAGGCAGAGTGGTCAGAGCTGGTGGGGAAGGCACAAGGGAAGGTAACCAATCCAGCCTGGAAGGTCAAGGAGGGCTTCCTGGAGGAAGGAGCAAGTGAACTCAGGCCTGAAATCTGAGGAGTAGTCCCGCGAAGGAGGTGTACCTGACTTACTTTGCTCAAGCGTGCCTAGGCAGCAAGGAAGCCCTGGGGGATAGACGCTTCCTCAGCGGCCTGGCCGGCAGGAAGCTAAGACAAGATCCCAGCCTGGATCCCAATGGCCCCCTAGGCGTGGCTCTTAGAAAGACACCATTGTAGTAACGGCCGTCCCCATTTACCCAGGACTCATTCTCTAACGTGCATTGGGCTCTGGAGCCAGCCTGCTTGGGCTCAAATCCCAGCTCAGCGGTGTCTTGCCTGGGTCCTCGGGCGGTACTTTGCCTCTGTGATTCTTAGTTTCCTCATCTGTAAAACGGCAATAATACTAGTTACTTTGAAAGAGGTAGCTCCCGTTGTTGCTCAGTGGGTTAAGGCTCCGACACAGTGTCTGCGAGCATGCAGGTTCGATCCCTGGCCTCGCTCAGTGGGTTAAGGATTCGGCGTTGCCGTGAGCTGTGGTATAGGTTGCAGACGCGGCTCGGATCTGGCGTTGCTGTGGCTGTGGTGTAGACCGCCAGCTGCAGCTCTGATTGGATCCCTAGCCTGGGAACTTCCATGTGCCGCAGGTGTGTCCCTAAGAAGCAAAAAAAAAAAAAAAAAAGGGGGGGGGAGCGAGAGAGATGCTTTCACAGAGCCTGCCGTCTTATTGTGCGCTGCTTTTTTTTTGGCCAAGCCCCACTCTGTGTGCTTTACATAGGAGGAAGATGATAGCCTCATCCCTTTCCAGAAATGAGGAAACTGAGGCACAAGGAGGGGAGGGCTCTTGTCCTGGACGCGGAGCCAGGAGGCGACGGACTTCTGTCGACTCCCCACGCCCTGTCCCCTCCCCAGGGGGTACAATAGGAAGAGCGCTTACTGCCAGTTGAGCTGCCTCCTGACCTGTAGCCTCTTCCACGCCCTGCGGACGCTCCAGGCGGGGCGGGGCGTCTGCGCCCAGCCTCCGTAGGAGACAAGCTGAGAAAGGGCGAGGGGAGGCGGTCCGGTCCGGCTGCAGGACTGCGCGTGCGCGTGCGAAGGCCGTGCTGGAGGGCAGCACGCTGGACGGCCCTTCAGGCAAGTAGCTGACTGTGACTGGAGCACAGAGTGAACAGGGGAAGCTGGGGGGGCGGGGGCAGGAGACGCGGATGCTTCTTAAGTGGCTTTCAGTGACCAGCTTGGGAGGGTGGCCTCATTCTTGAGGGCACTGGGGAGCCACGGAAGCGTTTTGAGCAGGAGACGGCCACAGCCCCATCCTGGGGGGCCCCTAGCCCCACAGCCTGTAAGGCAGAGTGGGCTTTAGCTGCTGTGTTAGGGGGAGGCTCAGGCCGGGTGCCCAGGGGAGGCTGGGGCAGGAGCAAAACTGGAGGCAGCGGGGCCTGGCCGGGTCGGGGGGGACGGGGAGGAGGGATGTTCAGGAGACCGAGTGGACAGGCCGTAGGCCTCACAGACTTGGGAGGGCTGAGGGCAGGGAAAGGTCTGAGGATGGTCGGCTGCCCCTGAGGTGGGGACCTGGGAGAAAGAAGAGATTTGAGGGGAGAGGCTGAGGCTTGTTTGGAACACGGCGGCTGTGGAAAGGCTAAAGGGACACTCGGGAGAAGGTGTCAGGAGGTCACATGACCCTCTGGGCAAGGGCTCGGGGTGATTGAAGCTGGAGACACATGAGGAAACTGAGGCCATGAGGATGGGTCAGACAGCCCTAAGCGGGAGTGAGGAGAGAAGACCAGCCTTGAGAAATTAACCTTAGGGTATTCATATATTTATGTAAGGAAAGATTTGGGCTGCAAGGAGCAAAATCCTAACTGGCACTGGCTGAAACAATGGGATGGCTGTATATTGCACCTGAGCAGAGTTGGGGAGGGCTCCAGGCATGATACAATTCACAGCTTCAAGAGGGTCTTATGGCCCCAGGTTCCTTCTCTCCCTGCTCTGTTACCCTCGGTTGAAGGCTTGGTTCCTGCGTAGGCTCTCCTCATGGCCCCAAAGTGGCTGCCATAGTTCTAGGCATCACAATCAGACATGCTAATTTTTAGTGCAGGAAGAGGGGCCTCTCTTCCCACGGTGTCTCTTTGGATATAAGGGAAGCTCTTCCCAGTGTCTCCCAGCAGACCTCCTCTTCCCATCTCATTGGTCCCAAACTGGCTCACTTGCACATTCTGACCCAGTCATTGGCCAGAGTGATGATGTCACCATGATTAACTTGGATTCCTCAGGACTCACTCTGCTGCTGGGGACTGAGGCTGGGGCTGAGGTTTTAGCTTGGAGGCTGGTGAATAGTTGCACAAAATTGGGCTTCTATTAAAAAGGCAGGGGGCGTTCCCATCGTGGCTCAGTGGTTAACGAATCCAACTAGGAACCATGAGGTTGAGGGTTCGATCCCTGGCCTCGCTTAGTGGGATAAGGATCCGGCTTTGCCATGAGCTGTGTTGTAGGTTGCAGGCGTGGCTGGGACCCTGCGTTGCTGTGGCTGTGGTGTAGGCTGGCAGCTATAGCTCCAATTAGACCCCTAGCCTGGGAACCTCCTTATGCCTTGAGTGAGGCCCTAGAAAAGGCAAAAAGACAAAAAGAAAAAAAAAAGGCAGGGATTTGGGAGAACGGGCTGACATCAATAAAGTAATCAGTCAGGAGCACGAGGTACAATTACAAAGGGATACCTGACTGGCAGAGTGGAAACAAGTAGGCGCTGAAGTTCAAGGCTGAATATGGCCAAAGGGGACTACTTTTTCTAATTAACATGACAGCCCCACATGGTAAACAGTGACCCTTCAACTATTTCTCTCGCACCACAGAGAAGAGCTTACAAAGGGAGACAAAAAAGGACTTCTAGAGAGGAGTAGGAAAACCAGGAGGGTGGAGAGCCTTGGCAGGGGAGGACAGAATTTTAAGGAGGGAGAAGGCAACATTGTCAAATGATGCGAAAAAGCCACAAAAATTATTTTAGTAACAGTGACAGAAAACACTTACATCGGATTTGTTATGTGCCAGATACTATTCAGAGTCCTCGATGCATAAGAATTTATTGAACCCTCTCAGCAACTCTGTGAGTCAGGTACATATTCCATATTGCAGAGAAAAGGAAGCCCATAGAGGTTAAATATCTTATCCAGGGAGAGCAAAATTGGGATCTGGACAAGTTTTTGTTTGGTCACCTTGTCCCACTGGGACTCGGAAACACCCAATGTCTAGCTCTTTTCTCAGCCTCCCAGCCTTCCTGGCTCCTCTGCACGGTCATTGCCATTGTTGACCCTGCTGCTAAAATCAGCAGCTTGCTGGAGAGGCAGTTGTTTGAAGGAAGTGCCTGTGTGATCTGGCTTCTGCCCCTCACCACTTCTCCTTCTAAATTCCTCTAGAAAAAGAAGCCAGGCCCTACTTAGTTCAAGATATAAGAGAGAAAAAGAGACAGAGAGAGGAAGGAAGGAAGGAAGGGAGAGAGGAAGAGAGGGAGGAAGGAAGAGTTCTCTTGTGGCACAGCAGGTTAAGGATCCAGTGTTGTCACTTGCAGTAGCTTGGGTCACTGCTGTGGCATGGGTTCAAGCCCTGACCCAGGAACTTCCACATGCCATGAACACAACCAAAAATCCCCCAAAACAAAAAAACAATGTGTGCTAAAAAATTGAATAGGAGTTCCCTTCGTGGCTCAGTGGTTAACGAATCTGACTAAGAACAATGAGATTGCGGGTTCGATCCCTGGCCTTGCTCAGTGGGTTAAGGATCCGGTGTTGCCGTGAGCTGGGGTGTAGGTTGCAGACACGGCTCGGATCCCGCGTTGCTATGGCTGTGGCGAAAGCCAGCGGCTACAGCTCCTATAAGACCCCTAGCCTGGGAACCTCCATATGCCGCGGGTGCGGCTCCAGATAAAGGCAAAAAGACAAAAATAAATAAATTAATAAATAATTGAATAAAGTGCAAAAGATTGTACAGTGGTGAATGTTTCTCCCATACTCAGACTGTCTAGATGGATTTCTCAGGTCTCCTTCTGGGCATGTACCAGCAATATACATGTGTGTCTATATGTATGTCATTGATTTTTTTCTTTCACTTTATAAATGGTACCTAGTAAAAGGAGGTGGTTATAATCAGAGACTCTGGAGGCAAAGTTCCTGGGTATAAATCTAAACTGTAACCCCCAAGCTCTGTGGTTTTTGAGCAAGTGATTTCACTTCTCTTCCTTCCTGAGTTTGCCAATCTGTGAAATGGGATAACAGCATCTACCTCATGGACTTGTTAGATCATTAAGCAATTTAATCTCTATAAAGCTCTTAGAACAGTGTCTGGTGCTCAATAAAAGGTTAGGTAATGGTCATTCTCATTTATGCAACTTGCTTTTTCATATCACATGGTTCATATGTATGTATATAGTTTTTATATACTTTTCTAACATTCTCTTTTCTGTACTCACTTTTTTTTTTACCAACCCAGTGTAATTCAGAGATCATTCTAGAGGCATATGAATAGGTGTCATATATATATTTTTAAATGTCTGCAGTGCCTTCTCTGGCACACATCCTATAAGTGATTTCCATGTTTCAGTCATGGACGTGTGGGTGGCTGCTAGCCCTGTGCTGCAAGCATCAAGGTAACAGAAGCACATCCCCCTGGTGGGGCTATATTCAGAATTTGGGGGGGGGGTTGTCTTGAGGAGACCCCGGTCTCTGCCTCTGTGAGTCTAGAAGTGCTCAGATTCACAGCTGAGGTTTCTTACCTCAGATGAAGTCACCCTCCCTGGCCTGTGGGGGTGGGCTGGGGCTGGGGAGCACAGATCTCCATCAGCTCTTCATTTACAAAGAACACCTATTCTGGGCTGTGTTGCACCACGCTGGGAACAACAGTGACAGAGAAAGTCTCAGGTCCTGGTTTCACGGAGCCTGTGATGCAGCGGGAAACAAAGATGCATTCCCTGAAATCACAGCCTAGAGTGGTCTGGGGAAGGATGGGGGCCACTTAGGTATCACAGACAAGACCTGAAGGAAGGAAAATGGTCAGCTGGGGACAAAGTAGGAAATAGTATCCTAGAGGGTGTTACAGCTTGGGTACAGTCTGGAGGAGAGTGAGCACCCCTGCTTCAGGACATTCAAGTTGGTCCATGTGACAAGGCTTTGGACTACAGAGGGAGACGAGATGAGTTTGACAGTAAGGACAACTGGGATGGGATCATACAGTGCTCCAGAAAGCAACTGAGTTTGGCAGTTTCCCTGGGGTCCTGGGGAGGCACGGAAGGCTTTAGAGCACTGGTTCATAAGGTGTTGTCCTCAGACCATCAGTATCAGCATCACCTGATACAGTTCTCCAGCCCCATCTCAGACTTAATCAAAAATCCTGGGAATGGAGCCCAAAAATCTGTTTCAGCAAGCACAGCAAATTTTAATGCACTCCAAAGCTTGAAAAACATGGGTTTATAGTAAAGTCAGCTTTGTAGTTCATCAGAAAGTCATGGTCTGGAGTTCCTGTCGTGGCTCAGTGGTTAACGAGTCTGACTAGGAACCAGAGGTTGCAGGTTCGATCCCTGGCCTTGCTCAGTGGGTTAAGGATCTGGCGTTGCCGTGAGCTGTGGTGTAGATTGCAGACATGGCTCGGACCCTGCGTTGCTACAGCTCTGATTAGACCCCTAGCCTGGGAACCTCCATATGCCATGAGTGCGGCCCTAGAAAAGGCAAAAAGACAAAAAAAAAGTCATGGTCTGGAGTTCCCACTGTGGTTCAGCCGGTTAAGAACCCAACATGAGGGAGTTCCCGTCGTGGCTCAGTGGTTAATGAATCCGACTAGGAACCATGAGGTTGCAGGTTCGATCCCTGGCCTTGCTCAGTGGGTTAGGGATCCGGCGTTGCCGTGAGCCGTGGTGTAGGTTGCAGACGTGGCTCGGATCCCGCGTTGCTATGGCTGTGGCGAAGGCCGGCGGCTACAGCTCCTGTTAGACCCCTAGCCTGGGAACCTCCATATGCCGTGGGTGCGGCCCTAGATAAGGCAAAAATATAAAAGACAAAAAAAAGAAAAAAGAACCCAACATGAGGATGTGGGTTTGTTCCCTGGTCTCACTTAGTAGGTTAAGGAGCTGGCATTGCTGCAGGCTGCCCTGTAGTTTGCAGAAGTGGCTCAGATCTGGTGTCGCTGTGGCTGTGGACTTGTAATTCCAATTCGACCCCCAGCCTGGGAACTTCCACATGCTGTGGGTGAAGCCATTAAAAAAAAAAAAAAAAGCATGGTCTGAGTCCTTAAGCATCAGAATACCAATGAAAACTGTTAACTTATTGAAAATTACTTGTGCCAAGCATTCTTCACGTGGTTTTTTTTTTGTCTTTTTTTTTTTAGGGCCGCACCCAGGGCATATGGAGGTTCCCAGGCTAGGGGTCTAATTGGAGCTGTTGCCGCTGGCCTAAGCCACGGTCACAGCAACGCAGGGTCCGAGCCGCATCTGCGACCTACACCACAGCTCATGGCAACGCCGGATCCTTAACCCACTGAGCGAGGCCAGGGATCGAACCCGCAACCTCATGGTTCCTAGTCGGATTCGTTTCCGCTGCGCTACAACGGGAACTCCAAGTGTCATCTTCTTGACTTCCCAAAACAACTCTTTGAGATGGCTGCTCTCGGCCCTGTTTTGTAGAGGAAGAAGTTAAGCCGCAGGCGATGAATTCCCACATAGAGACCAAACTTTTTTTTCACTAGAATTGTGATATCAAAATCTGAGTAGAAGGATGAGTAGCCCAGAACCACCAATAGGTACTCCCTGAAGACCTTCCTATCACAAACTTCGTCTCCAACACCCTCTTCCGTTCAGGCCCCGACTGGGTGTTGAGCACTGCGCTGACTTGGTTCCCAAGCGGTAGGTTGGGATGCGCGTTACCATGGACACCGGCCTGTGAGGCAGGTGTTTCCTCCAGAAAGGCGGAAGTGGGTTGTAGAAGTGCTGTCGGCCATTTTGAGACCTGGCGAGAAGGGCGGTACTGGAGCGGCAGAGAGACGGTTGACCGGTTTTAACTTAGTGACTGGTACCACGGGGGCGGGGAGAAGAGGGTGGTGCCTGGTGCCACCCATGGGAGGGATGCGGGGTTGGGGGCAGGAAGGGAAAGGCTGGGGAAAATTTGGAGAGTCGAAGGACTGGGCACCGTAGGGGCAGGGCAGAGGAAGGACGGGGCGAGGAACTGGGAGAGGCTAAGAAGCTGGGCGATGAATAGGGGCGGGGCCGGGAGAGGCGGAGCGTAGAGCTGCGGGCAGTTCGGAGCATGGAAAGGGGTGGTGAGAAGGGGTGGGGCCAAAAGGTGTCGCGGTTCGGGAGGAAAGTGAAGCTAGAGAAAGTACTGACGCACAGGGTAGCGCCAGCATGGAATGGGGAGAAGGTGCAGGGCGAGGAGAGGATGCGGTGCGAAGGGAAGGCCAGTGGCGAGGAGAGTTCCCAAGGCAAGGAAAATGTAACTAAGGAGAAGGGGCGGGGCCATATGAGGGGGCGTGGCGAGGATCAGGCCAGGGAAGAAC
>PVHT020000178.1:1078550-1122384 GCA_004024745.2 Catagonus wagneri | reverse complement strand
AGCAAAAAACAGGCGAGAAACAGGGGCGGGGACAGGGGAAGGGGCGGGGCGTGGGGAAGATACGGGAACAGACTCGGGAGAGGGGCAGATCTAGAGGCAGAACCCGGGACCTGGGCAGAGCCCGAGCTAGAGCACGGAGAAAGGGGCGGTGCGAAGAGAAGAGGCGGTGCGGGGCAATAAGCAGGGTCGGAGCCAGGTACAGAGGCACTGAGGAAAATAGGTGTGCGGCCGCTAAATCGAGAAACAGAATACGAGACGGAGTGAAGAGCAGGGGTGGGAGGCAGAGCAGGGGCAGAGCAAAGAAGGGTAGGGCAAGGTTAAGGGGTGAGACCAGAAGTGGGGGAGAAACCAGGGGCAGAGGGGTGTCTAGGAGCAACAGTAGGGGCGGAACCTGGAGTAGTAGCAGAGATGGGGTCCGGGATTGTAATACTGGCAGGGCCTGGGGCACTGCCTGGGGTAGGGCGGTGGTCTGGAGCAGAGGTGGAGCCAGGAGCAAAAGCACGGATGGGGCCAGAAGCAAGAGCAGGGGTGGAGCCAGAAGCAAAAGCAGGAGCAGAGCTGGGAGCAAAAGTAGGAGTGGAGCAAGGAGCAAGAACAGGGGTGGGGCCAGAAGTAAGTGCAGGGGAGGGGCGGGGCCAGGGGTCCCGTAGGGACGAGGCGCAGGAGCTAGGCGGGAACTCAGAAGTCACCTACCAAGAGCAGTATTGCCGGCTGGTGACCTCCGCATTCTCCAGGTTGAAGCCACGTTGCCTACTGCTCCAACATGCCCCCTGCTGGCCCTGCGTGGCCGAGATTCCGAGTCCTGCGGGCTCTCTGGGCACTGCTGGTGGTGCTATTGGCACCATGGAGGTTGTGGGCGATAAAGGATACCCTGGAGTGCACCTGGCAGGTTGTCCTGAACAACTTTGAAACAGTAGGCAAGAACCACGCAAGCGATCGTTTCTTCAATCAAGAGCCCCTGGACACAGTGGACGAGGTGTTCAGCCTGCTGGTGGACTCACCCATCGACCCGGACGAGGTGAGGGGACTGGGGTCTGGAAAACGGGAGGTCCTGGACCGGCACCTCACCAGGCTCTGGCATTTGCCCAACTTACCCTTGCAGAGGTACCTCGGCTTCCCTTACTTCCTGAAGATCAACTACTCCTGCAAAGGAGAGGTGAGTGGGTGCAGCGGGAGTGGGCTCATTCTGTCCGGGCCTGTTTCTCCATCTCTAACATGTGAATAGCAGGGACCTTAAATATTCAAGAAGGTTCCTGTTATCCCACCAAGCACATGGTTGGTGCTCAAGTAAGGTTTTTATTTGTATTAAAAATAGAAATATAGGAGTCCCCGTCACAGTTCAGCAATAAGGAACCCGTCTGGTATCACGAGGATGCAGGTTCAATCTCTGGCCTTGCTCAGTTGGTTAAGGATCTGGCGTTGCCATGAGCTGAGGTGTAGGTCGCAGACGTGGCTGGGCTTTTGCGTTGCTGTGGCCGTGGTGTTGCCTGGCAGGTGCAGCTCCGATTCGACTCCTAGCCTGGAAACTTCCTTGTGCCACTGTTGCGGCCCAAAAAAGACATTATGTGTGTGTGTGTGTATGAGAGAGATTTCACATACCATAAAATTTACCATTTTAGAATATACAATTCAATAACGTTTAGTGTATTCACAAAGTTATGCAACCATCACCACTATCCTGTTCCAGAACATTTTTGTCACCTCTAAAGGAAACTCTGTGCCCCCATCCCTCCAGCCCTGGAGACCACTAATCTACTTTCTGCCCCCTGTAAATTTGTTTATTCTGGACATTTCATCTAAGTGGAATCATACAGAAGAAGCCTCTGTTTTTTTAGCATGTTCTCAAAGCTATGCTATAGCATGGATCAGTATTTCCTTCTTAGGGGGGTTGAGTAATATTCAGTTGTATGGATGTGCTACAATTTGCTTACTCCTTCATTAATGGATGGACATTTGGGTTATTACCAATTTAGGGAGGGCTATTATAAACATGTTTTTGTGTAAATATGTTTTGACTTCCCTTCAGTATATACCTAAGAAAGGAATTACTGGGTCATAGGTTAACCCTGTTTCACTTCTGAGGAATTGCCAGACTGATTTTCAAAGGAGCAGCACATCATTTTACATTCCCATCGACAGTGTATGAGGGTTCCAGTTTCTCTTCATCCTCATCAGCACCTGTTACTGTCCATCTTTTTGGTAGTAGCCATCTAGTATGTGCACAGTGGTATCTCAGTGTGGTTTCCGTTAGCATTTACCTCATAACTAATGATGCTGAAGGTCTTTTCATATGCTCATTGCTCATTTATCTATCTTTGGGGAAATGTCTATTCAAATCCTTTGCCCATTTAAAATTTGGGTTATTTGTCTTTTTATTGTTGCATTGTAAAATCCCTTTTTATTTATTGGATACTAGCTCCTTATCAGATATACAATTTCTAATTTTTTTTTCACATTCCATACCGCGGCATATGGAGGTTCCCAGGCTAGGGGTTGAATCGGAGCTACAGCTGCCAGCCTAAACCACAGCCACAACAATTCCAGATGCTTAACTCACTGAATGAGGCCAGGGGTTGAACCTGCAACTTCATGGTTCCTAGTCAGATTTGTTTCCGCTGCGCCACGCTGGGAATGCCCCTCTTTACTTTCTTGATAATGTTCTTTAAAGCACAAAAGTGTTATGTTTATTGAAATATAATTCACATATCATACAACAGCACTGAAGTTTTAATTTTTTTTTTCTTTTTAGGGCCGCACCTGCGGCATGTGGAGCTTCCCAGGCTAGGGGTCCAGTCAGAGCTACAGCTGCTGGCCTACACCACAGTTCACGGCAAAGCCAGATCCTTAACCCACTGAGTGAGGCCAAGGGTAGAAACCGCATCCTCAGGGATCCTAGTTGGGTTCGTTAGCCACTGAACCATGGAGGAAACTCCCAAAGTTTTAAATTTTGATGAAGTCAATTTTTTTTTTTCGCTTACTGCTTTTGTCTTTGGTAGTGTCTAAGAAGGCTTTGCCTAACCAGAAGTCCCAAAGATTTACTGCCATGTTTTATCCTAAGAGATTTTTTGGTTTTAGCTCTTATATTTAGGTCTTTGATCTAGTCTGAGTTAGTTTTTGTATGTAGCGTGAGGTAGAGGTCCAGCTTTTACATGTGAATATCCAGTTATGCCAGTCCCATTTGCTGAAAAGATTATTCTTTCCTCATTGAATTGTCTTGACACCCTTGTCAAAAATCAATTGACCATAAATATAAGGGTTTATTTCTGAGTGTAATTCTATTCCATTGTTCTCTATGTCTGTCCATCTGCCAGTACCGCAAGCTACTTAACTTCTCTGGACCAGAGTTTCCTCATCTTTAACAAGGGTACAATAATGATCATACCCACTTGATAAAATGATTAAATACGTGTGAAGCACTTAGCACAGTGCCTGGTTCATAGAAAGGTTGCTCAGCAAATGCTAGCAACAGGTTTCTAGAGTGTGACCCTGGGCCAAGAGTTTATTCCATGAACCTTCTGTCCTTATCTGTGAAAGTGTGATAATAGCTCCTTTATCTCTTCATGTAACACCTGCTCTGAGTCAGATCTTTTTTTTTTTTTTTTTAATTTAAGAAATGGAATGGGGGAATTCCCGTTGTGGCTCAACGGGTTGAGAACCTGACTAGTATCCATGAGGATGTGGGTTCAATCCCTGGCCTCGCTCAGTGCTCAGTGGGTTAAGGATCCAGCATTGCCATGAGCTGTGGTGTAGGTCTCAGGCATGGCTCGCATTTGGCATTGCTATGGCTGCAGTGAACAATAAACAAATAAATAAAATTTTAAAATGGGGCGGTGGTGCAATGATAAACAGCGTGGCCAGGTTTTTCTTACAGATTCAGCCCACCGGGGAAGCAGATGATCAGCAAGTAAATACATAAAATAATGTATTAATCAGTGTAAAGAAGAAAATAAAATGAGGTGACATGTCAGAAAGGAGGGTGTGAGCTAGGGTAGCTGGGGAAGTTCTCCGAAGAGCGTGAGCAGAGACCTGAGTGATGAAAAGGGACGCCCTTGAGGAGAACTATGGGAAGCGTTTGGCCTGAGGGAACAGCCAGCACGTGGCTCTGAATGAGTGTGTGTGTGTGTGTGTGTGTGTGTGTGTGTGTGTGTGTGTATAACTACCCAGAGGCCCACGTGGCTTGGGTTGGGGGCAGTGGGGACAGTGGGAGGAAAGACTAAAGACCTTTCACTCCGAGGAGTTCCCTTCATGGCTCAGTGGTTAACGAGTCCGACTAAGAACCATGAGGTTGTGGGTTGGATCCCTGGCCTTGCTCAGCGGGTTAAGGTTCCGGCGTTGCCATGAGCTGTGGTGTAGGTTGCAGACGCGGCTCGGATCCCACGTTGCTGTGGCTGTGGTGAAGGCCGACAGCTACAGCTCCTGTTAGACCCCTAGCCTGGGAACCTCCATATGCCGCGGGTGTGGCTCTGCATAAAGGCAAAAAGAAAAAAAAAAAAAAAAAAAAACTTTCACTCTGAGTAAAGTGGAGCCACTTAGAAGGTTCTGAGCAGAGGAGGGCCCTCCTGCTGGGAGGGGGGTGCAGGGCGGGGAGCCGGAGGCAGGGATGGAGCTGACCCTTGGTCCGGCAGGAGTTGAGGGTGGACAGCACCAGGGTGGTTGTGGTCACTGGTGCCCGGACAGGGAGGAGGTCCCCGCCCAACCTCTTCAATCCCTGTCCCAGGTCTCCCAGCTACCCCCACGGCCCTGCCACAGAGGCCTGAGTGCAGGTGTCTCTTGGGGAGGCCTCCAGGCCTTTGCTTATGCTGCTTTGTGCCCTCGTAACCTTGTCTCTCTCCTTCTGTCTCCACTCCCCCCTTTCCTTGTTAGCCCAGCTGGGATCCCGGCACCTCTGGGAGGCTGTCCCTGCTCACCCTCTTCCCGGTTCCTGTCTGTGTAACTGCCCCATCCCACCCTCACCCCAGGCCCCAGGCCCCAAACCTGGCTATCCTCTGCCTGCTGGAGGTGGCAGAGAGCCTGATTTCTGCGGGGGCGGGGTGTGTGTGTAGAAGCCTCAAGAGTGGGACTTGGAATCGCTGGAGTGAGAGAAGAGGCCACCAGCAGCGCTGGAGCCAGGCACGCCCGCCTTTACGTTTGTGCTTATCCCATACTGTCCCTCCCTACGTGCTCCCTATGTCCAGATTCTTTCTGAGGACCTGTGCTGGACTCATCTCCTCCAGGAAGACCTCCTGACTCCCTCCACAGTTCTGTCCCTCTCCTAGCCTGGCCCCTCCCCGACCCCAGTCCTAAACCCAGGCCGCGTTCTCTGCCCTCCCGTGGTGGAGAGTCTGTTCTCCTGACCCAGCCCGGGAAGGCAGGCTGGTGAAGGTGGGGTCAAGGCAGGGGGACCCGCAGGCTATCTTAAGGACATGCCGGTGGGGTCATCTCATCCCCAGTCATCTGAGGCCCTGGTCCGCAAGGGCCACCTGACGGGGCTGAAGCCCGTGGTGCTGGTCACCTTCCAGTCCCCAGTCAACTTCTACCGCTGGAAGATAGAGCAGCTGCAGATCCAGATGGAGGCAGCCCCCTTCCGCAGCAGAGGTGGGCCTGGGTGGGGGGGGCGCCTGGAGGCGTCCCAGCCTGGCGAGGGTGTGGGGGCATTGCCGAGGGCCTTAGAGAGGTTCATGACTTCGAGGGGAGCCTGGGAATATCAGAGGGGCCCATGACCTGGTGGGGGCGTGGGGGTTGTTAGGCGCCTCACAGGGTGCAAGGAGGCCTCTGACGATTCCATGCCTAGGTGCCACCACCTAGAGACCCCAGTGGGGACCACAGCTGAAAGGGCCTGTGGCCTGGAGTGGGCACTGGGAGGGCGAACAGCTCATGCCCCGTCCTGCCCGCAGAGTGGTGTAACGCTGAGGAGCTGTGTATCATGAGCTGGTACACGCCCATGCCCGTCAAGAACGGCAGTGCGGTCATGCGTGTGGATGTCAGCAGCAATGGCCTGGGGCCCTTCATCCCCAATAAAAGGTGCCTTTTCCCAAGGCCGGGGCAGGAGGGTAGACTCTGGGAGGGACTTCCTAATCCCCAGATCCCCAAGGAAGACAGGAAGAGCCCAAAGGGAGGGGGCAGGGCAGGGAGGTGGCTCTGAGCTCTGGCAGGAGCCAGAACCCTCACCTGTGCCTCCCCACACCTGCCACCAGGTTTCAGGTGAACATCAATGGCTTCCTGGAGAGACAGCGCGACAACACACTGCAATTCACTGTGGGAAATGAGGTGAGGGGCCCGGATGGCGGGAAGCGTTGAAGATGTGGTTAAAGACAGTGGGTTGGGGCCCTGATTCCTTCCCAAAAAAGTGACAGATTCCATTTAGTGGCAGAGTGCTTATTATGTGCTGGTCCCGGGCAACATGATCTGCTAAATGCACAACTACGTTAGGTCTTGACAGTGACCTGTGACAGAAGGTACTGACACATACCCATTTTAAAGAGGAGAAAACTGAGGCCCCAAAGGGATGGAGCCATTTGCCCACAGTCTCTTGGCATCTACATATGGAATAAGACTTGAAATTTGTCTGTCTGACTCCTGCACCCATATTATTTATTATTATTATTATTTATTAAAGGTTTTTTTTTTTTTTTTGCCTTTTCTAGGGCCACATTCGGGGCATATGGAGGTTCCCAGGCTAGGGGTCTAACAGGAGCTGTAGCTGCCGGCCTTCGCCACAGCCACAGCAACACCAGATCCAAGCCGCGTCTGCAACCTACACCACAGCTCACGGCAGCACCGGATCCTTAACCCACTGAGCAGGACCAGGGACCAAACCTGCGTCCTCACGGGGGGCCAATGGGGCCTCGTGGGTCAGGGCAAGTCCTTTGCCTTTTACTCTAAATGAGAGGGAACCGTGGGAGGTGAGGCGGGCGCTGAGCAGCCCTCCGGGCCTTGCGCTGCAGCTCTTCAATCTGATGCCCCGGTACTTCGTGAATGTCCCGTCGAGGCCCCTATGGTACACAGTGGACCAGGCCCCCGTGCTCATCCTGGGCGGCATCCCCGAGGAGAAAGCCATCCTGCTGACTGACACGAACTTCAAGGACTTCTTTCTCGTGGAGGTGAGTGATGCCAGGCAGATGGTGGGTGGGGGCCTCTTGAAGGGACCTGGGTTTCAGCGCCTAAAATGAGGTAGGGCCGGGGGCCTCCAAAGGGGTCCCCAAAGGCCTACCATCCCCCATGAGAGGCAGACGGCATGAAGGAAAGACGGAAGACTCTGCAGCCAGACAGCCTAGGGTCAGATCCTGGTTCTGCCACTTCTTGGCTGTGTGATGTTAGGCAAGTCAGTTCACCTCCCTGGGTCTCAACTTTCCCACCTGTGAAACGGGAACGATATTTAAATTACCTTACAGAAGGACTGTGAGGATGATATAAGCAGACACAGAAGGAGGACCATGTGGGTCAAAGCTAGTATTACACATCGGTCCACCACTTGTAATTCTGAATCCAAAAAGCTTTGAAATGGCATTTTTACAAGTTGAGGGCTAAAATGCATTTGTTGAGAAACTCTAATTTGAGCTTACAAAGGCTACTTTTTGTGTCTTTGAGTATTTCATTTAATTATTTAATTAGTTAATGTATTTTGCTGCCACCTTGGCTGTTGAAAGTTCCTGGGCCAGGGATCAAACCCGAACCACAGTGGCAATCCAAGCCGCTGCAGTGACAATGCCAGGTCCTTAACCCGCCAAACCACAAGGGAATTCCCTTGTAGCTTTTCTTTTTCTCATGTGTGTGATGATCTAGTTTAACAAAGAAAATTTCCAAGTATTTCTTCTAGGAAACAGAGGCATCACTTTCAATATTAAGTATGACAGCCAATCAAAATAACAGATTTAGAAGGTATAGGTTAGTTTCACCAGGCATAGCAACAATATCTGTAGTCTGAATGGATTATGAGACCTTTTTAGAAATAACATTTTCAGGAGTTCCCTTCGTGGCTCAGTGGTTAACGAATCCGACTAAGAACCATGAGGTTGCGGGTTCGATCCCTGGCCTTGCTCAGTGGGTTAAGGATCCGGCGTTGCCATGAGCTGCGGTGTAGGTCACAAATGCAGCTCGGATCACGCCTTGCTGTGGCTGTGGTGAAGGCCGGCAGCTACAGCTCCTGTTAGACCCCTAGCCTGGGAACCTCCATATGCCGCGGGTGCGGCTCTAGATAAAAGGCAAAAAAGACAAAAAAAAATAGAAATAACATTTTCAGGGACACTCATGTTGCTGAATAGGGTAGAGGAGTGAGAATGTTCATGTTCTCCTTCATTTGATGAAATTTCCCTCAGCAGCAGAGCCTAAAGTTTAGCTTTGAATTCTACTCTTTAATGGAAACGTTAGTGGAAAATTCTACTTTGCAATGGAAAATTTCAAACACCAAAGTAGAGAGAATCTTATAATGAACTTCAATAATTTATATTTTGCCCATTTTTTTTGGTCACACTATATTTTTCCCCCTGAAGTGTTTTAAAGAAAATTCTGACCATTTTGTTGTTTCACATGTAAATTCTGGAGGAAGTATCTCTAACACGTGAGGACTTGTAAGAACTAAAACCGCAATGCCATTGCCGTGCCCAGGAAAGTTAGCAGTAACCCCTTACTCTCATCTAACCAAGTCATAGTCAGTTTTCCTTAATATTGTCTAACCTGGTCAATTTCCTCCAGTTATACAAAAATATATAAGAATTCCCTGGAGTTCCTGTCGTGGCTCAGCGGGTTAAGAACCCAACTAGTATCCACAAGGATGAGGGTTCGATCTCTGGTCTCTCTCAGTGCATTAAGGATCCGGTATGGCCTTGAGCTGCGGTATAGGTGCAGATGTGGCTAGGATCCCGCATTGCTGTGGCTGTGGTGTAGGCCAGCAGCTGCTGATCCAGTTTAACCCCTAGCTTGGGAACTTCCATATGCCGCAGGTGCGTCTCTAAAAAGAAAAAAAAAAAAAAAAAAAAGAGTTCCCTGGTTGCCTGGTGGTTAAGATACCGAGTTGTCACTGCAGGTCACTGCTGTGGTGTGGGGTTCGATCCCTGGCCTGGGAACTTCCACATGCCGTGGGTGCAGCCAAAAAAAATGTGCCTTGGGCCAAGCATGGAATCGTTTGGATCCATGTGGGTACAGCCATGACCTTGGCCTGGGGAACCAGGACTGCTGAGCTCCGTTGAGTATACTGTGCACTGCCCATCTCTAGGGAGCACAGAAAGCCCCTCCTGGCTCCGGCGTGGGTCACCTGCTTCCAGGGGAAGCTTGTCGGGGATGTGTGGCCACCAAATGGGTGAGCAGGGAGGGCACCCTGGGGACAGCTGCCCGTGTCCATCCCAAGCAGAGAGGCTGCCTGCCCCTCAAGGCAGGACACGGGGGCTGAGACCAAGGCTGCCTGCTCACCACAGGTTCTAACCCCTGCAGCTGAGCATTGACAGCTGCTGGGTAGGTTCCTTCTACTGCCCCCAGGCCAACTTCACCGCCACCATCTATGATGCCATCGCCACCGAGAGCACCCTCTTCATCCGACAGAACCAGCTCATCTACTATTTTACGGGCACCTACACCACGCTCCATGAGACCAACCACGGCAGCGGTGAGGGGCAGCAGCCAGGTCTCATTACCTGGGTGTCCATAGCATCGTAGGCAAGGGACCTGCCTGTTGGAGCCCCAGGGAGGGCGCCTCGGTGAATCCATGACCAGAGGCAACTGGGACTGAAATTGCCATGGGTGAGGAGTGGGGTGTTGCAGGGACTTCCAGCTCCTGAAGCATGGCTGCTGCAGTCTGCTCCGAACCTCCATATGCTGGGGGAGGCTTTCATCCTGACCTTCCCAGGAGTGTGAACCGACTGAGGAGGACAGGGAGAGGTGTGAGAGTGAAGGGAGGGAGCAGACAGACAGACAGACAGACAGACACACACACACACACACACACACACACACACATACATGTGTGCAGGTGCACGTGTGCACACAGACAGTGGGAAAGCCGTGCTGAGCAAGATGCAAACCAAGAAACTGGGGGAGCTGGGGAGAGGCATGGAGTCAGAAAGAAAGAGAAATAAAGCTGGGCTGTTGTCGAGGCAAAGCCGTGAAGAGATTGATCAGAGAGGCTTTTGATTCAGCATCATCTTTTAAACATTTTTCTCACCCCCGCCCTTGCACTCCATCTAAATGAGTGATGTTGGAGTTCCCGTCATGGTGCAGCAGAATCCGACTAGGAACCGTGAGGTTGCGGGTTCGATCTCTGGCCTCGCTAAGTGGGTTAAGGATCCAGTGTTGCCATGAGCTGTGGTGTAGGTCGCAGACACAGCTCGGATCCTACGTTGCTGTGACTGTGGTGTAGGCCGGTGGCTACAGCTCAGATTCGACCCCTAGCTTGGGAACCTCGATATGCTGTGGGTGCAGCCCTAAAAAAAAAAAGAAAGCAAAAATAAATAAATGAGTGAGTGATGTCAACTTATAGGGTCACAGAAAATTGCACTGTAACCAATATTTCATTGGTTAATGAATGTTCCCCACAGCTTCATTTTTCCCTTTTCTTAGGGCACATTGACAGTGGGAAGAACCAAGTTAAAATAGATTTAAGTCAAAGAAAAGGGTGTTTATTGGCTTAGATAGATGAAAAACTCAGGGGCATGTTGGTTTCAGGCACAGTTGGATCCAGGATCACTGTAGTTGCCCCATCAATAGGCCTAGCAACCACCCAGCAACTGCAGACTTGTACACTCTTAAGGGGCACCAGGAAATAACATCTCTTTGTTAGTGGCTACAGGCTGAGACTGTCTCTTTTTTGCCCAGCTTGATCACAGCTGAGAACCCATCCCTCTGGATAGGGGAATGTAAGTGTGGGATCAGCCCAACCTGAACCCCATGGACAGAGTGTGAGCCAGGGGGGTTTTCTCCAAGGCAGCTGGGGCCTTATACCAAGGTCCCCTAAGACACCACATTGAACACTCACTCCGTGGATGGGGGAAATGTGGATGGGGGCCCAGGTGCCAGGCTCAAATGTCTGTCTTGGCCCCCACAGGTAGATGGGTTCGTATCTTGGCCAACGAGTGCATCAAGAAATTATGCCCTGTGCATTTCCATAGCAATGGCTCTGAGTACGTCATGGCCCTCACCACTGGCAAACACGAAGGTTACGTCCACTTTGGAACCATCACAGGTGAGCTTGGGGCCTTCTGGAAGCCTAAGAGACCCCTCTATACCCTCTCACTTCTAAGAATTTTTTTTTTTGTCTTTTTGCCTTTATCTAGAGCCGCACCCGCGGCATATGGAGGTGCCCAGGCTAGGGGTCTAACAGGAGCTGCAGCTGCCGGCCTTCGCCACAGCCACAGCAACGCGGGATCCGAGCCATGTCTGCAAACTACACCACAGCTCACAGCAACGCCAGATCCTTAACCCACTGAGCAAGGCCAGGGATCGAACCTGCAACCTCGTGGTTCCTAGTAGGATTCATTAACCACTGAGCCACGACAGGAACTCCTAAGAATTCTGATCCTAAGAATTCACCCTTCACCATCATCCTTCAGGAGGGGTCACAGGCTGGAGGTTCTCCTCATGAGTCACAATGGGTTTATGCATTTGCAGGGGCAGGGCTTGGAGTATATTACATATCTTTCACAATCAATTCACTTTCAAAGGACAGAAGCCCAATTCAAAAATCATTTGAGTTCCTTGGGGACCTAGTGGTTAAGGATTCAGTGTTTCACTGCTGTGGCTCATGGTTTGATCTGTGGCCTGGCAACTTCTCCATGCCATGGGTGTGGCCAACAAAAAATCATCTAAGCATAAATTTTTTTTTTTTTATCTTTTTATGGCCACACCCGCAGTATATGGAGGTTCTTAGGCTAGGGGTCGAATCAGAGTTGCAGCTGCCAGCCTATGCCACAACCACAGCCATGCAGGATCTGAGCCGCGTCTGCGACCTACACCACAGCTCATGGCAACGTTGGATCCTTAACCCAGGTCAGGGATCAAACCTGTGTCCTCATGGATGCTAGTCAGATTTGTTTCCTCTGAGCTGTGACGGGAGTTCCTTTTGTGGCTCAGTGGATTCAGGACCCAGCATTGTCTCTGTGAGGATGCGTGTTTGATCCCTGGCCTTGCTCAGTGGATTAAGGTCTGGCATTGCCTTCCATATATCTCAGGTGCAGACATAAGAAGAAAAAAATTATAGACATGTAAGTGAAAAGACCAGGATCCAACATCAGGCATGGCTGGATCCAGGGCTCACAGGATATATCATCAGGACTTTATCTCTTGGCAAGATAGCATAGCATAAGGATTATAGCACAGGTTCTGGAGAGAGACTGCTCTAACACACTCACTCAAGTCACCTGTGGCTTTAGACAGGTGACTCGGCCTCTCTTTTTGGTCTCGTGTACTCATTTGCAAAATGGGGGTGATGGTACTAGTACCTGCTTCATTGTGTTGATACAAAAATTAAGTAAGTTGGCATACACAAAGTTCTTAAGACAGTGCCAAGAACATGCTGAGTGCTGTTCAAGGGTTTATCATTATTAGCCCTGTGATTTGGCTTCATTTTCAGATAGATATTCCTCTCCTTAGTGTTAAAGATGGCCTTCAGGAACTCAGGGCTCACACCCCCCACCAGTATGAGTCACGTGGAGAGGGTGAGGCAGCTTCTCATTAGCTCCGGCACAAATCCCAAAGTGTTCTCTATTGGCCCATTCTGGGTCACGTGACCAGTCCTGAGCCAATTGCTGTGACCAGAGGCTGACATAGCCTCCTAGGCCGGTTTTGAATGACTGAAAGGCTAGTTAGGCTAGACCGGCCCCCCGGAATCCCAAGGACTAAGAGGGAAGCCTAGGGATTCTACACCCGGACGACTGGAAAGCTGGTGTGATGGCCCAGCTGGTGTGATGCCCCATAAATAAATAAATGAAAGAAAGAAAAAGAGAGAGAGGGAAAGAAGGAAAGAAAGAAAAAGGGCCTGAGCATTGACCTGCCCTACTCCACAGATGGCCGCGTGTCCTTCGAGTTGCTACCCAGGCAGCAGTCCTTGTGCAGTGGGATACGAGGTACTCAGCTCCCAGATGGGTCTGCAGTGGGCAGGGGAGGCAAGCGAGTGTGTGTGGGACTCGGAGGAGTTGGGGATGGGGGCAGAAGCATGGAAGGGTGGGAACTTTCTTGGGGACAGATAGAGGGTCAACGGGACAGGCGTGGTGGTCACAGAGACCACGGAGCGGGGCGGCGTCTGGAGGCCGCTTCGGACCTGCAGCTTCCCTACCAGTTGTCAGCTGCTCCATAACCTGGGCCGTGTTCATTGCTGGCGACTACAATCTACTGCTGCTGGTGGAGATTGAAGAGCCCTCCTCCAAGAAGCATTTCCAGGTGGTCAGCTACGACCTGGGTAATTGGGGCTCCCTGGGGGGCTGAGAGGGCAGGGGCAGGAGCTGAGATTGTGAGCTGCGGGCCCATCCTGTGGGGTTTGTGCCCAGCAGGCCTCGGGAGGGAAATGTGGCTCATGCCACTACCGGGTAAGGGGCGGTGGTGGCGAGCAGACCAGGTGGGCTGGAGAAGTGAGACAGTGTTAACGAGACTGGAACAGAGGGCAAAGGGGAGGGACTGAGATTGGAGAGGTGAGCAGACACCAGACCGAGAAGGGCCTGTGGTCTGTAAGATTCACCACAAGACGTGATTTGATTTTCCCCGAAGTGAGAGTAGAACTTCCATGTGCAGTTGCATAGGCTTTGCATGGCGCTCCCCAGCCAAGGAGTCAGAGGCAAGTGTTCTGCCCCAGCAGGTCTGTAGCCTCTCAGAGGCCGGGCCTTTTTATAATTCACGTAAAGAAATTCTAAGGACTGGAGTTCCTGTTGTGGCACAGTGGAAACGAATCTGACTAGCATCCATGAGGACGCAGGTTCCATCCCTGGCCTCGCTCAGTGGGTTGGGGATTCAGCATTGCCATGAACTGTGGTGTAGGTCACATACATAGCTCGGATCCCGCATTGCTGTGGCTGTGGTATAGGCTGGCAGCTGCAGCTCCCATTTGACCCCTAGCCTGGGAACTTCCATATGCTGCAGGTGCAGCCCTAAACAGCAAAATAAATAAATAAATAAATAAATGAAAGAAAGAAAGAAAAAGAGAGAGGGAAAGAAGGAAAGAAAGAAAAAGAAATTCTAAGGACTAATGGGCCTGAATGGGAAGCTTTGGAAGGGGTTGGGGAGTGGGGGGTTTGCCCAGTTTCAGGTCTTGGAAGCTCAGGGACTCGGGAGATTTTGCTGTGTTCTCTCCACCTGCAGTCAGTGATTACCTGGTCATCCTCTACACCATCCCTGAATTCATCCCTGACGGTAAGAGGGGAAGTCAGAGGGACCTGAAAAAGTGGGCGGGGGGCAGGAGGGGGTCCAGGTAACCTCACCTCACTGTCCACTCTGCCTCTGCCCCTGCCAGCTCGAGGCCTGGAGTTCCTGATGATCCTAGGGACAGAATCTTACACCAACGTCCCAATGGTCCCCAAGGGCATGTCCTACAACGAGTATAATAACCTGCTCTTCATCTGGGGCAATTTCCTGCTGCAGAGGTATAGAGCCTGTGGATTCGGCCTCCCCAGCCCCACTAGGATGGTGTCCTTTCTGAAGTCACCAAGTTTTCAGAGGATGCCCAAGTCCAGAAGTTATCAGGACAGTGATGGGGAAAACATGGGCTGGGGTGGACAGGGATAGGGTAGGCGAAGCCAGTGTTTTATGCTGGGAGCCCTTTCTTAAATGATATCTGGTAAAGGGCCCAACCCATGTGAGCAATAGAAGGGCACCATCTGGGGACATGATAGAATGCTTTTCACATGTGAAAAACCTAGGGGAAGAGTTCCCGTTGTGGCTCAGTGGTTAACAAATCTGACTAGGAACCATGAGGTTGCGGGTTCGATCCCTGGTCTTGCTCAGTGGGTTAAGGACCCAGTATTGCCGTGAGCTGTGGTGTAGATCACAGACGCTGCTCGGATCCCGTGTTGCTGTGGCTGTGGCCTAGTCCGGTGGCTATGGCTCTGATTCTACCCTTAGCCTGGGAACCTCCGTATGCTGCAAGTGAGGCCCTAGAAAAGGCAAAAAGAAAAAAAACCCAAAAAACCCTAGGGGTGGAGTTCCCACTGTGGTGCAATAGGATCACTGGCATCTTGGGAGCCCTGGGACGAGGGTTTGATCCCGTCCCAGTGCAGTGGGTTAAGGATCTGGCATTGCCGTAGGTGTGGCTTAGGTGGGCTTAGGTCTTGACTGTGGCTTAGAGCTGATCCCTGGCCCAGGAACTCCATATGCTGTGGGGCAGCCAAAAAAAGAAGGAAAAAAAAAACCTAGGCACGGAAGTTCCTGTTGTGGCTTAATGGTAGCGAACCTGACTAGTATCTATGAGGATGTGAGTTCAATCCTTGGCCTTGCTCAGTGGGTTAAGTATCCTGCACTGCCTTGAGCTGTAGTGTGGACTACAGATGAGGCTTGGATCCCGTGTTGCTGTGGCTGTGATATAGGCCTGCAGCTGCGGCTCCAATTTGACTTCTAGCCTGGAAACTTCCATATGATGCTGGTGAGGCCCTAAAAAGCAAAAAAAAAAAAAAAAAAAAAAAAAAAGGAAAACCTAGAGGAGTCCCCCACTGTGTTGCTGTGGGTTAATGATCTGGCTTTTCTCTGTGGAGGCACGAGTTTGATCCCCAGCCTGGGTGCAGTGGGTTAAGGATCCTGTATTGCTGCAGCTGTGGCATAGGTCACAGCTCCAACTTGGATTTGATTCCTGGACCGGGAACTTGTGTGTATCTCGGGGGTGGCAAAAAAAAAAAAAAGCCAGGGGCCCCCAGAGTTAGCAAACTTCCAGGTTGGTCAAATGCTCCTGTTTACAGATGGGCAGCCAGAGGTTTGGGAGTGGGAGGCGGGGAGGTTGCAGATGCTAGAGTCCAGGCTTCCTTGCACACTCTCACAAGGCTGAAGAACCAGTTGTGTTGGGCCTGTTGGGAAAGAAGATATCCCCCAGGGGCCTTGTCCGCTACCTCCTGCCTCTGTCCCCGCAGCAATAACAACGAAAACTACATCTACCTGGCGGACTTCCCCAAGGAGCTGTCTATCAAGTACCTGGTCAACTCATTCCATGGGGACATAGCTATTGTCACAGAGACCGAGGAGGTAGGCTGCCCTGTCCTTCCCCTGACTTCCTCTCTGCCCATCCCTAAAGTCCCAGGGATCTCCTTTTTTCCCCTGTCAGGTTAAAGGGGCCCAGGGGAGGTAATGTCCTCAGAGACCCTGGGGAAGGGCAACAGAAGCTCCATTTATAGGGAGTTCTCACTGTGACTCAGCAGGTTAAGAACCCGACTGGTCTCTGTGAGGATGTGGGTTTGATCCCTGGCCTCACACAGTAGGTTAAGGATCCATTGTTGCTACAAGCTGTGACGTAGGTCATAGGTGCGGCTGGGATCTGGCATTGCTGCAGCTCCAATTTGACCCCTAGCCCGGGAACATCCATATGCTGCGATTATCGCAGCCCTGAAAAGAAAAAGAAAAAGGAAAAAAGAAAAGCTCCATTTACAGCTGAGAAGCCTCAAACTCAAAAAGGATAAGTGTCAGAGTTCCTGTCATGGCTCAGGGATAACAAACTCAGCTAGTATCCATGAGAACGTGGGTTTGACCCCTGGCCTTGCTCAGTGGGTTAAGGATCGGAGTTGCCGTGAGCTGTGGTGTAGGCCAGCAGCTGCAGCTCTGATTCAACCCCTAGCCTGATAACTTCTATATGTCGTCCTAGAAAGACCAAAAAAAAAAAAAAAAAAAAAAATGGGATAAGTGTCTTCTAAAGTCACTCAGCAAAGTAAAAGTCCTGTGCTCAGAGTCATGATGTGATTCCCAGAGGGGACCCTCTTTCATTCCATCCTGCTGTTCACTTCATAAATATTGAGCACTTACTGTATGCCTGACCCAGTGCTGGGGACATGCTGGCGGCTGAGTCAGCCCTGGGCCATACCTTCATTGGGTTAGACTCTAATCAGGAAGATGGACTCTTGCCCGTTGTCAGTTCAAATGTCAGCTGACATTGTCGGTTCAGCTGTCACTCAGAGTAGCCAGAGCTGCCATGGGGAAAACAGAACCCATGGAAGTTCAGACCGCGTCAGGGAGGGGTGTCGGGGAGGGCTTCATAGAGGACACCACATGGAGGGGGGCCATGCTGGCAACTGGAGGGGATCCTCCAGGCTGCGGAGGAGGTCAGGTCCAGAGCCAAGTGTGTTGGGGGCAGGGTGAGAGGGTGGGCATCAGTGCAGAGATGGGAGACTGAGGCCAAGGGGATGGTGAGACGCTGGAGGGTGCAAAAAGTGAGAAGGGAAAAAGGGCTCATCCCTCGGGACCCCGGCCTTTAACAGGTGTGTGTATTAGGAACGGGTACATTGCAAGTCATAGAAACTCAGGCAGACTGAAACAGTGAAGAAATTTACCGTGGTGCGTGAGGCTGGGAGCAGAGCGATGGCTCACCTGGTCCCAGGTGGAGGCGAGCTCCCCAGCCTCACCCCTCAGGGAAAGGGAGGGAGAGGGAGGGGTCAGAGGGCGCATGGTCCTCACATCCACACCGGGCTGTCGCACCCCCAGATCTGGTACCTTCTGGAAGGCAGCTACCAGGTGTACAAGCTGTTCCCGTCCAAGGGCTGGGAGCTATACCTCAGCCTACAGCTGATGCAGCAGTCCTCTTTCTACGCCCCCAATGAGACCATGGTCACCCTCTTCTTCGATGACAGCAAACTCTACCAGGTGCCAGGTGGGGGGCTGCAGGGGAGACACGGGAGAGCTGCAGGATGGCGGACACCAGCTCATGGGACCCCGCCTTCCCTTTGCAGCTGGTGTACCTTATAGACAGTCAGCAGGGCAGGCTCGTCAAGAGGCTGGTGCCTGTGGAGCAGCTCCTGATGTACCAGCAGCTCGGCAACCACTACCTCTTGGAGCAGCAAAGGTGAGAAGATACCGGATCACAGCAGCAGTCGTGGATCCTTACGCACTGCCCACGTGAAACCCCCATTGGTGGGGGACCAAGCCATCCCCCACAATAACAGGCCTCAAGGTAGGATCTGACCCAGCCTGGGGGCAAGGAGCATCAGGGAGGTAGAGGTACATGAGCTGTGACCCGAGGATGAGAGGAATTGGCCACGTGGTGGGATGCAGAAGCGGTGGGGCGCATGTGCAAAGGCCCCGGGGAGGAAAGGAGATGGGGTGATCAAGAACTGAGGGGGAGGAGTTCCTGTTGGGGCTGAGCAAAAACGAATCTGGAGGATGCAGGTTCAATCTGTGGCCTCTCTCAGTGGGTTAAGGATACGGCATTGCTGTGAGCTGTGGTGTATGTAGGTCTTTTTTTTAGGGCCACACCCGTGGCATATGAAGCTTCCCAGGCTAGGGGTCCAATGGGAGCTGTATCTGCGGGCCTACGCCACAGCCACAACAATGCCAGATCTGAGCTGCGTCTGTGACCACAGTTCACGGCAACGCCAGACCCTTAACCCACTGAGCGAGGCCAGGAATCGAACCCGCAACCTCATGGTTCCCAGTTGGATTCGTTAACCGCTGTGCCACAACGAGAACTCTATGGTGTATGTAGGTCTTAGATGTGGCTCGAATCTGGCATTGCTGTGGCTGTGGTGCAGGCCAGCGGCTATAGCTTCGATTCAGCCCCTAGCCTGAGAACCTCTGTATGCCGCGTGTGCTGCCCTAAAAAGACAAAAGAACTTGGACTTTATCTTGAGAGACCTGGGGAACCATGACGGGACTAAGGGGAGGGACTACTTGGTCAGATTTTACTCAGTTCATTAATGATCCTCTGCTCGCCAGCAGAGGAGCCGAGGGAGGCAGCTGGAGGAGGGAAGAGGTGGAAAGACCCTTAGCAGGTTGAGTACCATGGAGGGGGTGGAGTGAGTCTAGGATGAAGTCCAGGACTCTGGCCTAAGGGACCAAGGGCGTCCAGGAGAACATGTTCAGGGGCTGAGGCTGAGGAGGAAGGTCAGGGCCGGCTTGGCCCTGGGTAGTCGGCAGGCAGAGGTGGAAAACAGGCCTGCGGAGGCTCCTGGTGCCAGAGCAAGGAAGAGTCAGCCGCGGACCTTCACTCCCACCACTCAGGAGCCACCTGACGCTCTCCTTCACCAACTTCTGCCCCTTTTCCGTGATGCGCCTGCTGGACGTGCCCAACCCGCAGATCTACACGCGCCAGGAGCGCTACCGGGCGCTGCCGCCGCGCATCTTGGAGCCCTCAGGCTTCCACAACAATAACTCCCTCGCCGTCTATCAGGGCCTCGTCTACTTCCTGCTCTGGCTGCACTCCAAGTACGACAAGGTGGGCGACTCGGGGTGGCAGGGCCGGCCGGGCCGGGTCTTGTCCGAGGCAGGACTGCAGATGCGGAGCAGGCAAGGCCCGCTGGCTGGGAGAACCGCCACGGAGGGTGCAGCTGAGCAGAGCCGCCAAGATGCGCCTGAGGCTAAGAGGGGCTAGGGTGGGGGTCGAGCGCGTCTCAGTGGAGACGGCTTTGGGGGTGTGGCCATCCGGCGGAAAGCCGGGCTTGGGGACGCTTCAGGGTATGTATCCTTCGCTTTGGCTCGGGCTTTGAGACCGAGGCTAGGAAGGGGTCCAGGGATGACGTTTGCCTGGGCACACCCCCCGGCCCGCCTCAAGGCGTCGGCCGTTCCTGCAGCCCTACGCGGACCCGGTGCACGACCCCACCTGGCGCTGGTGGAAGAACAAGAAGCAGGACCAGGTTCGTGGAGAGAGTTGCCAGTGAGGGGGAGGCCCGAGCCCGGATCCTCCCTCACTGGACTCCTGCGCTGGCCCTGACTTTGTCCTGCAACCCATTCGCCAGGATTACTACTTCTACCTGGCCAGCAACTGGCAGAGCGCGGGCAGTGTGCACATTGACATGGCCAGCTACGAAAAGATCTACGACCTCAAGGCGGAGAACGAGCTGCCAGAGCGCATCTTCCTGGACAAGGGCACCACCTATAGCTTCTCCGTCTTCCTGACCGCCAGGGGGCACTCGTTCGACGCGGAGGCCCAGGGCGGTCTGTGGGCGGGGCCAGGTGGAGCCTGGAGGGCGGGGCTTATAGCGGGTCTGGTACGAGGCCCTGACCCCTCCCTCTGCTCCAAGCAGGCTCCTCCTCTCAGCGGCGGAGCCAGGTGGGCCTGGCAGTGGTGCTGGCCGACCCCTCCTGCATCGAGGCGGTGGTGAAGCAAAAGGACCTTATTAATCGTAACTCGGTGCTTTTCTGGGTGAGACCACGTGGAGAAGGGGTGCCCATGTAGAAGCTACTGGGCCAGTGGGCCTATTAGAAGCCCACGGTTATTTGAAAGATCCCTGGGTCCTCCTGCCGGCCTGCTGATACCTTCATTTCTGCCCGCACCCTCAGCTTACGCTCAGTGATAAAAGGACTTGCTTTGACCAGGGCATTAGCGGACATCACCTCATGAAAACGACCATGCTTATCAAGGTGCGGTCCAAGCCCAGAGGGGAGGGTCGCGGTTGAGGTTTGGAAAGGCTCTGCGTGTGCGTCCGCCATCGTTACCTGCACCTATTCACAGGTGGTTGGCTCTTCCGGGCACTGCTTCCAGAACACGCACCAGGGGCCCCGCATGCAAGTATTGGACTCGGGGTACTGGGCCCTGTGCTGGGAGGGAAGGGGGTTGAGTCGAGTCTCAGCAGGGTAAAGCCTGGGGCATCTCCCGGGAATCCCATGAATGCCTTCCTCATTTCTTTCTCATCCATTTTCCATCATTCACCTGCCCAGCCACCCACTCACTCCTTTCATCCATTCACGTTTTCAGAAAGGACTGCTCTGTATACACACGCTTGTGTGTTCCTTCTGATACCTCTCTGTGGGGGGATTTAAGGTATCTGCAACATGGAGCTTCTTTTTCCACTTGGCACAGAGGCGGCAGGTGGGCCAGCTTGGCCCTTCCCTCACACCTTGCCCTTCACCTGCCTGCTCACACGTGTTGGGTTCTTCACTTCCTTACACATGCAGTATGCCCTTTGCACAGAGGCAGACACTGAGGCTCAGAGAGGGGCAGATACCTGCTCAGAGTAATCCTGAGAGCTAATAAGGGGTAGAGGAGGCTGTGTTCTCACCTCCTTCCCTCTCACTCTCCAGGATACAGGCTCTGGTGCTTCTCCCTCCTGGGTTGGCATGACCCAAAGCAGTTTTAAAAAGGGGCTTATAACTCCAGCTCCTAGGATTTCAGGTGATATTCAGGCTCAAATGCAGGGAGGAGTGACTCACCTCAGCCCAATAACTGTTTCCTGCTATCCTTAGCAATATGTGCAACTTTCCTTTTTCTCATAACCCTGGTAACAGCTCCAGTATTGACCCAGTAGATCACTTCTGGGACTCTGGCAACACACTGTTACAGCAAGAGGTTGGAGATAACCTAAATGTCCATTAATGGGGGAGGGGTTAAATAAATGGTGGTACATTCATGCAATGGAGAACTATGCAGCTGTAAAAAAAAAGGGGGGGGGCGGGGTGGAGCCAAGATCTCCACATACAGATGTGGAGTGGTCTCCAAAGTGTGTTTTATTCTCAAGAGGAAAAAACGGGATGGAACAGCATATATAAAATGTTAGCAAAGAAGTTCCTGTCGTTGCTCAGTGGTTAACGAATCCAACTAGGAACCAGGAGGTTGTGGGTTCGATCCCTGGCCTCACTCATTGGGTTAAGGATCCAGCGTTGCCGTGAACTGTGGTGTAGGTTGCAGACACAGCTAGGATCCCATGTTGCTGTGGCTGTGGCATAGGCTGGTGGCTGAGGCCATAAAAGGACAAAAAGAAAAAAAAAGGTGATGAGGACTGGGAGAGAAGGAAAGAAAGAAGCAGGCAAGGGGCATGGCATTGGTTAGCATTTTCCTTAGGGTGGTTCAGGGAAGACCTGGCAGAGGAAGAAACATTTGAGCAAAGACTTGAAGGAGTGGAGGAGGTGAGCATGTGGTTTGTGCCAGAAAGCAGGCCATTGAGAGGGGACAGATGCAGAGAAGCCTGGAGGCAAGAGTGTTTCACGTGCTGGACTAAAGGAACGGCGAGGAGCAGGCGGTGCTGGATCAGGGCGAGCAAGGAGGACCTAGGAGAGAAATGAAGTTGAAGTGGAGATGGGCAGGTCATGTGAGGCCTAGGGGGCCGTGGTGAGTGAGGTGGCAGCTTGGGAGCCATCAGAGCAGAGAATGAACTCATGTTCACAGCGTCTCTCTGGCTGAATGTGGCAGACAGCCTGGGAGGAGCAGGGAGATGGGGGAGGAAATAAGTCTGGGGCAGCCGGAATGGGGCAGAGGAGTTGGAGTTCGGGGATGAGGATGGCTCTGGTTTGAAGTCTAGAGACAAGAGGATATATGGATGGACTGACTGTGGGGGAGAGAGAAAGGGCGGTTTCCAGGATGAGGCCAAGGCTTTTTAGCCTGAACGTGGAGGTGTGAGGTGCCATACACTGAGATGGGTTGTGGATAATTGAATCCAAGATGCCCAGTAGGCCTCCCAGTGATTGAATGACTGGTAGATGCAAAGTCTTTGGCTCAGGCCAGCTCTGGAAGTGCTTAATCCCTGGCCACGACCCCTCTGCACAGCAGCCATCGACCCCAGGCCGCAGTCTCCAGATGCCATGTCCCTCTGACAATTGGGTAAAACCCTTGGGCCCTGCCTCCTAAATGGGCTAGGAGCCTTTCATTCCCCATCAATGTCATGGAAGTTTCCTGACTCCCTCTCATCCTGGGTTCTATGTCCCTCATGTATCTTTCCCCCAGGTCTGCTATTTGAGATTTCAGGCTCAGCCTCGGCTCTGTAAAGTCCAGTTAGGATCTGGCTGCTCCCTGGATGTAGGTGTTAGAAGTTTTGTCTGTCTTGTTCTGGAGTCAGTCAGAAGCAACTTATATCAGTTCAAATCCCAGCTTTACCATTTACCACCTGTGTGTCTTTGGATAATGAATAAGTGACTTTGCCACCTCTAAAAAAGAGGATATTGGAGTTCCCGTTGTGGCTCAGCGGGTTAAAAACCCAGCGCTGTCTCTCTGAGGATGTGGGTCCCATCCCTGGCCTCGCTCGGTGGGTTAAGGATTTGGTGTTGCTGCAAGCTACAGCATAGGTCACAGATGCGGCTGAGATCCAGTGTTGCCTTAGCTGTGGTGTAGGCCTGCAGCTGTAGCTCAGATTCTGCCCCTAGCCAGGGAACTTCCATGTCACAGGTTCGGCCCTAAAAAGAAAAAAAAAAAGGAGATAATTAATAGCCTATACCATGCAAGGCTGTTTTGAGAATTAAATGAATCTGAGTATATCAAGTGCTTACAGAGTTCCCATCATGGCACAGCAGAAACAAATCCTACTAGGAACCATGAAGCTGTGGGTTCAATCCCTGGCCTTGCTCAGTGGGTTAAGGATCCCGCATTGCTGTGAGTTGTGGTGTAGGTCGTAGATGCCACAGCTCGGATCTGTTGCCGTGGCTGTGGTGTAGGCCAGCAGCTATAGCTGTGATTAGACCCCTAGCCTGGGAACCTCCATATGCTATGGGTGCGGCCCTGAAGAGCAAAAAAATAAAAATGAAGTGCTTAGGATATCCCTCAGTGCCTTGAGCACAGTAAGAGCCACAGTTTTTTTTGTTTGTCTTTTTGCCTTATTTGGGCTGCACCTGCGGCATATGGAGGTTCCCAGGCTAGGGGTCTAACAGGAGCTGTAGCTGCCGGCCTGCGCCACAGCCACAGCAATGCGGGATCCGAGCCGCCTCTGCAACCTACACCCCAGCTCACAGCAACGCCGGATCCTTAACTCACTGAGCAAGGCCAGGGATCGAACCCGCCACCTCATGGTTCCTAGTCGGATTTGTTAACCACTGAGCCACAATGGGAACTCCCCAGTTGTTATTGTTTTAATGATGATAAGCACCTTGCCCTCTGGTGAGTCCTCTGCTGAGTGTAAGCCTGGCACAGAGTGGTGGTGGGGGAGGGGCCTCTGCCCCGCCCCGCCCCCCAGAACCAGGCTTTTCTCCTTCCACTCAGGGCAACCTGATGGTACCATTGCTTATCGGCTGCCCCCCAGGCAAGCGCCTGGCCTTTGACATCACCTACACACTGGAGTACAACCGCCTGCAGAACAAACACTACTTCGACTGTGTGCACGTCGACCCTGAGATGCCATGTTTCCTGTTCCGCGACAGTGCGTGTCCTCCTCCCTTAGCGCTTTGCCTTTCTCCGCCTTTCCTCCCTGCCCGCTCACCCGTCCACCCATCCCCTGGTCTCCCTCCCCGCCCTTTTTTTTTCTTTTTTTCTTGTTGGCTTTTTAGGGCTACACTCAGAGCATATAGAGGTTCCCAGGCTAGGGGGCGAATCAGAGCTACAGCTGCCAGTCTACACCACAGCCACAGCAACGCCAGGAACTCTCCCCTTCATCTTCTCACCTCGCCTTCGTCCCCTCTCCAGCTTCCATTTCCCAAGCTAATTTATCCTCCTCCCGCCTCAACCCCTCCCACCCCACAGTCTTCTACCCCTTCTTCTTGATCCAAGATTTGGTGACGGGAGATTCGGGCAGTTTTCAGGGCAGGTAAAACCTTGGTCAAGCCAGCGGCTGATGGGAGGGGAGTGAGGTGGGTGGTAGTGATGCTGACGGACTCCGGACAGTCCACGCGTGTCTCTGCTCCCCACAGCTACGTGCTGAAAGTGGTGGGCGGTGGGCCCACCCTGGACACCATCAAGGACTACAGCGAGGAGGATATCTACCGCTTCAACAGCCCCCTGGACAAGTAATCCCTGTGGCCCCTGGCCCACAATCCGCCTTTCTCCCCTAGGAGGGCCTCCCAGCTTCCCAGCCACACAGCTAACACAGGCTGCAAGCCCCACCCACTCTGGTATCTCAGGCCCTGCCCACAACCCAGGCTCCCAGATCCCTCGACCCGCCCACCCGTCTTCCCTCCCCGCCCCCCCACTTTTGCTCACGCTGCCCCGCCCCCACTGAGGCTTCCCCTCGGTGCACAGGACCGGCAGCCTCATCTGGACCACGAGGAATACCACGACCACCACCGAGGACTCGGCCTTCAACATCATGTCCCACCACAGCTTAGGCATCGAGTGAGTGTCTGAGAGGACTGCAGGTGCCCTCCACCCGGACCCGCCCACAACCTGTCCGCCCTCCATCTCTTCTGTCTCTGGGAGTGCTCTTGATCCTCAAGCTACAATGACTACTTTTCTCTTCCTCAAATGAGGCTGACCTTTACAC
This sequence comes from Catagonus wagneri, assembly GCA_004024745.2. Taxonomy (NCBI): domain Eukaryota; kingdom Metazoa; phylum Chordata; class Mammalia; order Artiodactyla; family Tayassuidae; genus Catagonus; species Catagonus wagneri. The sequence goes on along the minus strand of PVHT020000178.1, from coordinate 1,097,194 downwards.
AAGCTGGACCCTCCATGTGCAGGGCTGGTCCCTCTTACTCTTTCTTCAGGCCTTTGTTCAGATGCCATTTCATCCAGGAGGACTTTCCTGACTGTCCCAGATGGGACAGCTGGATCCCATGTCCTCCTGTGCTTTCCCCCTTCTCCCCCTAACTCCTCTGAGCTGTCACTGTCTCCTGTGGGGTCTGTCTCCCTCATACGTCCAGGTCTAGAATAGACAAACGTTAATTAGACAAGCATTAATTGACATTGTTTTCATTTTTTGAAGTTTTATTGAAGAATAGTCTACAACATTTATTGACATTTGAATGGAGGTATTAATGAATAAAATAAAACAATGAAGGAGTAAGTTAGCATAGACCTCAAAAACTTTTTTTTTTTGTCTTTTTGCCTTTATCTAGAGCCGCACCCGCGGCATATGGAGGTTCCCAGGCTAGGGGTCTAACAGGAGCTGCAGCCGCTGGCCTTCGCCACAGCCACCGCAACGTGGGATCCGAGCTGCATCTGCGACCTACACCACAGCTCATGGCAACGCCGGATCCTTAACCCACTGAGCAAGGCCAGGGATCGAACCTGCAACCTCATGGTTCTTAGATTCGTTAAACACTGAGCCACGAAGGGAACTCCTCAATAACTATTTTTGATTCAGTGAGAGGAAGAAAATAAGGCCATGAAAAAATGAAGGAAGTGAATGAATGAACAAAGCAGCTAACTTGCACCTAGTCAGTACTTTACCTGCATTTACTGCATACCTGAATAAAGGAAAGAATAAATGAATGAACACGTGACTTTGTACCTAGGAGCTGCTCCAGCTCCATTTATGGGATGAAGGCAGCAAGGAATAACTGAGGACTTGGCACATAATAGGTATACAACCGGTAATCTAAGCAGCGGAGGGATTGACAGCTGGAGATGTAAAGACAGGTGGAAATGAATGTGTAAACAAACAGTTGTCACTTGGCAGGGGTTCAGGCAGGCTTACCGGCTGAATGAGTGAAGGAGTTTATCAGGGAGGAAGGTATGAGATTGCCCCTAGTTAGTGCTCACCCAGAGTTTGTGGGGTGGAGGGAAAGGTCAAGGACTGGTATGTGCTGGGCTGGTTTGTACCACAAGTACCTGAACTTGGTCCCCCAGGTGGCTATGTCTGGAGAACTCCCCGTGCCATGACACCATTCCCCACAGCATCTTCGCCCCCGAATTCTTTTTCAAAGTGTTGGTGAGCAACAGGTGAGCCAGACATGTGGCACAGGTGGGCTGAGGGGGGCGGCGTCCGGTGGGGTGCCCGCCTCCTCCCCGAGTCCTGAACACCATCCCCCACCAGAGGGGTGGACAAGAGCACATACTGCGACTATCAGCTCACCTTCCTGCTGCACATCCACGGGCTGCCCCTCAGTGCCAAGCGGGCCTTCTTAATCCTCACGGTGAGCGGCTGCCCCGGGGCTGCCCTGCTGGGTGGATGGGGGCCCCCGCCGGGTCCGCCCCCACATGCCTGTCCCGTGGTGCCCGCAGTTGTCAGCCAGCCTGTTTGTGGGCCTGGTGATCCTCTACATCATCTTCTGCCTCCTGCTGCCCTTTATGGTGAAGGCCTGCAACATCCTCCGCTGGAAGATCAACAACATTATCGCCTCAGAATCCTACTGCATCTACAGCATCCCCTCCGACACCAGGGCCTTCAGCAAAACGGCCTTAACCAAATCTGGGAGCAGCTCCAAGAGGGTGGCGGAGAACGAGGCTGAAGCTGAGGAAGCCGTGGTAAAGCCGCCGACCTGAGCCTCCTGCCCGCCCCAGCCGCCACCCACCCTCATCCCTCCTTTCCTGGGCCCTCTTGGACAGGCAACCTGTCAGTCATGCCAGGCATTTTTCCTGTTTATCTTGAATTCTCACTTCTCATTCCAGCACTAGCTGCGGGTCCTTGTAAGAACTCATGTTCAGTTCATTTGGACCACCCAGTCACATAGGTTATTAAAATATCAAAATCCTTCTGTGCCAAGATGGTAAATAGTAGCTTCTCTGTGTGCCTGCCAGCTCAGCCCATCGCCAGGGTGCCCCCGACCCGTCTGAGGTCCAGTAAGGTCCTCCATGCCCCAGGTCTGTTCCATTGCTATGGCCTGCAGTCTGTTCTGTTTATTCAGTGCCCAGGTTTAACAGCAGTTCTTAAATACTTGGGGGCTTTTTTGTTTGTTTTTTGTCTTTTTAGGGCCACATCTGCAGCACCTGGAAGTCCCCAGGCTAGGGGATGAATCAGAACTGCAGCTGCTAGCCTATACCACAACTACAGCAATGCCAGATCTGAGCTGCGTCTGAGACCTACACCACAGGTTGTGGCAACGCCAGATACTTAACCCACTGAGTGAGGTCAGGGATCGAACCTGAGTCCTCATGAATACTAGTCAGTTTCATTACCGCTGACCCACAACGGGATCTCCAGTTGTTAAATATTTTGAATGTTGGAGTTCCCATTGTGGCTCAGCAGAAACGAATCCGACTAGTAACCATGAGGTTGAGGGTTCGATCCCTGGCTTTGCTCAGTGGGTAAAGGATCCGGCGTTGCCATGACCTGTGGTGTAGGTCACAGACGCGGCTCGGATCCCACGTTGCTGTGGCTGTGACTCAGGCCGGCAGCTACCTATCCTGGGAAACTCCAAATGCCGCAGGTGCAGCCCTAAAACGCAAAAAAAAAAAAAAAGGCTGTATCTCCAAATACAGTCATGTTCTGAGGTATTGGGGGTTAGGGCTTCAACATATACATTTTGGGGGAACCCCATTTAGCCCAATAACATGACTCAAAGTGACAGAGTCAATGCAATCTCCATCAAAATCCCAACGGCAATTTTGCATTTGATTCCTGAAACTCACATGGAATTGCACAGGACTCTGAATAGGCTACACTATCTTGAAACAAAAGAACAAAACTTGTTTGTTTGTTGTTGTTCTCATTCTTCCTAATTTCTTCCTAATTGCAAAACTGCAAAACTCATTCTTTCTGATTTCAAAACTGCAAAACTAAATAAAACAGTGTCTTACTGGCATAAAGACAGACGACATACAGACCAATGTAATAGAATAGAGAGCTCAGCAATAAACCCTCACATATATAGTCAATTGGTTTTTGACCAGGTTCCAAGAGCATCCAACAGAGACAGGACACTGTTAACAACAAATGGTACTGGGAAAACTGGATATCCACATGCAAAAGAAAAAGTTGGAACCTTACCGTGTACAAAAATTAACCAAAACCAGGTCTGATTCCTAAATTTAACAATTAAAATAATAAAACTTTTGGTGTTCCCGTCGTGGCTCAGTGGTTAACGAATCTGGCTAGGAACCATGAGGTCATGGGTTCGATCCCTGGCCTTGCTCAGTGGGTTAAGGATCTGGAGTTGCCGTGAGCTGTGGTGAAGTTTGCAGACGCGGCTCGGATCCCGCGTTGCTGTGGCTGTGGCGAAGGCTGGCAGCTACAGCTCCTGTTAGACCCCTAGCCTGGGAACGTCCATAGGCCGCGGGTGCGGCTCCACATAAAGGCAAAAAGACAAAAAAAAAAAATGTATTATAGTCTGTATACAATGTTCTGTGCGTTTCTGCTGTACAGCAAAGTGACGCAGTTATATATACATTCTTTTTCTATTATCTTCTAACATATTCTATTACAAGTGATTACATATAGTTCCCCGTGCTATACAGCAGGAAGATTGGATTTTTATAAAGTTTGCGCGTATTCGTACGAGCTTGGAGAAAGTATGGGAAGGTGCACTGAGAGACTAGAGAGAAAGACCCAGAGTCAAATCTCAGCTGTTAGCCTCTTGGAAGTTTATGAAGCCTCTCAGACCCGATCTATAATACAGGAAGAATAACATCGCTATCCAAATAGCTCCACCACCGCCACCTTTTGGCTAAGATAAGCTGCCGCAAAGGTAGAATCTCCTAGACAAGAACGCAGCGTCCAGAAAGCCCTGGCTGAAGCCAGGGCGGCCATATTGACTCCGGGAGAAGGGGCGGTGTTATGAGCACGGCCATTTGCAGTTAGGGCGGGAGGCGACTTCCGGTCACCATCTTGAGTGACAGCAGAGGAGGAGCCCCGACCGACATGTTTGTTAAAGGCCGTCCTTCGAGGGCACCTCCCCGAAAGCGACTGAGCATTAACCGCGGCGTGCGGAGGCTGACAGTAGCAGCCCCGCCCCCAGCTTTGGGCTCCACCTCCGGACCCCACTTCCGCCGGGCGAGCGGCTGTAGGCGTCGCTGCCGTAAATCGGGTCGGCGGTTTGCCGCATCACGGAAGATGGCGGCCGCGACAGTGAACGGGGTGGCGGGCGGCTCGAGCTCGGGGCCTGCAGCGGCCTCGGGCGCAGTCCTGCAGGCTGCAGCCGGTATGTACGAACAACTCAAGGGCGAGTGGAACCGTAAAAGCCCCAATCTTAGCAAATGCGGTGAAGAACTGGGCCGTCTCAAGGTAGGGGTTACCAGGGGTGCTTCGGGGGGGTCCAGACCGAGCCTAATTCTTGGCCCAGGAATAGGCCGCGATGCTGGCGGGACCAAGGCGGGCTGGGCGGTCCAATAGGGTGAAGGATTCGGAACAGCCAAAGTTCGGGCTTCGAAGGGTGAAGTGAGAGGAGCCTGGAATGGACCAAATGAGGCCCCACGGTGGGGGGGTGGGGGGTGGCAGAAAGAGTGGTTCTAGCGTAGCCGAGTGAGAGATTAAAATTTTGGTGTTTAGAGGCGTAGCTGGCTGAAGTGGCAGGATGGGGATGTCGGAGTTTTTTTCTGATGGAGGGTTCTGGACCACGCCAAGTGGGGAATGAACACCGGACGCGGTGATGGAAGAAGAAAGCTGAGATGATGGGGTGCTTGGTTAAGACCAGACCAAATGAGGGTCTCAGAGATCGGAGGCTTAGGAATGCATCTGTGGGGGGAGGGGCACAGCCAAGTTGAGAGGGCAGGACTGAACCTGGGAAATATATTCTTTTCGTAGAGGACCAGAATGGTGCTGGGGGTGCTTCAGGCCAAGTGTGTTTGGGAAAGAGTACAAATACAGTGGCCTGGACCAGGTTGTTGAGGGGGTGTATTTAACAAGGGATGATGTATGGGCTGGGCAATGGGGAGAGGTTAGCCCCTGCCACCTTTCCTGGTGTAGCTGGAGGGGAGTAGCTGGGCCCAACCCAACAAAGTGTGGGAGAGGATTGCCGAAGAACTGAAGGTGCTAGTGCACCCCCCCTTGATTCCACTGGGTCAGCCATGGAGTGGGTCTCCTCTTTCCTCAGTGGGCCTATTAATACTTGTAATATGAGGTCATCCTAAATGAGTGCTCATCATGTGTCCAAGCCCTGATCTGAGTGCTTTACGAGGCCAGACTCCTTTAATACTCGTAACAGTCTTACGAGTCAGGGATGATGATTAGCTCCATTTTCTAGGTGGGAAAACCAAGGCTTAAGAGAAAGATAAGTAACCTGTATTTGAAGTCCCATCTTCTTTTCTTCTTTCCACTGCCCTCCCCATCAGCTGGTTCTGTTGGAGCTCAACTTCCTGCCAACCACAGGGACCAAACTGACCAAACAGCAGCTCATTCTGGCCCGTGAGTGTCACTGGGGTTGGTGAGGGGGGTTATGGGCTGGGGCTGTGACAGGAGTGGCGGCAGCAGTGATCAGGGGCAGGACCACAGTCATCTCCTGAGAGCTTTCTCTGTCGCTTGCAGGTGACATACTGGAGATCGGGGCCCAGTGGAGTATCTTACGCAAGGACATCCCCTCCTTCGAGCGGTACATGGCCCAGCTCAAGTGTTATTACTTCGATTACAAGTGAGAACGGACCCTGCCCCTAATTCGGTTTGTGTGTTGCGGGGTGGGGGCTACATGGAAGCTTTTTATTTCTGTTGCTCTAGCCACTTGGGACATCTTCCTTCACCTGGGGATCCCCTCTTTGCCTAGCTCTGTCCCCAGAAGCCTCAGGGACAGTGTTAGTCTGGAGGTCTTGAGTCTGGTGTTATAGCATCCTGTCTCTTTTGACCTCCAGTCTGTCTCCCCAATTTTCACTCACTGCTGTGCCCACTATCACCTTTTATCTGCCTTGCCACAGCCTTGCTCCTCAGGTTAGTCCCTCCCTGACGCCACTAGTATCTTTTTTTTTTTTTTTGTCTTTTTGCCTTATCTAGGGCCGCACCCGTGGTATATGGAGGTTCCCAGGCTAGGGGTCTAACAGGAGCTGTAGCTGCCGGCCTTTGCCACAGCCACAGCAACGCGGGATCCCAGCCGTGTCTGTGACCTACACCACAGCTCACGGCAACACCGGATCCTTAACCCACTGAGCAAGGCCAGGGATCGAACCTGCAACCTCATGGTTCTTAGTCGGATTCGTTAACCACTGAGCCACGACAGGAACTCCACCCCTGACACCACTAGGATCTTTGTGACACTAAAATTTGACTGTATTGATCATCTGCTTAGAACTTGTCATGGCTCTCCATAGCCCTCCAGTTTCAGACCAAGCTCTTTGCTGTGGCTTCCAATGCTTTATCAGCCCTGACCCCTCTGTTTGTGCTTCCCGCATCTTGGCCCTGTCACTCACTGGACTGTGAGTCTCCTAGAGGCAGAAGGGTCTTAGTCCACTGCCTAACGTGGAGCCGGGCCCAGAGCAGGGACTCACTGGCTATGTGTTGAATGTGAAACTGAATGGCTTCAGAACTGAATGGTGCCTGCGTGGATTAATATTAAGAGTTTGTGGGGTTTCCATTGTGGCCTAGCGGAAACAAATCTGACTAGCCTCCATGAGGACACAGGTTCAATCCCTGGCCTCCCTCAGTAGGTTAAGGGTGCCGTGAGCTGTGGCGTAGGTCGCAGATGCGGCTCGGATCCCGCGTTGCTGTGGCTGTGGTGTAGGCCCGGTGGCTACAGCTCCTATTCCACCCCTAGCCTGGGAACCTCCATATGCTGAGGGAGCGGCCCTGAAAAGGCCAAAAAAAGGAAAGAAAAGATTAAGAGTTTGATATCAGAGGCCAGACCAACCTGAGTTTGAACTAATTTTTCTACTTTCTGATTACATGGTCTTGCATTTATTTGGGCCAGATACCTTTCTAATCACTTTACCTAAGTTAAACCATTTAATTCACTTAATTCTCATTCATTTAACCTACTTCTATGAGATAGGTGCTGTGGTGAAAATCATTTTTTACAGTTGAAGAAACTGAGGCTGAGTCACTTTACTGGAGTGAGGTTACTTTCTAGGGCCCATATGACTGTGACTTCTTCATGTTTCTTTGGGTCACAGTTTCATCTGAAAACCTAGGACCTGATAGAGCATGGAGAGTTCCCGTTGTGGCTCAGCGGGTTAAGAACCCAAATAGTATCCTTGAGGATGTGGATTCAATCCCTGGCCTTGCTCAGTGGGTTAAGGATCCAGCATTGCAGCAAGCTGTGGCTTAGGTCGCAGATGCGGCTCGGATCTGGTGTTGCTGTGCTATGGTATAAGCTGTCAGCTGTAGCTCTGATTTGACCCCTAGCCTGGGAACCTACATATGCTATAGGTGTGGCCCTGAAAAGACCAAACAAACAAGCAAACAAAACCAAAGCGAGAGCATGGAGCAGTTGTCAGGGCCCCGGGAGCCTGGAGCAGGGGGCTTGGTCAGTACCTAAGTTTTCCTTACCTTAGTTCCGCACTCTGGTCCACAGGGAGCAGCTCCCAGAGTCAGCCTATATGCACCAGCTCTTGGGGCTCAACCTCCTCTTCCTGCTGTCCCAGAACCGGGTGGCTGAGTTCCACACAGAGCTGGAGCGGCTGCCTGCCAAGGACATCCAGACCAATGTGTACATCAAGCATCCGGTGTCCCTGGAGCAAGTGAGACTGAGGAGGGGAGGGGAGGGCCTGGCTAAAGGGAGTGGGACAGGGACAGACATTTGGGAGTGCTTTCTGGAGGAGCAGGCAGGGTTCACCCATCTTTCAACCTATGGACTCATTTACTCAGTTGTGCAACAAATATTGAGCCCCAGTCGTGTACCAGGCACTGTGGTTGGTTTTCAGACTGTACAGAGAACAAAACAGATAAAATCTCTGATCTTGTGAGAGTGACAGTCAGATGAGAAAGGAGATAAAGCAACAAAATTAAATAACCCATATGGTCTGTTAGATGTGAAATGCTGTAGAGAAAAATAAAGCAGGAAAGAGGGTGGCGAGTTGGGGACGGGAGTGAGTTTTTTGTAAGGGTTGTTGGGGAAGGCTTTGCTGAAAAAGTGAAATTTGAGAAAGGCTCGAAAGGGATGAAGAAGCCGACCACGTGGTCATCTGGGTGAAGAACGATCCAGGTAGAGGGAGCAGCCAGTCCAAGGCAGAAACATGCCTCGTGTGTTTGAGAATAACAAAGAGGACAGTTTCTGGAACAAGACGAGCAGGTCAGGGAAGAACTTCAGGACCTAAGGTTCAGAAGTTCTCTTAGAGCCGAAGTCTCGTGGGAGGACTTTGCTGCAGGGAGAGGATGGGAGGGAGGCAGTTAGGGCAGGGGCAGCGCAGCTGGAGCAAAGAGGGTGAGCTTGGGGTGGCTGCAGCTCTGCCTTCTCTCTGTGACCAGGAAACGGATAATTAGATACCAGCCCAGGGCAGGCTTGGAGAGAAACGAAGGGAGAGGGAGTGTGTATGTAAACCAGGGAAGGCTTTCTGGAAGAGTGGGACCCAGTCTACCTGGGGAATGGGTGACTGTATGGCAGAGAGTGTTCTCGCAGAGTGTAGATTACAGAGGCGCTGGGAGTGTGGTGAGGCCTCAGCAGGTGGGCCCTGTGCCGCCTTTTCCTCACCCTCTTTGCCCCACTCCTGTCCTCTGCAGTACCTGATGGAGGGCAGCTACAACAAGGTGTTCCTGGCCAAAGGCAACATCCCTGCTGAGAGCTATACCTTCTTCATTGACATCCTGCTTGACACTATCAGGTGAGTGGCGGGCCAGGTCCCTCTGGAGTTTAGAAAGAGTTTGGACTCTGGAGTCAGATAGCTCGGAGTTCGCATCCCATTCTGGCCACTGGTGACCTGCGGAGGCTGGGAACGTCAGTTCTCCTCTCTGCACCGGAGCCAGCCATGAGGTCAACAGCCTTCACCTCACTCTGGGCTGTGTATGTGTATGCCTGTGTATGTCAGACCCTGAGCATGTGCTTGGCACCCAGACAACGCTCAGCCGACTGAGACCCTGCTGCCTCTAACAGAAGTGCTCCACGAGGAGTTCCCTGGCGGCTCAGCAGGTTAAAGATCTGGTGTTGTCACTGCTGTGGTGTGGGTTTAATCCCTGGCCTGGGAACTTCTGCATGCCTCAGGCACGGCCAAAAAGAAAGAACGTTCCACGAGTCATAGGGCTTCACCTCAGGTCACCTAAACTGTGGGAACCTCAGTTTACCCTTCTTTAGAATGGGGCCACCATGTCCCACCAGCCCCTCAGGGGTTGATCTGTCCGCAAGTGACATCACATGGGCAGATGAGCATGACATGGACACGTCCCTGATGGAGTAAAAGGGTGTCCAGGTGGTGCCAGAGCTGGTTTGCTCAGGCAAAGTGCCAGATGGAGTTGGGTTTCCATTCCTCAAAAGGCAAAGCCAGGCCCAAAGACATAGCAGCAGTGAGGAGGGACAGTTTATGAAACATTTCACTCCAAAACAAACAGGTGCCCCCATCCCTGCCACTTGGCCTAAGAGAGAAAATACTTCAGAAACAGACTCACTTGTCCCTGTCACTGGCTTGTCCCCAGAGCTAATCCCTTTTCCCATTTCAGTGACTGATGTCCTGCTTTTTTTCTCTTTCAGCATTGACCTCTTAATGGATGCAAGGAATCCCTCGGGATTGGCTCGTGTGGGGAGGGCGTTATGTGAGGAGAGCCCCTCATGGGAATCCCAGGCCAGGTTTCAGACATCCTGAAACCCTCACCACTAGGCAAGGGGTTCAGAGTTTGGGCCCAGGAGCCCCAGAGATCTGAGTGTGGCCCCTGTTGTCGGCCTAGCTTTGCAGCTGCAGTCAGGCTACTCTCCCCTGAGCCTTGAGTGGTTGGGTAGGCAGGTGACCTAGTCCGGCCATCAGTGCTGAAGGTTGAGGCCTGCAGGGTTGTCTCACTCGGTAATAAGAACCTCGTCTTCCCCTAGGGACGAGATTGCCGGCTGCATCGAGAAGGCCTATGAAAAAATCCTCTTCACCGAGGCCACTCGGATCCTCTTCTTCAACACACCCAAAAAGATGACGGACTACGCCAAGAAGGTGGCTGGGCTGGAGGGCAAGGGACCAGGGGGCCAAGGCGTGGACTCATTAACAGCAGGGCAGGGAGTTCCCTTCGTGGCTCAGCACTAACGAACCCAGCTAGTATCCCTGAGGACGCGGGTTTGATCCCTGACCCCGCTCAGTGGGTTAAGGATCCAGTGTTGCCATGAGTTGCGGTGTAGGTTGCGGAAGCAGCTCAGCTGTGGCTGTGGTATAGGCCAGCATTTGTAGTTCCAATTCGACCCCTAGCCTGGGACCCCCCATGTGCGATGCGGTGGCCCTAAAAAGAAAAAAAAAAAAAAAAACCCAGCCAGGTAGGTGGTCTGGAGGGACACTGGAGCAAGACTGCCAGGTTTAAATTCAGGTGTGTGACCTCAGGCAGGCGGTCAAACTTCCATGAGCTTCAGCTTCCCTATCTGTAGAAAGGGGTGTGTGGGATGAGCACAGCACCTGGCGCCAGGGGGCGGTAGAGGCTTATCAGTTCTGTGGAGGTTGCAGCTTTTGCTCACGAGACTTGGTTTCATTTGGTCTGGGGTGCTTGTGCAGGAGCAGCGCCCCTGGAGATGCTGGTGCATGGGGTGCAAGAGCCCTGTGGACTGAGGAGGGTCAGGATCAGGCTGGAAAAGGTGAAATGGAACTTGAGCAATGGTGAGAGCACATATTTAGGGATTGTTTACTCTGGGCCAAACCCTACTCTCGGCAGTTTTTATTCATCAGATCCTCACAGAGGACCCAGAGAGGTGTGTGGTGAGGGTCGCCATCTCAAAGGTGGAGAAATTGAGGCACAGAGAGGTGAAGTTACTTGTCACTTGGTTGTGCAGGTTGGGGTAGGGTTGGTGAGGAAAGCGATCCAGGGACCCCGTGGCTAAGTGCTGGCTCTGTGGGGTGGGGGGGAGCCTGTGTGATCACCCCACCCATCTCTCATCTCTCCCTTCTTGCAGCGAGGGTGGGTCCTGGGCCTCAACAACTACTACAGCTTTGCCAGCCAGCAGCAGAAGCCAGAAGATACCACCATCCCCTCTACGGAGCTGGCCAAACAGGTCATCGAGTACGCCCGGCAGCTGGAGATGATTGTCTGAGCCCACCAGGCACTGGCGTGGGGCAGGGCTTGTGTTATTTAAAGCAGTTGCAGTTCAGGGTTTCCTCCAATAAAGGTGGATTGACATTTTCTCTCTTAGGCCCTTGTCTCCCCGAGTGGAATGGTGGGGACATAGGTTCCTATCTTTGAAGAACTTGGAAGTTTGGGGGGCCCTAGGAAGTCTGAGAATAACCCTGGGTCAACCTCTGCCCAGAGGCCATTGCCCAGGATCTCAGAGATACCCACTGCAGGGGCCCAGTGGCACTGTGGCCTTAGGGGAGAGCACAGGGCCCAGCTAGAGGGACTGTTGCAGCCAGCTGTGGACACAGAAAGGCCAGGTCAAGGCCCCAGAGTGTTTCAGTGAAGGTGGTGAGGTGTCACAGTTTTTTTAAATGTTTGCAATGAATTAAACCAGTTTTTAAAAATGACACGTGAAATGGAACCCGTCTGTGGGCTGTGGAACGAAAGGCAGGGGCTTGCCTCGGTTCCCACCCTCTAAGCCGGTGCCGTGACTTGTGACCTCCTGTACCTCCCAGCCTGTGTTTCTTGCCTTGACCTTCACGAGAAGGTATTTAAGACAGTCTGATCTGGAGTTCCCTTTGTGGCTCAGTGGTTAACGAATCCGACTAAGAACCATGAGGTTGCGGGTTCGATCCCTGGCCCTGCTCAGTTGGTTAAGGATCCGGCGTTGCCGTGAGCTGTGGTGTAGGTCGCAGACTTGGCTCGGATCCCGCGTTGCTGTGGCTGTGGTGAAGGCCAGCGGCTACAGCTCCTGCTAGACCCCTAGCCTGGGAACTTCCATATGCTGCGGGTGCGGCCCTAGATATGGCAAAAAGACAAAAAAAAAAAAAAAAGTCTGATCTGGCTGCGCCATTTGTGGGATGTGGGATTTTCAAGAAGGTCTTCTAGAGTCAGTTTTCGTAGCTTTTATGGGATGGTCATTTCTGCTTTCCAAAGTGATTTACACAGACCCCTGAGCTTGGCCCCAGATCACTGTGGAAAAGGGACTGTTGGTATTAAGGGGAATGAGAACATCTCACCTCTGGGCCCATCGATCCACGGGCTGGCTGAATGGAACCTCCTTTACTGCTAGTCTAGGTCCAGCCTCCTTACTCTTCCCAGGATCTCTTTTCATGGAGATCTCTGCCCCACTGCACCCCTTCAGTCCCTAGCCAGTGACTGACAGGCATCTAGACATCTGGATGGTTACTTTATTGTCAAGGAGGAGAAGGCATAGGGCATTGAGCGGACTGAACTCAGTTGGGATGAGTTGTCTGCAAGTCGTAGTGCTCTAGCCCGGCCACGAGGGAGCCGGCCAGCTTGATGGTGGCGACCCAGGGTGGCTCACTCAGGTGGTTGGTGGGTGTGCTCAGCCTAGGGGGAGGGTAGAATCATCAGGGCCTGGCTATGTGGCCAGACCCTTAGCCCTTCAGGGCTCCACTTTATCTGTGTAAGGGATCATGTCTGAATATACCAAAGGCAGTTTAGGGCTGGGCTGTGTCCACTTAAACTTAGGAAAGGGGGCTGAGGGCTGGTGATAGCAGCGCCCCTAATCCCCCTCTAGGCCTCAGCTGGGCCCAAGAGGTTCCAGGGCAGAGGGTCTCCCAGTGATTCAAGGTCCTCAGAAGCCAGGGTCAGACAGACCCTGATGACCAAATCCTGAGATTCAATCAGTGGTGAAGGGGAGGATGCTGTGTCTCCCCCTGGATCTGAAGACTCCCAAGTAACCTCTGCAGCTCAAGGACCGGGACACCAGTGCCCTCTGGTGGTCAAAGCTTTGGGTCCCAGAGTCAGGAGAAGTTGCCAAAGGCTGGAGGAGTCTGGAGGGAGTCGGAAGGGCTAGGCCTGGGGCTTCCTTCCGGGGCCTGCGTTTCTATTCTTTTGGTTCCAGAAAACTATCATCTCCGCTCCCATCCCTGAGGAGTTTGTGACATGGCCCTTGATGTCTTCAGGGACAGGGTCAAGGCAGTGAATAGGATCAGGCCAGCTGGGACCAGTTTCCCTCCCTGATGGCACCAGAGAGTAACAAGAGGGCCTAAGGGTCAACTTGGAGGTCTGGATACTAAGGGGCCAAGCCAAGGTGTTCTTGCCTCTGTCAGGGGTCATTATCAAGGCTTCTCTTGGTTCTGAAGGATTGGAGCTCAGGTTTGAGATGCAACTAATGGGCTGGTCTAGGGTCAGCTGGGGTCAGGACCCCAAAGGGTTGAATGGAGGAAAGTGGGGTTCAGGACTTGGACGGGTATGCCCTCCCCTCCCTACTCCCGACGTCCCCTCACCAGGCAGAGACGTTGCGTGGCAGGCGGCGATGGCGTGGCTGATGACGGCAGTAACACTTGCAGGGACAAGAGTTAAGCACCTGGAAGGGTGGCCAGTGGCGCGCAGCGCCTGCTTTAGTCATCCCCGCCTGAGCAGCCCTGCTGCTACCACCCCTTCCACCACTGCTGTCAGTCACAGTAGCGGCAGTACGTTCTCGAGGACCATCTCTAGGCAGGCCATTCTCACGGGGTGCAGCCCTGGCTGCACGGGGACCCTTGTTCCTGCGTGTACGGGCCTTGGCGGGCGCCGACGCTGGCGGTGGCGGCGGCAGCGGCGGCGGCGGCGGCGGCGGCGATGGCTCCGCTGTGATGGGAGCTGGAGCCGGGGCTGGGGCCGGAGCTGGGGCCGGGGCCGGGGCCGGGGCCGGGGCCGGGGCCTGGTCGGCAGCCAAGGCGAGGGGCAGAGCGGGAGCCGGCGCGGGAGCCACTGCCGACTCCAAGTGGCCCGGGCCTGTGGTCGGCTGGAGCGCGACGGGCGGTGGCGTTGACTGGGGCATGGGCGGCTGCAGTGTGGGAGGAGGCGCAGGAGGTGGCGTGGGCGGCGGCAACGGCGGTGGCAGCAACTCCTGCGGGTCCGGAGGCCCAGGGCACACAGGCTCGCCATTGGTGGGCGCCGGGAAGATGAACATAGGCGGCGCCAGCAAGGCCGGTGCTGGCCTCCGGGGCCCGGGAGCTGGATGCATCTGCCCTGGCGGAGGCGGCGGGGAGCCCCAGGGCCCCGACAGCGTGGCTGAGCGCCGTCGGGGCGCCCCGACGCCTCCGCCAACTCCATTGAAGCGAAAGTGGCGTTCAGGACCATCAGGAGGGCTCACCCAGTCAAATTTGGGCTTCGAGCCTGCGAAGGTGGTGTACGGTGGCGGTGGAAGGGTCCGGGCATGGGACATAGGTGCCGAGGGGGGTCCAGAACACCCCTCGCTGTCTCCATCACCGCCCTCTGCTTCTTGAGTCCCCTGAGGGAACTCTCCTGAGGGGCGAGCGGCCCCAGGAGCCACGGGCCCCTGCTTCAGGGCCTCAGCGTAGGAGATGGCTCCGGAGGCATCGGAAAAGAGTCCTGTGCCGCCTCCACCGCCCCCGAGAGAGGCTTTGCCTGCTAATGAACTTGACGCTGCCGCAGGGGGTAGAGGGGGTCCTGACTTGAAGGTGACTTTACACAGCAGGCTCAGGCCGGGCTCGGAGGCCGCAGGCCGGGCCATTTCGCCCTCGCCTGCTTGGGGAGGTGCCCCTCTGCGGGCACTGCAGGCCGTCTGGCCCTCACTGCTTTGTCTGGCTTGACTTTGTGTAGGGGTTGCGGCGGGTGTGGCCAGAGCCGGAATGATTCTGCGATCCGAGGGCTGCCGGTCGGAAGGTGGCGGTAGCAGCGGCTTCCGCAGCTCTGAGGGCGGCGGAGTAGGGGATGGGGCCCTCGGGACCAGGATGGGATCCTCTTCAGTTGGTTGCCGGGGCGGCGGCGGCGGCAGCGGGCGGACGCTCGGAGGGTCGCCCTGGCCGCGATGGCTCGCCTCCAGCAGACCGCGGATCCGGGGCACCGGAGTGCCGGTGGGTTTTCGCCACTTAGACGGCGCGGGCAGCAGGGTCCCCACGGGGGGCGGGGGTGGTGTGGCGACCGTGGCCACAGCAGCCTCCTCTGAAGGGGGCGTCACTGGCGAGGGCAGTTCTAAGGTCAGGGGCAGGGGCGAGGGTGAGGTCTGGGGCTCCGGGGGTACCAGGAGTCCCGCGGGCGCAGAGCTGCCAGGGAACCAGACACCCAGCCCTCGAGCCAGGCGCATGGCTGGGGAAGAGTGGGTCACCTCGGGCTCCAACAGGGATGTCCGGCGGGAGTCAGAGGACCGGCCCGAGGCCTGCTCTTTTCGGGAGCCCCCGCCAGCAGACGGCTCCGACTGCACGTTCCCCATATCTGACGGAGGTCGGGAACTGTGGTCAGAAAAACGTCGGCCGGTCAATCTGCCAGGGCTGGGGGAACCCCAAGAGGCAGGTCCTATCTGTCCTCACCGGCCCTGCCCTTGCCCTCCAGTATCCACTCAGGAATTAGTCTCTATCCGCATTCCTATTCCCCTACTCTTGACGTTCACCCCTTCTTCCCCGTGAACCCATACAGCTGCTGTTCAGATACATAGTCCCCCATTCTCTTAGTGTACTAAGTAAGGTTGGGTCTCTGTCTTCCTATCTGTGTCCCTCAGATCACATCCTTTCACTTTGACCACATCCCAGGTCTCTAGGCTCCAAGACATAGGCCTTGCCCACCTTCCTTGCCAGTCACTCAGGCCACAACACTAGTGATGGTTGTGTTCTGTAGCTTGTAAGGCCGAGGAGTACAAACTTCGCTCCCTTAACTCTTAACAAGGTTTCTGTGGCCCAGGCCCCGCCCCCGCTCTCTGGTCCCGCCCCCGATTGTCAGGGAATCGGGTCTTCTCAACCAGACCCCCCCATCCCTCCCCAGATCTGGCCCCGCCTCCGCTTAACAAACCCAGATATTCTTGTCATGCTAACCCCTCAGTTCTTACCTCTAACCCTCGACTCCCTCTCAGTTGATTATTTGGGTCCCTCCCTCTTCCCAGGCTTCACTCCTAAATTTCTTTTCCTGCTCGTGATGTAGCTGCAAGCCTCAAACTCAGGCCCCACCCCTTTCCCCAAGCGCTCCGGTTCAGAGGCTCCCACTCACCGACTCCACCAGCCGACCAAAGTTCAGGCCGCGGCCCCCTGGGCCCAGGGTAGGGAGGGGAACGGCCGCAGCAGAAAATAACCGAAAAGAACGGGGGTGCGGGCAAGTGGGCGAGGCAGCAAGAGCGGACCCCGAGATCTAGGCCCCGCCCATAGGCTCGAGGCCCCGCCCCCCCGTGAGCCAGCTTGAGCACTGCCCCTTAGGAACGTAGATCTTCCTTTGAAATACTCAGATGTCTTCTTCCCCGCCCCCAGGCCCGGCAGTCCTAGGCCCCACCCCTTTAGAACGGTCTTTTAAGCCCCTCCCCTTTGTAATGCCCCGCCCTCTCCGTTAGTGTCTCTCTGAAGCCCCGCCCATTACGAACACAGCTACATAGCTCCTCCCTTTTGGAACTCTCTGTCGTCGGGCCTCTAAAGACAGTTTACTTCTAAGCTCCGTCCTACAAGGACAACCTCTTCCCAAGACCCTCTCTTTCCGCCGGCTCGCCCAGAAGGCCCTTCCTCTGTGGACCCGCCCCTTCTATGACGCACGCGCTTGTCCGCGCCTCCCGCGTCCTCACTCTCTCGTTTTCCAGGCCCTCCGACCCCGCCCCCTAGCGATGCTCCCTTCTCGCCCCACCCCTTTTCGAACCCCGTCAGGCACCCCGCCCCTCCCATTTTGAACCCAAAACATAGACCCTAGCCTCTTTAGAACATCCAGACCAAGTTCTGTCGTGGACCCCTCACATCCTCAGAGACCAATGGCAAGGATGGGTGGGAAAGTAGGGGATCCTCTCTGGATCCTGAGAGGAGGGGGGCTGGGGGGCTGTTCGCTGGAGCCTGGCCGGGCTCTAGGACCCAGCGGGCAAGTGCGCCTGCCTCACGCTTACCCCTCCCCCCAGGCCGCCCCCTCCCCCCCACCCATCTACCAGGTTCCCCCTCCCTCCCCCCTCGCCCTGGCTCCCGGTGCCGGTCTCTAGCGCCGCCGGAGCCAGCGAGGGAGCTGGAGCGAACAGGAGGAGGAGGAGGAGGCCACGTCGCCACCGCTCGGAGCCCGGCCGGAGCCTTCCAGGCAGGTGCCGAGGGGGGCGAGGGGGTGGGGGCTGACAGACGGCCTGTCACGGTGAGGGAGCAGCCAGGACCTCGCAGCGCCTCCTGTCCACCGGGGCGCCCCCAGACCCTAGCTGGAAAGACAAGGGGGTGGGGGCTCCTAAACTGCGCGGCAGCCATTTGGGGTACCAGTCTCCATTTGGGGGGGCCTGGACTTCCTCCGAGGACACCCCATTCATAAATTTCTGTACTGGACCCCCACCATTGAGGAACTCTGGGGACCACTCCCCCCGGGAAACAGATTGTAGGGAGCGTAGGGCACCCAGAAATCCCGGCATCCCATCCCAGTAGGCCCTGGGGGGGGACCCCTGCCCTCTTTCTCTGCTTCACCTGTTGTCGGGGGAGGCGGGCGGACAAAGGAAGCAGCGTCACGTGACTGCTCATTCACAAAATCCCATCCCATTGAGAAAAGGGGGCTGGGGGCGCTGCGGTGGCCCCTTCCCCTCCGGAAAGGCTGGGGAAACCCGACAGCCTGCAGGTGGGGGAAGGGGCTAGAGCTCGTTGCCCGGGTGCCTGAGGCTGGGGCACCAAGGTCCCTGCGCTAGGTGGTAGTGAGGGGTTGGAGGCTGATCCCTATTGCTGGGCGGAGGGCTACGGCCCCTGAACTGGGGGGCGGGGTAAGATGGTTCTGAAGGATGCTGGGGCCGGGAGAGGGAAGAGGAGGGATCAGTTCCCCCTTCCCCGCCCGCCTGCCCTCTCGCAGTCTCTCCCCCTTGCCTGTCCTCAGCAGGGGCCTGAGGGAGCAACCTTGATTTTTGTGAATGGAATGCTCTCTGGATGTGTCTCGGTCGCCCGTTTCTGGCTTCTTCTGCCTCCATCTCCCTTTCGGCCTGTCTCTGGCCATTTCTGGTTCTCTCCCTGCTCCCTGCCCATCTCCCCGTTGCCGGGTGACTCAATGAGCTTTGCATCCGGTCTCATTCATAAATCCGGGAAGGGGTGGGGGGAAGAGAGCCTGGGTTTCTCACCCAGCCAGTGGCCTGGGCGGCAGGGTGCGGACGCAGCGTAGGGGGGACTGGAGCTGAGTTGATGGGCTCTAAGAAAATATATATGCGCAGGCACCCAGCTGTGAGGGGGACGTTGGGTGGGGCTGTGGGTACGTGCAGAGGGAGGGTAAGGAGAGAGGGTTGATAGGGGATGAGCAGGAGGAGGAAGGGAAGTGGAAGAGGAAAGCTATGGGGGTGAGGATGGGCAAGATGGGGAGAGGGAGAAAAGGTGGGTAGGGAGGAAAAAGATAGATATGGAGGAAAAGGTAGGCATGGGGGGAAGGAGAGTGCAAGAGGAAGAAAGAAGCCATGCGGG
>PVHT020000178.1:1066141-1077550 GCA_004024745.2 Catagonus wagneri | reverse complement strand
AGGTACATGGTTCGGGTCCGAGCCGTGGTGATGGCCCGAGATGACTCCAGTGGGGGCTGGCTGCCTGTGGGGGGCGGGGGCCTCAGCCAGGTGAGCGTATGTCGGGTCCGAGGGGCCAGGCCCGAGGGGGGGGCCCGCCAGGGGCACTACGTCATCCACGGGGAGCGCCTCCGGGACCAGAAAGTGAGCCACCCTGGGGCGTGGGGGTGGTGTGGGGTGTGGGGAATTAGGGGAATGGGGCTGGGAATGCAGAGGCGCGGTCCGGTCATCTCCCAGCCCGGATCAAACCGGGGTGTGGGATGGAGTTGGAAGTGAACGTCTGTCCTCTGGTTGAGAGTTGAGAGTTTCCGGACTATTGGGGGCATTACGCAGGTCCTGTCCACTGCCATTGCCTGCTAGACTGTCACAGCAGCCTCCTCCCTGGTCTCCTTGCCCTGCTCCTGCTCCCTCCCCCACCTTCAGTCTGTTCCACAGGGGCTGTGCTAACACCTGACTCAGATCACATCCCTCCTCTGCTCAGAACCGCCGTGGCTCCATCTTGCTCAGAGATCCTCACCAGAAGGCATTTACGCCACGGGGCCCCATCTGCCCTAAATATATGGAGACATTTGGTGGGGGCCCATCTGGAAGTGTCAGATAGGGTTTACGATCCTATTGTGGGTTCAGCAGGAATATTCTGGACTGTCTGGCCTGAGGTGGAAAGATGTTGACGTTGCAGCCAGGGATGTAGTAGAAAGATTTGGATTGTTTGAGAAGGCTTGGGGGTAAGGGTTGCCTTCCAGAGCAGAGGGTGGAAGGAAGAGTGTAGGGGGATTTGAAATGGTGTAAAAGAATATGGTGGTGTTGGGCTAGAAAATGAGGGAATATCTGTGGTGTTGACCAGCATCCGAGGGGAAATCTGTGGGAGTTGGATACGAATTTGAGGGGTAGTGTTTGGGGGAGATTCTTAGGGCATCAGAAGGAAACATACAATAATATTTTGAGATGGTCAGTAAAGTTTTGGGGGTATGATTGAGTCAAATGGGGGATATTAGCTCTCAGAAGGAGGCTGACTAATTTTTTGAGGCATTCAATAAAATTTGGGATTCCTACTGAGCTATCAGAGGGAGCTGTTAGGAAAATGTAGGGGTCAAGGCGATTGGGGAAAATATTGGGGTATCAGAGGTGTGCTCAGTAAAATTGGGGGCGATGGTGTCGGGGTATTGATCAGGGTTCCAGGGTACACCTAGGATTGAGAAATTAGGTTTGTGGGCTGCTCTGGCATAGAGCCCGGGAAAGTCACAGACATGGCTGGAATGCGGTGTCTGACCTGGCCCCCTCCTGCCCCCCTCAGACCACCTTGGAGTGTACCTTGAGGCCAGGCTTGGTTTACAACAAGGTGAATCCCATCTTCCATCACTGGAGCCTGGGTGACTGCAAGTTTGGGCTGACGTTTCAGAGTCCCGCAGAGGCAGATGAGTTTCAGAAGAGCCTGCTGGCCGCGCTGGCTGCACTGGGTAGAGGTGAGTGGAGCAGGTGCTGGGCTCTGGGGATGGGGGTGGGGGGGTGGAAGGGTGCAGGGTGGGAGAAGCTGGGCCCAGGGAACTCACTCTCTGCCTCTCTCCCTGCCCCAGGCTCGCTCACCCCCTCCTCCTCCTCCTCTTCCTCCTCCCCTTCGCAGGACACTGCAGAGACCCCCTGCCCTCTGACGGTGAGTCTCCAGGATACAGCTCTGCTGGGAGGCAGGGGTTTATTTCTATTCTACGAACATTCTTGAGCACCTACTTGTATCCAGCATGCCGCATGCTAGGGACACGAATTTGAACCCAAACTATCAGTGTCCATTTCAATCCCGGTCATTCTTGTTTTTCTGTTTTCTCAAGATTTATACATTCATTCAAGGGTATTTATTGAACACCTTCAATAAGTGTTTTAAGCACTGGGGATACATCAGTGAACAGAACAAAGTCCCTTTCCTCATGGAGCTTCTATTCTAGTGTGAAGAGACAGGAAAAACACTTTAAGGTTTACTAGAAAATATATTAAGTGAACAGATTAATGGGAAACCCATCCTTCTAGCTACTCAGGGTACAAGCCTTGAGGTCATCCTTGACTCCTCTCCTTTTTAATGCCTCTCATCTGTCAGCAAATATTGGATCCACTTTCGAAATGATCAGAATGTGCCTCCAACATGATTTGCTGTCTGACCTCACCTCCCAACCGGACCATCTCACCAGCTGCTCATCAACTGCACCCACCATTTCCTTTCCCACACACAGCCAGAGGGACCCTACTGACATCTAAGTCAGCTCATGGTCATTGCCCCACTTGGAACCCTGGTGGGGCCCCATCTCCCTCACGGTAAAGGACAAAGTCCTCGCAGTGCCACTTAAGATCCCACACCATCTGGCCCCCGTTATACTTCCTCCTGCTCAGCCGGCTCCAGCCACACTGGCCTCCTCACTGTTACTCCAAGAGGCCAGGCACGTTCCTGTCTCAGGGCCCTTGCACTGGCTGGTGCTCTGTCTCAGAACACTCTTCCCCAAATTTCCACATGGCTCATTCCTTTATTTCCTTCAGGGATTTACATGCATATCCAGGAGTGAGGCCCTCCCTGAGTAACTTGTTTAAAATGGCCATCTCCCGATGCTCCTATTCTTTCCCCCCTTCTTCTGTGATGTTTTTTCTTATTTCCTTTTCCAATAGACAATTTTCTTATCTATTACTTTACTGTCCAGCTCCCATGCTAGACCGTCAGCTCCAGCAGGGCAAGGATCTTTTGTTGCTTTCTTGCTGCATCTTCAATGCTTAAAATAGTGCCTGGTAGACAGTAAGTGTTCAGTAAATATATGTTGAATAAAATGGTGAAAGGAATAAATGTATATAATGTCAGATTCGATTTGGCACTTGTTGGGAACAGTGGGAGTTTCTTGAGAAACACTTGGAGGAACAAAACTGGTTCTCTGGGCAGGAAAGGGAGATTCCTAGGGTAAAGGGGGATGCAGGTGGAGCTACACAAGTCACACGGACACTTACTGAGCACTGACTGAGGAAAGATGCTGGGGTCTCCATGCTCCATCTGAGATCCTCCCAGTGGCCTTTGTGAGCCTGGCATGTCGTGGGTGCTCAATGAATGCTTATTGAAGATGGTAATCGGACGAGGTAGGAATGATTCCCAAGTTACAGAAAGGAAGCTGAGGGTCTGAGAAACGATGTTTCACCTTGTGAAGGACAGAGCTTGGTTTGGATGGAAGGAATGCATTCCCGGTGGGTGGAACTGCGCCAGTAAAGGTGTGGCGGTGGGAATGAGGAGGAAGGTAGCTGATGGCCAGGGCAGAGGGTTTCTGAGAAGGGAGAATGATTTGATGTTCTGTGGGTTGGTGAGCTGAGCAGGTGGTGGGGGGGGGTTGTCAAGTCATAATAAGCATTTCCAGCTCGTCCTGTACTTCAGGCATGTATTATGCCCTTTACAGTGGGTCCTAACCACATCCTTATGAATAGACACTATTATGATCCCCATTTTACAGCGGAGGAAACTGAGGCTCAGAGAGATGAGCTCACTTGCCGGAGGTCACACAACCACTCAATGGCAGAGCTGGGACTTGAACCCAGGCCTGTCTGGCTGCAGAGCCCTCGCTCACAATGGGAGGGGGTCTATGTAAGGGCATCGGCTGTGCCAGGGGTGCCGGCTCTGAGGCCGCCAATCTCCCCCAGTCCCACGTGGACAGCGACTCCTCCTCCAGTCACAGCTGCCAGGAGACGCCTCCCACTGCGGCGGCCCCCATCGTCACTGTGGAATCAGCTTCTGGCTTCGGGTCGGCCACACCGCCCCAGCGCCGCCGCTCCTCCGCTCAGGTGCGACCTCCGACCCCAAGCGGAAGTCTGGGGCTCCTGGGGGAAACGGGGCTGGGCGCGGGGGTCCTGAAGTGGGCGGGAGCTGAGGCCGCTAATGGGCCAGAAACCACAAACAGATCCTAAGGGCTGACTGATCTGACTTAGGCTGGGGAGCTTAGGCCTGGGTTCCTTGGAAGGTTGGATGAGGGCTTCCAGTGTCTCCCTGCATTCTTGCAGATTGGAGAGTTCTGAATTTCACAGGGGTTTGGAGGAGGACTTGGACAATGAATATATTAGGGGGTTGCTGATGTTTATGGAAGGAGTTCTTTACACTGCCTAATTTGCCAGCGGTGGTGCTTGGTATCCAACGGGGTGAAAGGGACCTGGGGACCAGACCCCTGCGTCTGGCAGGAGATGGCTGGAGTCCAGGACTCTGGAATCTGAGAGTAGAGGGGGTCTGGTACTGGGATTCCGGATCTTGAGCGAGGACAGGACATAGAGCCTGGATCACTGGGTCCTTAAGGTGTGGGCTTGGGGCCTGGATTATTCTGTCTGTACCTAGATTTCCTCTCTCCCAGGAAGAAGAGTGGGCTGGGTGCTTAGAAGTCTGTGCCAGACCCAGGCAGTCAGGATCCCAGGACAGGATCCTAGGATGAATGAAGCCTGTGGCTTGGTCTTAGGATTCTGGGGTCTTCTAGGGCCAGGATAAACCGTAGTGGGATGTAGGGGCTCACAGACCCCGCTAACCTGTTTTTCTCCTGTCCCTTCCTCCCGCAGAGCTACCCTCCGCTCCTACCATTCACAGGGATTCCGGAGCCTCCAGAGCCCCTGGCCGGGGCAGGGGGCCCGGGCTGGGGCGGCCGTGGATACGAGGATTACCGGCGCGCGGGGCCGCCCGCGCCTCTCGCCCTGTCTACCTGTGTCGTGCGCTTCGCCAAAACCGGTGCATTGAGGGGCGCAGCGCTGGGGTCCCCCGCAGTCCTACCTGCCCCTCTCACCGAGGCTGTGCCCCCAGCGCCCCCGGCTCGCCCACCCCCTGGCCCTGGCCCGGCCTCGGCGCCGGCCAAGGCCTCCCCCGAGGCGGAGGAGGCGGCGCGCTGCGTGCACTGCCGTGCGCTCTTCCGCCGTCGCGCCGACGGGCGTGGCGGCCGCTGCGCGGAGGCCCCGGACCCGGGTCGCCTGCTGGTGCGCCGTCTCAGCTGCCTGTGGTGCGCCGAGAGCTTGCTCTACCACTGCCTGTCGGATGCCGAGGGCGACTTCTCGGACCCGTGCGCTTGCGAGCCGGGCCACCCGCGTCCCGCCGCGCGCTGGGCCGCGCTGGCCGCGCTCTCCCTCGCGGTGCCCTGCCTCTGCTGCTACGCGCCCCTGCGCGCCTGCCACTGGGTCGCGGCGAGATGCGGCTGCGCCGGCTGCGGGGGTCGCCACGAGGAGGCGGCGCGGTGAGGACGGCCTGGTGGGTCCGGTAGCTGGACCGAGGACCCAAAATTGGGGGTCCAGGACCCCGAACTACGTTCGGACCCCAAACCCAAACCTAGGCACACCTGGAACTTGGAGCTTGAGTTTGGATTGAGAGACCCCAGACCTGGAACCTGGACCCCAAATCTAGGACTGAGAGACCCCAGATCCAGCTTCATTGGGATGTCTGTCCAAGAGGTCCCAGGCACCCTGAGTTCTGGCGTCCCCGTTCTCCACCCTCACCCCCAGCCTCGACCTAGACTGAAGAGGGGTCCCCAGACGTGTCACCTCAGGCAAGCAGGGGAGCATACGGATCCCTGAGAGACACAGGATCCCGAATCGTGACTTCCTGTTCAAATTACCAACGTAGTCATGCCTGGCACCATGAACCCTCAGATTACAGCCCCCAAATTAGGAGTTGCCAGTACCTAACCTTGCCTGTATACAATTACCCCCAGATCTTGAGATCATAGTACCCAGAATTATCCCACATGGTTCCTGAATGCTCACCTAAAACCTGAGGCATCTGTATCTGAGATGTTCTTGTAGCCCTAGGACTTCTCAGACACCAAACCCTTTTAAAATACCCTGAGTCCTTGGATGTGCTCAAATGGTTGTTCTCTGACCCAGATAACTTGGGAGACCCATCTCAGAGCCCCACATGCACACCACCCAAGATGCACAAGTCAGCCTCCAGGATGCTCTGGGGGCCAGGGATCAAAGACCTGTAGACCTGCCCATTCCAGGCCTGTTTTCCCAGGAGCTTTTGGTTTCATATGTGGGACTCTGAGGTGTCTAGTAACCCCAGTTATAGGACTGAAGGCCACCAACACCTCAAGGCCCAAGACTTTGGTCCTAACCCTTCAGAGAGCCCTCTTCCAGTCCTCCTTGGACTTGGATTTCAAGCCCTGGAATGTCCTGGAATCTTTCACTTCTTTGTACCTGCAGATCCCCAATCCCCTAAAGCCTGGGAGCCCAGCTCCCAGAAGATGGGATGTTCATGGCAACTCAGACCTCTTACTCCTTACCCCTGAGTGACTCCAAGGTGCTTTAGGAGCACCGGATCCAAGATCCCAAGGTGCCCTTGACCCCTCCAAATTCAGGACTCCAGCCTACACAATATTGGGTTAACCTCTGAACCCAGGACCCCGGTCCCCCTCATACCAGAGACAGTCTGATCTGAGGTGCCCAAGGACCCTAGCAACTTCAGGTCCCAGATTTCTTTGGACTGAAACCTCTCTAGCCTGATATTCTCCAGGTCCAGCTAGTGCATCCCCTGAGACCTGTTGCCCTTGTTTTCTGAGACCCTAAGATCCCAGACTCTGGAATTCTAGTCCCAAGGGCACCAGCCCAAGCTCCCAACATCCCGCAGAACTACCCCTTCACCCCAAGGGAGAAAGAAACCATTTTGTGCTAATGTTCTTGGATTCTAGGACCACCCAAGAGCTCCCTTGCTCCCAGGTCTAGGACCCAGCTTTGCCATAGATGATTGTGTAGGCTGTTCGCTAAACAAAAGCACACAGCCCAGGGGGTGAGTGGGGCTGGCCATGCTGTGCCCTCAGAGGCAGGTGTGCATTTTTCTAAGTTGCACAAAAGCAGCTAGCTATGGTTCTGCTGGCATGAATGCGCACACACACACACACACACACACACACACACACACACACACACAGACTCCCCAGCCTCGCAGACTCTCTCCCAAACCCAGTCTTACATTCTAGCCCTAGTCCAAGGCTTTTATGTTCTTCCCCTCTGTTAACCCCTTCTCAGAGTTGGGGGTTGTTTTGGAAAGTTTGGAAGCCTGTTTCCTGTCCCTCTGAGACACCTCTTCTGGGGAAGGGGGGTCCCACAGTCTTTTTCCCCTGAGTGGAATGGGACTTCCGATGTACCTCAGATCTGATGACCTGTGTGGAGGTGGGGTGCGGATCATGGTCTTGGGTTAACACCATCTCAGTGTTGTATGGGCTTGGGCCCTGCATCTGGTCCCAAGCATCTGGAAATGCACGCTTGCCTTTCTTCATCACCCAGACTTGGCTGGCCTTGGGAGGGTTCAAGGGATAGGTCAAGGGGGCCAGAGGGATGGATCCTTCTGTCACTTCCTTTAAATTATTAACTATTTATTACATCCGGAACCTGTGAGATTCAGCTCTCTCAACCAGAGCTGGGATGGGTGAGAGAAAAGGGGGTGTCCCTCCCATCCCCACTCTGCCCAGCTCTCATCACTGTCAGACCCACCAGAGCTGAGGGTGGAGGGACTGGGGGCTGGGGCAGCCAGGGTCCCCCTCCCCTTCTCTGTGCCTCGGTCTCCTCCCTTCCGTGGTGGACGGGGGGGAAGCTCCATTCTAAACCTACCTCGTTTTGGGGAGGGGTGGGACGGGGGACCAGAGTGCTGTAAGGTGCTGTGGGATCTGTGGATGAAGCGGTGGGGGCTGGGGGATGGTTCCCTGGCTCCCACCTCCCAGCACCGCCTCTCCCAGGTCTCCCAGTCCTTCTCCCTGCTAATACCCACCTCTGATCCATGAGTACTCTTCATCACCCCTAAATCGGGTGCATGGAGGGCTGACCCTGGGAGCCAGGAAGACCTCAGACCCTGGAGCCCCCAGGCCCAATTTCCCAGCTGCTTGCCCCTCAGATTGGATGCTTGGCCCTCAGACTTGGGGGAGGTACCCCGACATTAATCTTCCTGATCTTGATTCTAAGCCAGTCTGTGACCTCAATATTGTTATCGTCAGTGCAGGCTGAAGTAGTGGGGGAGGATGGGGGCCAAAGACCCAGTCTTGTCATTGGAGGAGGGGGCATGAGATACTGGCTCCAAGAAATGTCTGTGACAAAGTCTCAGCCTGTGTTTTTTATTCGCATTGATGCACCCCATCCACTCACCTTCCTGAACTGTCAGACCAGTTCCCTACCCAAATCCTCCTTTCCCCCCTTCCGTCTTCTAGTCCGAAGCAGACCTTCTGGCTGAATTGTATAATCCAGTCACTCTACACTTACTGAACACGCGTTATATGCCAAGCCTTAGTGTAGGCACTGGGGCTAGAGCAGTGAACAGAACTGGCAAAAGCCCTTTCCCACCAGGAGCTTATGAACTTTATAGTAAAGGAGACAATAACGTGGTAGAAATGATATACACTGTAAAGAAAAAAACAAAGTGGAGAGAAGGGAGAGAGGCAGCTCCAGTCAGGATGTGCAGGGAGCCCCACGAGGAGCTGGCATTTGAATAAAGCCCTGAAGGAGGAGAGGGAGCCCCGCTGCTGGCTGTGGGAAGAGCATTCCAGGTAAAGGGGACAGTTGTGCAAGGCCCTGAGGGAGGAGCATGTCTAGTAAGTCTGAAGGACATCAAAGGAGCCGGAGGAGAGGAAGCAAGGAGGCGGGTACTTGGGAGACAAGGCAGAAAGGTGACAGAGGAGATCTGTGGGGACTTGTGAGCCGTTGCGTGGGCTTTGGTGTTCACCCTGAGTGAGATGAAGCTACAGGAAGCCTCCAAGCATTGCAGGGATGTGTCCTGACTCAGGTGTTCACAGGTTCCCTTTGGCTGCCTGTGGGGGAGACACTGGGAAGGGGGCAAGACAGGGAGGAGGTGCTGGTGGTCCAGGGGAGACAGCGGTGTAAAGGGCCAGGGTGGGCGCACTGGAGGTGGGGGGAAGCAGGCAAGATACTGGGTCTGTTTTGAAGGTCCAGTTCACCCGTTTAGATATGGGGTTCACTATCGAGAGGAGTCAAGATTACGGTTCCAAGGCTTTAGCCTGAGCGATGTTTTTTAATACTTTATTAAAGTCAGCAAATGCTTCCCTGAGTACCCAGCCTTGGGGTGGGCGGGACTGTGGAGGAACCAGATTAAGGGTAGGCTCTGCTCCTGGGGAGCAAGTCTGGCCCTTGTTCTTCCCTGAGGCTCTACTCCCAGGCCACTCCCACTCCCAGCAGAATTATCTAGAAACTACTGGAGACCAGGATAGAGTTGGGAAGAGATTAAATCTGGAACAATAATTTTAACAACAGCTACAAAAACAATGGCAGTAATAACAATAGTAATAGGTTAAGTGGGCTTTGGAATCAGAACTGAATTTGAGTCCTGGCACCACTGTGCATTCACTCTGTGACTCATCCTCTCCAAATCTCCATTTTCTCTTCCATAAAATGGAGATAAGAGGGAGTTCTCTGATGGCCTATTTGGTTGAGGCTCCTGCATTCTCACTGCTGTGGCTCTGATTGCTGCTGTGTGGCGTAGGTTTGATCCCTGGCCCAGGAAATTCCACATACTGACAATGTGGAAAATCAAACAAACAAACACATGGAGTTCCTGTTTGGGCGCAGTGGAAGCAAATCTGACTGCTATCCATGAGGATGCAGGTTCAGTCTCTGGCCTCGATAAGTGGGTCGGGGATCCGGCATCGCCACAAGCTGTGGTGTGGGTCACATTCACAGCTCGGATCCCGTGTTGCTGTGGCTGTGGTGTAGGCCGGCAGCTGTAGCTCCTATTTGACCCCTAGGCTGGGAACTTCCATATGCTGCAGGTGAGGCCCTAAAAAGCAAAAAAGAAAAAGGAAAAAATACCCCCCCCCAAAACCCCTGAGAGAACCTGGAATAAATGTTGCAACTCTCATTAAAAAAAAAAAAGTGGAGATAAAATACTTAGCCCACGAGTTCCCATCGTGGCTCAGTGGTTAACGAATCTGACTAAGAACCATAAGGTTGTGGGTTCGATCCCTGGCCTCGCTCAGTGGGTTAAGGGTCCAGAGTTGCCGTGAACTGTGGTGTAGGTTGCAGAGGCGGCTCAGATCCCGCCTTGCTGTGGCTGTGGCGTAGGCCGGCGGCTACGGCTCCAATTAGACCGCTAGCCTGGGAACCTCCATATGCGGCCGCAGAAAAGACAAAAGACAAAAAAAAAAAAAGAAAAAAAAAGAAAAGATACTTAGCCCAGTAGCACACACAAAATGCTCAATGTATGTTAGTCGTTTTTAACTGAGTACCCCTTGTATGTCTGCGAAGCACTTACACTTTTACACACAGGACTCTAATCCTCACAGCTGTAAGAGGTGGGTGTTATTTATTACAATAATGTAAAGTTGGGGAGTTCCTGTCGTGGCTCAGTGGTTAACGAATCCGACTAGGAACCATGAGGTTGTGGGTTCGATCCCTGGCCTCGCTCAGTGGGTTAAGGGTCCAGCGTTGCCATGAACTGTGGTGTAGGTTGCAGAGGCGGCTCGGATCCAGTGTTGCTGTGGCTGTTGCATAGGCCTGTGGCTACAGCTCCAATTAGACCCCTAGCTTGGGAACCTCCAGGTGCGGCCGTAGAAAAGGCAAAAAGACAGGAAAAAAAAAAAAAAAAGTGAAGCAATCTGGCAGGAACACCATTGTGGTGAATGGTCAAGTCAAACACTAACCTTTGTCTGCAGAGGAGACTGCACTTCTAAAAAACAAACAAAAAAGATTGCACTCCCAGGGTGGTTTATTGCACCTGCTCCCTCTCTCCAGGGCTTAGTAAGGAGGCAGAGGGGTGAAGGTTCGAAGGGCACATTATGATCACTGAGAAGGATCAACTGTTGGTTTTGTATGTTTGTGTATAGCTGGGATTCCTGGGTCCCTGGCAGAATTCTAAGTACGAAAGGAGTTAGGTTTTTGGACTTGGAGAAAAGTTGGGAGAACACTTGGTCTGGGGTGCTTTAAAAACAGCATCTAATGGAGGCTGAGGAAAAGGAAACCAAAATTGCTTCTATGTTGCATCAGGAGCCACATCGGGACAGCCGGGACAATCTGAAAACGGACTCTGGATTTACAGAGCCGGGGAGCCCCCCAATGCCCTGACTGGTTACCCGAAGGGCTGCGCTCTGTAGTATTCCTCACAGGCTGCGAACCTGAGGGCGGGCTCTGCCTCCTCCTGCACCAATTGGAATGACGAAGGCCCTTATCTGATTGGTCAGTTACCGGGTTGGGTGCGCACGCCGGCCCTGGGGCGGAGCCTCCCACCGGCCTGCAGGGGGCGCGCGCCCGGCAAAGAGGCGACACCTTCATGGAGGGGGCGGAGGCGGAGGAGCGGGAGTGGGCCGCCTTGGCCGGGGACCTGCTGGCCCTGGGGTAAGGGGGACGGGGTGTGGCTGGGGGGTGAGGAAGAAGCTGGTTTACCCTCAGAAATTCTTACTG
>PVHT020000178.1:1026049-1065141 GCA_004024745.2 Catagonus wagneri | reverse complement strand
CCGGCCCTGGGGCGGAGCCTCCCACCGGCCTGCAGGGGGCGCGCGCCCGGCAAAGAGGCGACACCTTCATGGAGGGGGCGGAGGCGGAGGAGCGGGAGTGGGCCGCCTTGGCCGGGGACCTGCTGGCCCTGGGGTAAGGGGGACGGGGTGTGGCTGGGGGGTGAGGAAGAAGCTGGTTTACCCTCAGAAATTCTTACTGACCTGTCCCACCCCCTCCCACTGCCCCGGCCCCGCCGCAGGTATGAGGGTTTCCCAGAGGGGGCGTCGCCGGGCCCCTCGTGCCCAGGCTTCAGGGGGCTGTGCGCGCGGCTGGCGGCGGAGCTGGCGACGCTGGGCGCCCTGGAGCGGGAGCAAGAGGAAGGCACGGAGGCACTGAGCGCCGGCGACGGTACGCGTGGAGAGGAAGGCCCATAGGGCTGGAGCCGCAGGTGCCGCCGCCACGCCCTGACATCTCCCGCCTCCGGCAGGTTCCGGCGCCGAGGAAGAATTCCTGCGACAGTTGGCCAGCCTTTTGCGGGAGTTGCACTGTCCCGACCGAGAGCTCTGCGGCAGAGACTGCGCGTCCTCGCTGCAGGAGCCGAGCACGCGCCTGCGCCTGCGCCTGCTGCGTGAGCCCGGGGCGGGCCGGGACGCGGAAGTGGGCAAGGCAAACGCCTCGAGGGGGGCGGGCTCCGTACATTGAGGTGGAGCCTGGGTTCCCGGGGGGGCGCGGTCAGAATTTTGAGTCCGGCGAGAGGGCTGGAGGTGGGTGGGGTCAGAACATTGGGGCGGACTAAGAGCTTCGCGATGGGTGGGATTAGAATTTTGATGGAGGGGATTGAACTCAGGTGAGTTGGGTTTAGGCAGGTGATTCCTAAGTGGGCAGGGTTCGAAGTCTTAAGAAGGAGCTGGGTCCCGAAGTGGGTGGAGCTTACGCTGGAGATTGAGCCAGATTTCTGGGTGAGCGGACCTGGGAGGCTGGTGGTTTTGCAGCGCTTGGACTTTTTGAGCCAGGTAGGCGGGGTGGCAGCCCTTCTTAATTGCGTCGCTCCTTTCCTCTACTTTCAGGCTTTCTCTGCTCGGAGCTCCAGGCTGCCCGCCTCCTCCGCCTGCACCCCAAGCTGGATCCCAGCCTTGAGCCATCCGGTGGAGAATGGGCAGGGGAGGCGGCAGAGGAGGAGGCTGGCATGGTCCAGGAACTGGTCCTTACTCTCCAAGCCCTGGGACTGCCCAGACCCCCGCGGGGGACCCCCGCCAGCCAGCTGCTGCGGGAGTTGCATGCCAAGGTAGAGAGTGGGAGTCCCCTCTGCACCCGGGCCACCCTGTCTTCCTTGTAGGGGGAGAGCCCCCTCTCCAGAAGTGGCTAGAACTGTGTTTTCTAGAACTGTGGCCGCCATTTTTTTTTCCCTTTTTATGGCCGAGCTGGAGGCATATGGAAATTCCTCGGCCAGGGATTGAATCCGAGGCACAGCTTCCACCTGTGCTAAAGCTGCAGCTGAGGCGACGCTGGATCCCTTAACTCACTGCACAGGGCCAGGGATCCAACTTGCACCTCTGCAGCATCCATGGGGCAGCTGAGGTCGTGTTCTTCACCCATTGTGCCACAGCGGGAACTCCATGACCATCTTTTTAATTTTTTTTTCTTTTTTTCTTTTTAGAGCCTCACCTGTGGCATGTGGAAGTTCCCAGGTCCAATCAGAGCTACAGCTGCTGGCCTATGATACAGCAATGTGGGATCCGAGCTGAGTCTGTGTGATTTACAGCGCAGCTTACGGCAACCCCTAGATCCTTAAACCACTGAGCAGGCCAGGGATGGAACCCGCATGCTCATGGATAGTCCGGTTCTTAACCCGCTGAGCCACAACAGGAACTCCCGTGACTGCCATTCCTGGTTCCATGGCCAGGGTCCTCAGGGCAGGGGCAACTGGGAGGAATCCATCCAGTTTCTGCCCAGAGAGCCTCAGCTTCCTCCTTCATCCATCAGATCTCAGAGCTGCTGCCTTCCCTGCCCCCAGGGTTCCTGCAGCCCCTTCTCAGCTACCCACTGGATGCCCCCAGATGGGTAAGACTGTGTGTGGCTGTATGTAGACAATGTTCTCATCCAGAGATGGGAGTGAGGGGGAACCCTGGCATGACTGAGACCTTTTCCCCCAGGAGGCATTGGTGTCTCTGTCACTAAGCCTGCGAGATCAGTACTGCTGCCGCCGCCGCCTCCTCCTCAAGCGCCTAGACCTCACGACGTCTGCTTTCCACTGGGGTGATCGAGCAGAGGTGTGGGCACAAGACCTTGGTGGGAGCAGGGTGACCCAGTTGTGGGGCTGCAAGTTGAAAGGAGGAATGAGGGCCAGGAATATGACCCTCTTGCAATTCCTGAGGCCCAGGACATTTTAGGATCTTGTGAGGTTTGGGATTCTGGAATCCCCCCAGGGCATTCTAGAATTCCCTGGTCTGAGCTGGGAGTGTAGCCATACCCCTGATTAAAAGATGTGGGAAGTGGAGTTCCCGTCATGGTGCAGTGGTTAACGAATCCGACTGGGAACCACGAGGTTGCGGGTTCGATCCCTGGCCTCGCTCAGTGGGTTAAGGATCCGGCGTTGCCGTGAGCTGTGGTGTAGGTTGCAGACACGGCTCGGATCCCACGTTGCTGTAGCTGTGGCGTAGGACAGCGGCTACAACTCTGATTAGACCCCTAGCCTGGGAACCTCTATATGCCGCGGGTGCGGCCCTAGAAAAGGCAAAAAGACAAAAAAAAAAAAGATGTGGGAAGTGAGGTCCTGAGTAGGGAAGAGATGCTTTCAAGATTACAGATCTCATCTGAGGAGGGCTCTCCGTGTCCACCCTCACTCTCTAGGCTCACGGAGAGGCCATGAAGGCAGTGCTGATCCCAATTCGAGAGGCCCTGACCCCAGAATCGGCTATCTCCATCGCGCATGTCCTGGCTGCCCGAGCTGACCTGTCTCGCCTTGTCCCTGCCACTAGCAAGACTGCCCGCCGAGGGACCTGCTGTGCTGTCAACAAGGTGAGCACCTGGGGGGTGGGAAAGAGCCCCAGCATCCTTGGCTCTGGATCCTTTCAGCCTCTGCCCTGACCGAGCCTTATCCTCCTCTCTAGCCTTCTCCTTGGGTTCCCAGCCTCTGCCTCGCTACCGCTAATCTGCTCTCTCCACATGACAGAACATTTCTGACTAAAAACGCTGTCCCTCCCTAGCTCAAAAGCCTTCTGTGGCTCCCCAGTGCCTTCAAAACAAAGTCTACCTGTTCACTGAGCTTCTACCCACCTCTCCCCTAGCACCTCACTCTATCTATTATATTGGGTTTTAACCGTTTTTAAAGCAAAACTACCCACTCTTCAGATTATGATGTATTTAGCCTCATACTTCTCTGTTTAAATAGCCTTATACACATGTGAGTAACTCTTAGGGCATAAAGTCCAGCACAGCAAACAGTGAAGCAAAATTTAAGTTAAGAAAGAGTTACTTGCTTTAAGGAACTATAGTAATATTAGAGGTGATACACAAGAGATAGATATTTACGGAAAAAAACTCACTGGTTTGCTGGAAATGTTATACCAAGCCCAAACAGGAAATAGACAAAAGCTGGAGTGTCTTAATTCATATTGTTGGGGACTAGACCTCTGTCATCACCTTCATCTTTATTTCCCTTTTGCTCAGGCCCCTTGAACCCAGTTTGATATCTCCAGGCCTGAAATTCCCATCATGGCTCAGTGGTTAACGAATCCGACTAGGAACCATAAGGTTGTAGGTTTGATCCCTGGCCTCGCTCAGTGGGTTAAGGATCTGGTGTTGCTATGAGCTGTGGTGTAGGCTGCAGACGCGGCTCGGGTCCCGCGTTGCTGTGGCTGTGGTGTCGGCCAGTGACTACAGCTCTGATTAGACCCCTAGCCTGGGAACCTCCATAAGCTGTGAGTGTGGCCCTAGAAAAGGGAAAAAGACAAAAAAAAAGAAAAAAAGAAAAAAAAAATCTCCAGGCCTGTATCTCCCGCCCATCCAGCCCCTACCACTGCACCCTTACAGTCAGCATCTGCCCTTCCTTTGTCAACTTCATGCTGTTCCTTTGGCTCTCTGGTACCCGTGTTCAAGATATTTTTCTCCCCTGAAACTCAAGTCTGATCACCCCCCAGGTGCTTATGGGCAGCGTGCCAGACCGGGGGGGCCGCCCAGATGAGCTGGAGCCTCCCATGCCCAGCTGGCAGAGCAGAAGAGAGGATGGAGGCGGGCGGAAAGCAGGCCGCCAGTGCTGGGGCCGCAAGAAGAAGAAGAAGTAAAGGGGGGGCGGTACTGGTGGTTGGGGCAGGGGTTTTCCACGAGATGCTGACATTAGCACTCTGAGGAGTCACTCAGAGGGTCTCTCGGCATCCGGCACCTCAGTCTGGGGCCCCAGTTGTCCTCCCCCATCTACCATTCAACGCCAAGGACCATGTTCTTTGGAAAATAAATTTAATTGATGACAGCCCTAGGACCCGTCTCTGGGGGGGCCAGGTCAGGGGTGCTTGGGTTTGAGGAGGGGTAGGGGGTCTCTGTCCCCTGGGTCTGAACAAGCCCCTGCTGCTCTGACCCTTAAAGTCCTTTGCTCTTCAGCAACATCTTTCCCTCCCTGTGAGCACGAGGAAGGAGACGTGCAGGTACCGGACAAACAGCTGTCAGGTACCTACTCTGTGCCAGCCTTGTTCTAGGCACTGGGGCACAGTTTCTTGGAGCTGACCTTTCTGGTGATGAAAGGCGGTTAAGAAAGTATAGTTTGTCAGATGGGAAATGGGCTTTGGAGAAAAATACAGCAGGACGGCAGGACTGGGATCATGGGGGGCGGGTGGACTGCAAATTTAAACGTGACTGGGGAGGCCTCACTGAGAAGGTGACACTTGAGCTAAGTCCCAGAGAGGGAGCCATGTGAACCTCTGAGGAAGAGCCTTCCAGGCAGAGGGAGCAGCCAGTGCAAAGGCCCTGAGGTAGGAGTATTCTGGGCATGATCAGGGACCATCAGAGGCCAGCGTAGCTGAAGCAGGATGAGTGAGGGGGTGAGTGGTGGGAGGGGAGGTGGGGGAGGTGATGGGGGCAGAGCATGTGCAGTGGGGCCGGGGAGGGGGACAGTGAGAACTTGGCTTTTCCCCCGAGTGAGACGGAGGGCTCTGAGCAAGAGACGAATGTGATCTGACTCAGGTGTTCACAGGCTCCCTCCCTGTTCCACACTTTCTCTGGCCGCCTCTCTCATCTCTGGAACCCCAGCGTTTGGAACTCCGCCCACCTTGTCCCCTCCGTTCCTGACCCATGGTGACAGCAGTGGAGCAGATTGGTCAGGAGTTTCCATTTTAGAGGCAGACAGACCTGGGCGCGAGTCCTGCCTCCACCACTTAGGAGCTCACCTTGGGTGAGCGGTTTACTCCCGCTGAGCCTGCTTCCTCAGCCGTAAAATGGGGATTTCAGGAGTTGGAAAGGTGATGCCCAGGTCTAACCATATCCAACACAGATACTAAGTGTGAGGAAAGGGATTACGATTAATAGCCATTCTGATGCAAAAGAAGAAAGTCCCTCCCCTTCAGAGTAAGAGATGATGGATGCTTCAGCGATGGGCGGGAGCCGATGCCCTTGGGGATTCTGCGGAGGTCCTGAGACTGACTCTGGTGGAGGGAGTAGGGGAGAGAGGAGACCAGGGCGATGTCTAGGAATCCGGCTTGGAGGACTGGCTGGGTGGTGGGGCTGGCGCTGGCAGAGGGACCTGGAAGGAGGAAGAAGTGGATTATGAGGGAGTGTACCATGTCCGGCAGACGATTCTCGGCCTCACCCGGACTTGCTAAAATGGATGGATGAACATCCCCTGTGGATTTTTTAAAACTCAATCTGAGAGCCCCCACTTTTGAACAGTGGACTTTGTTTCACTGTTTATTACAGTTCCTGATATATTCAGCCTTATTCTTGCCATCTTATAATTTTCTTTTCTTTTTTTCCCTCCTAAACTCCCTTTCCTGTTCTACTAGTGATTGAAGTTTCTATTTTTTTTTTTCTGTCAACACTAGAAATTAACCAGTATGTACACCCTCCTACCCAAGCAACTGAGGGCTTTTGCATATTTTAACTTTCCTATGTTTCCCCCGTATTGGTCTGGGTTCCCCCAGGCAAATGGGCTGGTCTCCATGTATCCAGTGGAGGGTAGGGGGCAGTTCCTCTCACCGTCTCTGGTTCCCAGGCGGGGTGGGGGGGCTCTGTCTGGGTCCAAGCATGGCGAACGTGGCACCCAGTCTCAGGTTCCAGGGCTAGTGTGTAGGAGAGACTGTCCTCGGCGCCTGGTTGTGAGGTGTCGACGGGAGAGAGGTGGCTCTGCTGCCAAAGGCCTCATGACCTTGGAATTAATCCCCATCCACCAGGCTCCCTTCCCAGGCCCGCTACCCCTGGGTCTTACCACAGCTGGCTTGGGGAGCTGGTGTGGGTGGGACGGGGGCTCCTGGGGGGCTCCCATCGCCCTTGGCCCCTGGCCTCTTCTTACACTCCACCTTCACTTGGTCTCTGCAGTGTTTGTGGCAACACAGCCCACAGTCTGGGGGAAATTCAGTGGTTAGTGGCCAGAGGCCCAGTCTGTGCCCCTCTCCTTCCACCCAGCAGGTCCTGGATTCCTTCCCCGCACCGACGCCCCACTCACCCCGACAGCGGTAGCCTTGCTTGGTAACACCCCAGAGCTAAGAAGAGAAAGCAGATAGGTTACGAGGCTGGGGAGGGAGGGCTGCCAGTGGGGTGGGATAGGGGCTGTCGGGGAGTGTGGAAACCACCCAGAGTCTGGAAATTCTCAAGGCCAGAGGCTTATGTGGGACCTGAGGGACTGAAGGAATTTGGAGCTTATCTCAAGTTTGGAGAGTCATCTACGATATCGGAATAGTGCAAAAGTGGAATTAACAAAA
Source organism: Catagonus wagneri (assembly GCA_004024745.2). Lineage (NCBI taxonomy): Eukaryota > Metazoa > Chordata > Mammalia > Artiodactyla > Tayassuidae > Catagonus > Catagonus wagneri. The sequence goes on along the minus strand of PVHT020000178.1, from coordinate 1,058,256 downwards.
CGTAAATCCTGTAGGCAGGGATTGTGTCTGTTCTGTTTCTTGCTGCGCCCCACCCCACCCCAACCTTAGCACTGGGCCTGGCACACAAGAGGCACCCAGTATATATTTAGTGAATGGAAAAGTGAACTTGGGAAGGAATCTCAGGTTTGTGAATTAGTCTGGGTTTGAGATGGATTTGTCGGCTATCCAGAGTTTGAGGATACCTTGAATTTGGAAATTATCCGGGGTTTGAGTTATCTGAGGTCTAGAGACTTGGAGGCTGATTCTGTTGGGAGATAAGCTACCCAGGTTTGTAGATTATCCAGGGTTTGGCAATTATCCAGGATGGAGACTGTCTGGGGTTCGGGCCTTATCCAGACTTCAGAATTATCCGGGATGTAGGGAATGGCCACTGGGGATTGCCTGGGGTCTGGGGACTGCAAGCACTCGGGGGCAGGGCTGGCTTCCCGAGCCCAGGCTGTGAGGAGTCGGAGTGCTCCAGGGGAGATAGGCCCTCAGGGTAACTGCGGGCAGAGGGCTCACAAAGCCATTGCAGCTGTCGCAGAAGGTGGGCCTGCGGAAGGTGACCTCCTGGAAGGTGTGCAGGAAGCTCAGGCCCAGTTTGGAGCAGATGGCACTGGCCCGGAGCAGGTACGCTGTCAGCTCCTCCCGGCTGAAGGAGCCCCTCCTGGGGGAGAGACCGGGCTTCAGCAGGACTGGTCCCTTTCTCCCAGACCCAGGAGGCCCGGCAACCCCAGTCCCGCATCTTCAGGGAACCCAGGAGTCGGGGGCACCTACCCCTGGCAGGAGGGGGGGTGAAGTCCATGGCAGGCAAAGGGGAAGTTGCCTGAGAGTCGCTCAAAGTCCTCCCGAGAGATGGTGCCTCGGCCTTCAGGGTCATAGTTCTTGAACACGGACTTCGGGGAGCACGGGGAGGGGAGAGTAAGGCCGAGTCAGGGTCCCCACTGTCTCAGATCCCTCTTCCAGCTCAGGGCTCCTCCTCACCTCCACCAGCTGCTCCACGTGCCGACCCAGAGTGACCCTGTCAGGCTTGGGCGTCACGCCAGGGGCCCACTCCACCACCAGGGGCGTCTTGAAGGGGGAGGGTGGCTGAGGCAGGGACAGAGGGGCACAATTAGACAGTGCAGAGCCTGGAGCCTTGGAGGTCAGAAGTCAAGGGCGGGGGTCTCACCAGACTCTTGGGACAGCGGGGCTCCCGGGCATAAGAAAGCTCGTAGATCTCGTCCTCCGTGTAGAAGAGGTCCAGGGAAAGCTGGGGGCGGGCAGGGCGTTACAGACTCTCCATGTCTCCATCCTCCTACCTCCAACCCATGCCTGCCTGAACCCCCAGTCTCCTCTTCCCAAAGCTCATCTTTTCTGGAACCCCCAGGGGCCTCTCCCATTGAGCCCTCATTCACTCTCCACACAGCCGGTCCCCTAGTCCAGAAATACCATATTCTCACTGATCCTTCTTTGATCCTTTATAAAATTGCAAACCCTTATCACTTTCCTTGCCCATTCCTGCTTTAATTTTCTCTATGGCTCTTATGACCTAAAAGACCATATGATTTACTTATTTGCTTTGTTTCACCGGCTTTTCTTCCCCACTAGGAAGTCCGCTTCACAGGAACAGCAATTTTTTTTTTCTGATGTAGGCACTGCTGTGAGCCTAAGTGCCTCAAGTAGTGCCTGGCCTGCAGAAGGCGCTCAATAAATATTTGGGTTGATGGCCTTTTAGAATCAGCAGAGCGCAGTGTCTTAGGCACCAATCATCTTAGGGCAGAGCCAACTTCATAGGCAGGCCCCACATTTAGAAGGCCCCCCACTTCATTTAATGCTCTGCTGTCACCATCTTAAAATTCTTAATAGTGTCAAACAAGGAGCCCCACATTTTCAGTGTGTCACTGGTCCTGTCTTAGGATCTAAAAGTCAGCTTTTCAGTCTTACGTAGTCCTCAGAATCCCAGTCTTTCTTAATTTATAGCTCTTTAGAATGAAATCTCCCCCCCCCCATAAAATAAAATATTGCCAGAATCCCACACTCCCAGTATTAGGACATAGTGTGTTGGTTCAAATCACTCATGTTCTGAAGCTGGCCTGCTGTGGGATGGAGGCAAGTGATCTCATCTTTGTGAACCTCAGTTTCCTAGTCTGCAGAGTGGGCATGATAAGGGTCCCCTCCTGGTAGGGCTGTAAGGATGGAATGGGGATGGTTTAACATGGTGCCTGGCACATAGTAGGTGATCAATAAATTTTAGCTTGTTGTTCAGATTCCTGGATATGTCAAAGCTTGAAATTTCAGACTAGCAGCTTGAGAAGCTCAGAACCTTAAGAGTTCAGGAACATAAAATCCTGAAGTGATTCTGGAACTCAGATGAATGGATGCTTGAGTTGCTGAGAGTACTGGGGAGGGGGGGAAATGCACCACTTATCTAGTAGAGTTCACTGAATTCCAGTTACTCTTTTAAGTACTTTATATGAATCATATGAGTTATATGAATTATACTACTGATTCTTTTCAACCATGCTCCGAAGTGCGTTCTATTAGTATTCCCATTTTGCAGTTAAGGAAGCTGAAGAGTTAAGTGACTTGCCCAAGACCACACAGTAAAAAAACCAACAATCCAAACACCAGAAGCACTGGCTTCAAAGTCCACGCATTCCAGCACCGTTCTACGATTGTATCCTGGTCCTGCAGCCCCTCACCCACCCAGGGCTAAATCTCAGTACCCTGCAGGCTCAGCCGCTGGGAGCCCTGCCTGGGCAGCTCACCGTAAGCAGATGCAGCAGGTCCTCGTTGGCGCTGCAGGGGGGCTGTTGGCTCTGGAGGGATGCCAGCTCCTGCAGCCGCAGGTAGAGGCCATTGAGCTTGGGTAGGTGCAGGCGGCCGTCAGGCAACCTGTCAGGCTGTGCCTCGTGCAGGGACACCAGGTCCTTGAGGTGCACACCCAGTACAGGCAGCCGGAAGCCCATGCAGCTAGCCCAGGTGCGGCGGTAACAGGCGTAGTTGTTGTGGGCGGCCAGGAGCTCAGTCAGCTCCAGCAGGGCCTGTGGGGGAGAGGCATGTTATGGGGGGCTTGTGATGGGGGAGGCCAGCTCTGTTCCCCTAGTTCCCTGAAGGGGCGTATCCTAGCAGCCTCTTGTGTGGGCTCTGGACCCCTAGGGGCCCAATGGCATTTTGGACAGCTCTCCAAGCCCCTCCACGTCCCACACTGGCTTCAGCATCTCCCAAGATTGCTCTTCCTCTTGGGCCCCCATCTCAGAAAGGCCCCACTATCCCCAGGCTAGAGGGGTTTTTCAAAATCCCCAATCTGGAAGTTCCCATCGTGGCACAGCGGTTAACGAATCCAACTAGGAACCATGAGGTTGCAGGTTCAATCCCTGGCACTGCTCAGTGGGTTAAGGATCTGGCGTTGCCATGAGCTGTGGTGTAGGTTGCAGACGCGGCTCGGATTTGGTGTTGCTATGGCTGTGGCGTAGGCTGGCGGCTGCAGCTCCTGTTAGACTCCTAGCCTGGGAACCTCCATATGCTATGGGTGCAGCCATAAAAAAAGGACAAAACGACAAAAAAAAAATTAAAAAATCCCCAATCTGGAGTTCCCTGGTGGTCGAGCAATTAAGGATGCGCCATTGTCACTGCTGTGGCTGAGGTTTGATCCCTGGCCTGGGAACTTATGCATGCCATAGGCATGGCCAAAAAAATAAATAAATAAATAAATAAAAAAGGAAGATCAAAAACCCAAGTCTGGTCATGGATGCTGTCCTCATTCTCGAACCTTTCTTGGCTTCCCACCGCTATCTAGATAAAGCTCAGACACCTTAGTTCAGTCTGCACAAGGCTCAACAGGCATCCCCGGGCATCTCCAGCCTAATATCCTGCCACGTCCTGACCTCAGCCACACACCAGACTCGTGAATGACTCACTTTCCCTGGAGATTTTCAGGGTACCCCAAACCCACGCTCCTCCCATGGGTGGCCCAAATGTTGGCATTCCTGGGGGCCTCATTTCGCTCCCCACCAGGACTGCAGGTTCTCTACCAGCATATCTTGTGTCTCCCTCTAGTCCTGCTCAGGACCGATGCACAGAGAGTAGAGGGGTCAGCACCACAGATAAGGAGAGAAGGACAGAGGAGGACAAAGCCCGGGCATCTATCGGATTTGGAGGAGCAAGGTCTCTAGGTGGCTCAGGGCCCCCCGGGAAGGGATGGAGGGGGGTTGGGGAAGGCGCGGAGGTTCAGGATAATTGACCACTGGAGCTTTGGGGAGGGCAGTGGGTTTTCACCTTGGTGCTGTCAGGGCTCAGGTGGGCATGGGAGTCCTTGAGTCTGGAGATGGCGCTATGACACAGGCCCCCAGTGACTGCCATCAGCGTGTTGAAATTCTGCAGCTGGCGGAGCTTCTAGGGAGGGTGATGCAGAGGAGATGGTGGGCACCACATGGCGGACAGGCAAACGGGGGATTTCAAATGACAGCATCTCAGTTGGGTTGGGGTCTCAGGTGTGTGTGGCACGGGCCAGTGTAGGTATCAAACAGGTTCTGAGATGTGTCAGGCCAGAGAGGGTCACAAGGAGGTGGCATTGCTCAGGGGTCAGGCAGGTGACACTCTAGTGTGCGGTCAGATAAAAGTAGGGAGCGTCAGTATGGGGAGCTGGAATGGTTTAGAGACTTGACAGGTCAGTGTCAGACAGATGTGGAGGATTCAGACAGCTTCAGGCTGTCAGGCACCTAGGAGGTCTCTGATCTGAGAGTCAGACACGTGAGAGGAGACTGGAAGGCCTGGACTCGGGGCAGGAGTTAGGAGCTGGGCAGAGGTGAGTGGGGTCAGAGTAAATAGACCCCAAACAGGGGTGGGGCCGGCAGTCGTCAGGGACAACAGCCTCCACCCTCCCTTTTCTCAAGTTTGAAGGGGGCAGGTCGCTTGGGGGAGAAGCTGGGGCCAGGGAGGAGTGGAAGGTGCTCAAGACCGAAGAGACCCCAGGCAGATGCCAGAACGCCCAAGTCCGAGGGGCCGGGCAGGGGAAGCCAGGTGAAGGAAGACCCCAGAGGAAGGGCGTGGCCTGCGAGGAAGTACGCAGAGGGGCGTGGCCACGCTGGGGCCGGGAGGGCTTCCCTTTTCTCCCGAAGGGAGGGAACATGTCTGGAAGGAAGGGGGAGGGCGGGGCGGGGCTCGGGAGACCGCAAGCAGTGCGTGCGGATACCCTGACCCTGACCCGCAGGGATGGCTAAGGCCTGGGGATCGGGGAAGGGGACGACACAAAGTTCCGGGGGCATGAAAAAGCTCTTCTTCCGCTGCTCCGGTGATAGAATATTCCGGCAGGGGGCTTGGGATACGGGCTCAGGAGGAACGTCGCCCACTGCTACATTTGGGACCGAGAGGTGGGGTCAGAGAGGGTTTAACTTGTAGAAAGCAAGGCCAGGGTCAGGCGCGACGCGATAGGGCGGGGCCGGGAGATGGTGATGTCACCGCTCCCGGAGCCCTGGAGCTGCAGGGGACCGGAGGGTCAGCTTGTCAGCTGGGGGGGGGGGGGGGGGGGGGGGGGGGGGGGGGGGGGGGGGGGGGGGGGCGGGGCTCACCTGTGCCACTTGGATGAACTTGTCTAGAACCTGCGCGCGCTGTGCGGGCCCAGGACGGCTCAGCACCATGACCTGCACCCAGCGGGACACGCTGTTGCTGAGACCTACAGATCCCTCCAGGGCCGTGCAGCCCCTCACGGAGCCCTGTAAAACGTAGCCCCGCAGGTCCTGCGGCTAGGGGTGAGGTGGGATGGGCGTCAGGGTGGGCTCTGGCGCTCAGGCCCTGCCCCTCACACGCCACCCCCAAGCAGTCACGAACTCCCAAATCCTAAGGACATCACATGTTCCTGACGTCACCATGGTCCAGTCCCATCTGAAGAGAAATGTTTAAAGAAAGCTGGGCACTATTCTGAGCCCTCTGTCATATCCTCACAATCCTTTAAGTGAATACTATATTATTCCCATTGTAAAGATAGGTCACTGAGGCCTGGAGATGCTAAGTAATTTGCTCGGGGTCACACAGGCCTGAGTCAGGGTGGGAGCCCAGTCTATGGCTCTTAACTGTACACCTGACTGGTATACAGTCAGCAAAGGGAAGGGCAGTGAAGAGGACATATAACCAACATCTATTGTTCTGTTTAAGGGGTCAGCATCGTATACTCATATCCACTGCAGTGTGTGTGTGTGTACAATCAGGAAATTTTCACCTCAAGGAACTAGATCCCCACCTGCCCTCAAAATGATGATGGCAGGTTGGCAATAGCTAAACACTTCTGCATACATTGAAGCATTTGAAATTACCATTGGGGTAGGTAAGAGATGTCAGAATTTCAAATGGCAGTTTCAAATGGTTCAACCAGACAGCATTTACTCTGGACCAGCCACTGCTCCTACGAGGCAGGAACTAAGTTCCCCTTTTACAGATAATAGAACTGAGGTACAGTGAATTTAAACGCTTCTCAAATCAGTGAACAATTAATAAAATATTCTGAGCACTTACTATGTGCCAGGCACTGTGACAAGCATTTTTAAATGGACATATTAATTTAATTTCTTCAACTGTCCAATGAAGTTTTATGACCTCCTTTTTACAAATGAAAAGACTGAGTCCCAGAGAGATTGAGAAACTAGTTCAAAATTACACAGGTAGGAAGGGGCTGATAGGCTTTGAATTCAGGGGCTCTGTGCTCAGCCAGCTTAACTTTCTTCCTGGACCCTCTAGCACCCAAGTTTGAGAGTTTGTGATCCCTGCCCCATGTCCATGCTGGGGTCCCCTCTGTGCTACGTGGCCCCAGCCAGGTCCCAACCCCCACAAGCCTTCCCCAGCTGGAGGGAGGGGGGTCCTTACCGTGATAGCCTGGAAGGACCTGAACTCCAGGTATGTGAGGTGCTGTGCCAGCTCCTCCGTCTCCAGATGGTCAAAAAGCAAGGACACTTTGCACTTTTTGCCCAGTCCTGGGCTGCTCATGGGGGGTGGGGGGCCAGGGCCTCCTGGGCTCAGCCTGGGGGCAAAGAGGGGCAGAGTACTGGGGGCTCAGGGTGGAGGGTGTGGGGTGTGGAGGGAGGAGGCGCAGTGGGGGTGGGGAGGGAAGCGGGAGGGGCTGACTCACAAGTTAGGGGAGTCTCCCAGGCTCCGCTGGGCTGAGTTGCCCTCCTGCTCCACGGTGGCCCAGAAGCGACCTATGACCTCTTCTAACTGGGGCTCCTGGTGCACCGTCTCAGGGTGTTGGGTCAGCCAGTACCTGAGAGAGGTTTCGAGTGGTGGGGATGGGGCAGTTCTCTGAAAGGGGACTCTTGGGTTGAGGGGTCTCTAGGTGCTGGGCTGGACGGTCTCTAAATATGCTGTGCGGGGGGGTCTCTGGAAGGCCAGGGTTCAGAGAGGCACCAGGCAGGATCTCTGGGAGGGCTCTTAACACAGGCTGAGGGATCTGTGGAAGACAGACTGGGGGATCTCTTGGAGGTGGGATGACCAGAAACAGAGTAGTGGGGGTGGGTTTTAGGAACTAGTTTGGGGGCCTCTGGGGGTGAGATCTGGGGCAGGAAGGGTGAGGGGGTCTTAGAAGCTAGGCTGGGGTATACTGGAGGTGGAGGTTTGGAATCCAAGCTGGAGGGCTAAGGGTACCAGCTGGGAAAGGGTCCATGGGCTCTGGTCAGGGGTCCAATAAGAGGGTTCTAAGGAGGAGAACTGAGAGGGTTTTAGGACCAAGCCAGGGGGTGTCCCAGAAGTGGGATTTGAGGGAGCAGGACTGAGTGGTCTCTGGGAAGTGGTTTTTTTTGGGGGGGGCAGTAGAGTGAGGATCTTGGGTCATGGGGTTGGAGGTCCTGGCCCAGCCTTACCTGACCAGGTGACAGATCTGCAGCCTCCTCAGCTCCTTCGTGCTCCCTGTGGCCTCCTGGTACTTGAATTCTTGTCAAGGCTGTTATCCAGCATCCCAGACCTGCCTGCTCACCCGTCCCCATCTCCCAGGCTCTCACGTCTCTGCCCTCCACCCTCCACTCACTGCTCATGGCCCTGGGAGGATATAAGGTCAGCAGACGGGCAGCAAAGTGGGCTGAAGGCAGCACCCAGCTGTGCATGGCCAGTACCATGTTGAGAATGTGGTCCCCACGGCGCAGGCTGCCAGTGGAGTCTGAGGGCAGGAGAAGGGGCGTCTGTGTCAGCGTGGCCCTGGCCAATGGACTGAACAGCTTCCAGAACCAGCTGGACCACCTGGTTCAAACCCCAGATATCCCCAGTATGAATTCGGGCAAACAACTTGGTCTCCTTGTGCCTATTTCCTTGTCTGTACTGTGCATGGACCAGCATCTTGCCTGGCAAGTCACACTAAAGATAGAAATGGCTTCAAACCTACCCCCCCAGCTCAGGAAAAACAAACATGGGTGTCTTTTATTCCTAATGTAGTTTGAGATTCATTCCACACATTCCTGTTCCCATTTTTCTTGGCCACGTCCACAGCATGTGGAAGTTTCCAGGGCTAGGGATCGAACCCATGCCACAGCAGTAACCAGAGCCACAGCAGTGGCTCCCATTTTATTCCCTTCAAATTGAGGCCTAGAAAGAGATGAGTCCTTGACCCAACCTCAGGACTGGGGAGGCTGGCCAAGGAGGGGGACACTCACCGAAGGACTGAATGCATTTCTCCAGCAGCTCATCTTCACTGCAGCCACCCTCGTTCAGCATGCCCAGAGCCATGGAAGCCATGACCTTGCTGATTTCCCGGGGGCTGGGGCATGTCTTGTGGCGGCGGGCTGGTCGGGGCCGGCCCCGCCCCCCTGTCTTCCCCAGGCATTCCTGGTGGGACTTCCTGTGGGCACATCCACTAGGGAATCACGGGAGTCCCTTCCTTTGGGCATACCCTCAGAATTCTTCTTGACCCCAAAGCCCCAAGCCATCCTAGGAGTAGCTTCCTAAAAGCAAGGTCCTAGGGTTAGTCCTGACCTACCATGGATTCATCTAGATCATGGAAGCCTTCTCCTACAAGGCAACTCCAAGGGTTACTCTTCATGCCATTAGGGGGAAAGACCCTAAGGCTACCCCGAACCAGGGAATCACGGGAGAAGACCCTGAAGACTACTCCAGGAATCATAAGGACTCTGTCCTCCAGGCATTGCCCCCCGATTCCCTTTGACTCTATGGTCCCAAGGTATGATGGGAGAGACTTCCTGTTGGCAGACAGCTACTCCTGACTTCCTGGGGAATCACAGAAAAAGACCCCCAGAGTCCCTTTTGTCCTCCCCAGGGGGAATCATTCGAGGTTCTGCCTTCAAGGATGCTCCCCAGAATTCCCCTTTGCTTGGCAACACCCGCCCTTCCTCCTCCCAGCCCTCAAGACAGAAGCAGATCCCTCAGATTCCATCTCTTCCTCCTCTGCCACCTTGACCCGCACTAAGGTGAACAGACCCCTCCCCCAAGCCAGCCTTTCAGCAGGACCCGAGTCTTAGCTGCAAGCCTGGGTCTCTAGATCTGGAGCCTGGAGAGAAGATATGGGTGCAAAGTGGCCTCACTAGAGCTCTTCACAGCTGGGCGGGGTCCCTGAGGCTGAGGCAGCTTCCAGGAAAGTTTAAAAGTAACCCTTATTCTGCCCTGTGCCTCCCTGAGGCTCCTGTTGTAGTTGGGGAAAGAGTGTAATGGAGAGACAGGGATGGCAGAGGAAGGAGGGAGCAGAATCCAGGCAGAATGGCCTTGGCTTCCACAAGGGTCAGACAAAACTGGATTGGAGGAATTTATGCTGATAGTGTGACTTTATATTAATCACATAATTTCTCTGATCCTCAGTCTCTTCATTTGAAAAATGAGAGTCATCCTTGGACCTTCCTCAGGAATTTATTAGGAACATTCAATGCCCTGCTCTTCAAAAGTGCTAAATAAGGGGTTTCAGGAGTTCCCGTTGTGGCGCAGTGGAAATGAATCTGACTAGGAGCCATGAGGTTGCGGGTTCGATGCCTGGCCCCGCTCAGTGGGTTAAGGATTTGGTGTTGCTGTGAGTTGTGGTGAAGGCTGCAGACGCTGCTTGGATCTGCTGTTCCTGTGGCTGTGACGCAGGCCGGCAGCTGTAGCGCCAATCAGACCCGTAGCCTGGGAACCTCCACATGTCACGCAAGTGTGGTCCTAAAAAAGGGATTTCATTTGCTTAGACTCTTAAGTGGTCAGAGGTGGGAGAGGTAAACTTGAGATGCAGAGAGAGAATGTGATGGAGCCAGGTGTGGGGAATGGAGGTGAAACCAGAAATCGGGAGACTCTCATAACAGGGGCACGGTCATGTTCCTGGTGCATCCTAAGGGCATAGTAAGTCGGTATTGAATGTTGTCGGCTAAGAGCTAGCACTATTGAGTACCGAATGTGTACGGGCAGAGGGATGAGCACCCATCTAGATCAGTGGTTCTCAAAGCACAGTCCCCAGCAAATACTAACGATGTCACCTGGCAACCTGATATAAATACAAATTCTCAGGCCCAGCCCAGACCTACAGAATCAGAAACCCTGGAAATGAGCCCAGCAGCCTGTGTTTTTGAAGCCCTCCAGGTGGTTCTGATGCGAGCTCGAGCTTGAGAACCACAGATCTAGACGGCATCACTGAGGGCTTACGTGCCCCTCCTCAGAAGGCCTATGATTATTCTACTGACAGAAGAAGAAACTGAGGCACAGAGTGGTTCCGTGACTTACGTAAGGTCACACAGCCAGAAAATGAGACAACCAGGTCTCCACCACTAAACTCCTGGATATTATCAGGAGGGGACCCTTGCCCATCAGAGACACGATGGGGAAGGCAGGAAGAGCCGCCCAGGCCAGGGACCTGGCCACCCGTCACCCCGGTAAGGGCAGGAAGGCAAGCTTGCCCAGGTGATGGGATCTCTATTCCAGAAACTTCTGGCACAGCCAGCTGCTAGGCCCTTACCTGTGCACTGTCTGCTCCCGAGTTGTGTCTGGAGCAGCCAGGGGTAGCTGAAGAGACAGGGGAGCCACCTCCCCCAGCATCATGCAGCCCTCCCCCTGGGGCAAGGCCCTGCAGAAGCCCTGAGTTTCCAGTCACTCATTAGTGACTGAACTGGGCAATCAAGAAGACCCCAGGGAGGACAGAGACAGCCAGCCTCCAGGGAGTTAGGGTGAGGCGGTGGGGTGTGCGGGGTGGGGGCTGGGGGTTGGAGCAGCTCAGACTCCAGAGAGCGCGAGGCTGAGACACAGAAGCACCCGCAAACAGCCCCAGCCCAGCTGCCTCTGGAGTCCCTGAAGCATCTTCCTACCTGGCGCCCCCTGCTTGGGCTGGCAGCCCGACACCCTACCCGCCCGCCAGAGCTTCCCCAACCTTCCCGGCAGCCCTGGGGCCCAGGGGCTTAGGTCACTCCTGGTCTCTTTGGGGAGGGTCCTCTCACCTCTTGCTGTCCTTCCTGTTCATGCTTCCTGAGGGGGAGGGGGTCCCGCAAGAGCGTGGCTCAGCTCCTCCCCCCGCACCGCGCCGCAGCTTCTTAGCCCCTTGGGAGCTGGGGCCTCCTCGGCGCTTGGGAAGGAAAGAGGAACTGCCCCTCCCCACCCAGCCCCGGGCCTGGGGGAAGGAAGAGGCTGGGGAGAGACCAAAGGCCCCCCTCCCCCACATGGGGATCCCTTCAGGCTGAGGTTTCCGGTGCTGCCGGCCCCCACCCCCCGTCACCGGCGGGCTCTATCTCCCCCATCTTTCTGTCTCCAGACCCGTGATTCTCTGTTCTGTCACTGTCATACTTCAAGAAAAGCAGCTTAAAAAAAAAAAAGTATGCCTAACAGGACACATTTCTCTAAACACACAAGAGGGAAAAATCTATATTTGTATGATGGCATATTCAGGTACAATAAGGCTCAAAGGTTTGATTGGAAAGTTACAAGGCATAATATTTTGTGTATTTCTTCTTATGTTTCTTTTATTTCTAGCTTAGTTTTAATCATACCACTTATATCCCGGACAACATTTTCACTGTATACCTTTATTGTAACAAACCTTTATGTAGCACCTACTGTATACCACACACCATTCTGAGGGCTTTTCAAATGTTAACTCATTTAATTCTCATACAGTCTCAAAGGCCAGTCATCTTATTATGGAAACACTGCAGATGGAAGTTAACCCTCTAGGAGCCCTCTCCCCCACCCCGTTGTCCCTCTTAGGCAGGAGTGACCTATGTCATGGGTTTTACCCCATCTGTCGGCTGCGCGTCTGTTTAAGTACATAAAAATGTGCTCGTAGAAACCCAGACTTTTCTTTTGAGTACATGTGCTTTTTCTCTTTTACCTAAATGTGTCATGCTTGAGATATTTTTAAACTGAAGTACAAAGAAGAGTCAAATCGTAAGTGTTTAGGTTGTTGAATGGTGCCCAGCAGAACACATCCATGTGACATTTACACAAATCAAGAAACAGAACATCTCCCATCCCCCAGACCCCCCTTGTGCCCCTTTCCAGTGCTGCCTCCCACAAGCCATCACCAGCCTGATTTCTAGCTGAGTAGTTTTGCCTGGTTTTGAGCTGTACATAAATGGAATCAACTACCTGTGTCTGGCTTCTTGCACTCAGCAGCGTGTCTTTGTGATTCTTCCATGCTATTGTATTTATGTGTAGCTTATTTCTTTGGTTGCTGTATAAGCCTCCCCCCTGTGACTATTCCAGGATTTATTGATTGATTTTTTTCCTGTGATGGGCATTTGAGCTGTTTCCAGTTTGGGGCTGTTGTGAACAATGCTCCTGTGATCATTTTAGCCCCTGTCTTTTGGTGAGCGTTGCAGTGTGCAGTTCTGTAGGGCAGATACCCGGAGTGGCATAGGTGGTCATCGTAGTTAGTATGATTCTGCCAGACCTAATCAGGGAGTCAGCTGAACCAAAGCTCTCAGGATATTTTTGTTCCTTTCTTTTTTTCCACTGAAAGATGTCACCATGGCTTTTTTTTTTTTTTTTTTTAGGCGGCCTATGGATGTTCCCAGGCTAGAGATCAAATCGGAGCTCCTTCTGCTGGGTTATACTACCGCCACAGCAATGCCAGAATCGAGTCACGTCTGTGACCTACACCACAGCTCACAGCAACTCGGGATCCCCAACCCACTGAGCAAGGCCAGGGACTGAGCCCACATCCTTATGGGTACCAGTCGGATTCATTTCTGCTGCACCGCAACAGGAACTCCATGGATGCTTTTTAATTAAAAAAAAGTTTTTTCTTTTCTTATCTTTTTTTTTCTTTTTTAGGGCTGAGCCTGTGGCATATGGAAGTTCCTAGGCTAGGGGTCAAACTGGAGTTGCAGCTGCCATGCTACACCACAGCAACACCAGACCTGAGCCACATCTTCTTATATACCGCAGTTTGCAGCACACCACATCCTTAACCCACTGAGTGAGGCCAGGGATCAAACCCCCATCCTCATGGATACTTGTCAGGTTCTTAACCTGCTGAGCCACAATGGGAACTCCCTAAAATTTAAAAGAAATTTTATTTTAATTTTTTTTGACACACCCATGGGAGGCAGAAGAAGTTCTGCAGCCAGGGACTGAACCTGTGCCACTGCAGTAACCCAAGCCACAGAAGTGACAACACCAGATCCTTAATCCTGAGCCACCAGGGAACTCCAGGATGGTTTTTTCAGATCAGAGCACTTACACAACACAGACCTCATTCTCTCCAGGTTTTCCATTTCATGACTGGCCACATGGTTTCGGACCCTCTCCATCCTTTCCTCCACCTGGCTTTTCTCTTCTTTCTCCTCAGACCTCAAGGGTGCTCTCTGTGCTGTGCTTTTTTATCTACCTCTCAGTGCATTTCCTCAGCACCTGTATCACACAAGATCATGCAATGGCCCTGGATGAACCGAGCCTGCAGTGGGAGTGTCTCCAGGCCCCAGGACTCAGAAGCCTCAAAGGAGGGAGACAGAAAAAGGCCCTGGCACTGCTATAAACGTATGCCACCCTCACGGCCCTCAGATATAGTTAGTGCCAACGAAAACACTGACAACCCACAAAGGAAAAGAATTATGAAGCAAACCACAAAAACTCATAAAACAATAAAATGATGCATTTGATAACATCCACATAAAGATTTCTTTTAATGAGGACATCATGGAACAAATATTACAAGAGAGGGATGAAAAGCGGTATTTAAACCTACCTAAAATTGGAGTTCCCATTGTGGCTCAGTGGATAACGAATCCGACTAGGAACCAAGAGGTTGCGAGTTTGATCCCTGGCCTGGCTCAGTGGGTTAAGGATCCGGCGTTGCCATGAGCTGTGGTGTAGGTTGCAGACGCTGCTTGGATCCCGCGTTGCTGTGGCTGTGGCGAAGGCCGGCAGCAACGCCTCCTGTTAGACCCCTAGCCTGGGGACCTCCATATGCTGCGGGTGTGGCCCTAGAAAAGGAAAAAAGACAATAAATAAATAAATAAATAAATAAATAAATAAATAAAATCTAAAATCAATGAGAAATTAATATCCAGAATGTACGAGGAACACCTGCCAGTCAGCAAGAAAGACAGCCACTCTGATTTTTAAAATGGGTGAGGAGTTCCCGTCGTGGCTCAGTGGTTAACGAATCCGACTAAGAACCATGAGGTTGCGGGTTCGATCCCTGGCCTGGCTCAGTGGGCTAAGGATCCGGCGTTGCTGTGAGCTGTGGTGAAGGTTTCAGACGCGGCTCGGATCCCGCGTTGCTGTGGCTGTGGTGTAGGCCGGCGGCTACAGCTTCTTTTAGACCCCTAGCCTGGGAACCTCCACATGCCGCGGGTGCGGCTCTAGATAAAGGCAAAAAAAAAAAGACAAAAAAAAATAAAATGGGCGAAGAGGGATTTCCTGTTGTGGTGCAGCGGAAACAAATCCGACTAGTATCCATGAAGATGTAGGTTCGATCCCTGTCCTTGCTCAGTGGGTTAAGGATCCTGAGTTGCCATGAGCTGTGGTGTAGGTCACAGATGTGACTTGGAACTGGTGTTGCTGTGGCTGTGGTGTAAGCCAGCAACTGTAGCTCTGATTCCACCCCTACCTAGCCTGGGAACTTCCATATGCTATGGGTGCGGCCCCAAAAAGCCAAAAAATGGGAGGGGGGGCAAAGGGTGAGTTCCCTTGTCCTACAGCAGGTTAAGGATCTGAAGCTACTGGGGTCACTGCTGTGGCGTGGGTTTGATCCCTGGCCCAGGAACTTCTACATGCCGCAGGTGCAGCCAAATCAATAAATAAATGAAAATGGGCAGAGGATGAGCGGGTGACAAAAAGACTCAAAACTCTGACAGGCACCTAAGAAGAGGCCAGCAGTTACTGGGAAGAGTTCAGGGAAGTGCAAATTGCAACAGTGGTGAGTCATCCTATTGGTCTGGCAAAAATTAGAAGTTGGAAAATGCCAAGTGGAGTTAGGGGCTGTGGGGCCCTAAGAACCCTCCTGTACTAATGGGGACGGCCACTCCTGAGGGCCACTGGCACCACAGGCAAATTAAGTGTGTGTGTGGAGCCGACACCCCCAGACTAGCTCCTGGGTGTGCACACCGAGATAGTCTCCGTCAGTTTCATGAGCCAACACACACACACACACACACACACACACACACACACACACACACACACAAGGATGTTCATTGCAACGTTATTTTCTGGGAGCTGGGGGCAGCCTGGGTGTCCCCTGCCCGGGTGGGAGGTGAGGAAACAGAAGGAGGCAATTACCAGTGAGGCCTGAGAAACCCCCACAGCACAGACCAGGTGTCCATAGAGCAACAGGGGCAGATCCTAAAACACATAATGATGACTGATCAAAAAAGAAAGGCTATTAATATCTTATGATATAATGCACAGTGACACAGAATAAATTTCCGTTATAGATACAATCTAAGGAAAAACTTAACATTTACCATACAAGCGTGTATTATATTGTGTCTAACAAACTATACTTGTACTATGTGATTATATTAGCCTAAATATCTAATTATATAATTTTGCGCCATATGACTCAACAAGATGGTATAAACTTATGCGCTATATATTACAATTGTATCAATATATTAATGTTTATCTGTGGTGCACATAGCAATCTGTTTTACATTAAGGATTTTATATGTAATTTTTTTTGGCCATGCCCTCAGCATGTGGAAGCTCCCAGGCCAGGAATCAAACCTGTGCCATTATAGTGACTGGAGCTGCGGCAGTGACAGTGCCAGATCCTTAACTGGCTGCACTACAGGGGAAGTCCCCATGTATAATTTTAAGGACATGTCCTGAATATGAGGTACTGCTGCCCCCCTGCACATCTCTGGGTTCCCCATCTGCAGATTCAACCAATTGCAGATTAAAAAAATTCTTTTTTGAATTTTGGAAAGTTCCAAAAAGCAAAACTTGAATTTGCCACAAGCCTGCAATTATTTCCATAGCATTTACATTGTATGTAAAACTCTTTTTACATATCATTTACATTGTATTGGGTGTCATATGTCATCTAAAGATTATTTAAAATATATTGGAGAGGAGTTCGCATCGTGGTGCAGTGGTTAATGAATCCGACTAGGAACCATGAGGTTGCGGGTTCGATCCCTGGCCTCGCTCAGTGGGTTAAGGATCCGGTGTTGCCGTGAGCTGTGGTGTAGGTTGCAGACGCGGCTCGGATCCCGCGTTGCTGTGGCTGTGGCACAGGCCAGCAGCTACAGCTCCGATTAGACCCCTAGCCTGGGAATCTCCATATGCCTGGGTGCGGCCCTAAAATGACAAAAGCCAAAATAAATAAATAAACAATAAAAAAATAAAAAATAGTAAAACATATTGGAGGAAATGCATAGATCATGTGCAAATACTACAGTGTTTTATAGAAAGGACTTGAATAGCCACAGGTTTTGGTATCCAGCGGGGTCCTGGAATCAAGCCTCCAAAGGCTTCTGAGGGACAATTTTAGTTCTCACGATAGTCTTGTGAAGTCAGTACTCTTTTGTTGCCCATTTTCCAGATGAGGAAAGCTGAGAGGTGGAGTAACTCGCCTATGTTCACACACAGGCTGAGCCGGGGATTTGAACCCAGAGCCAGGGTTCCTAACCATTCCACTTTACTGTCTCCATATTACATAAAACGTCCCAGTTATAACAAAAAGCCGATTCACCAGAGTTAGGCCCCAACCCCCAGAATTGTAATCCTCTGTCTCCCCAGGGGCCTTCTGAGCCACCTCGGGCCGCTAGCTGGACCACACTTCATGCGGAGGAGTGGCCTGGGCTTTGTAAGCCAGGGAGCCCTGAGAAAGGCAGCCAGCTCCTACTTGCTCCTGGACACCTGTGGGAAGTGGGGCTGGAAGAGACTAGGGGCTCTGGGGAGCTGGGGCAGAACACCTCTGCAGTTTTCTAAAACAGTCAACTGTGGAACTGGAGGCCCAGTGTAGGATTCCACACACCCAGGCCTCCTGCCAGGCAGGCAACTTCGTACCTCTGGGCTTCAGTTTTCCCATCTGTCAGCTAGACTCATTTGGAGTAGTCCCCACTTCTGGGGTTGTGGGGAAGATCCCATGAGGAAATCAACAGAGCCTACTAGGGGCTTCCCATCATGGCTCAGCGGTAACAAACCCGACTAGTATCCATGAGGATGTGGGTTTGATCCCTGGCCACGCCCAGTGGGTTGGGAATCCGGCCTTGAGGTGAGCTGTGGTGTAGGTTGCAGATGCAGCTTGGATCCCGAGTTGCTGTAGCTGTGGTGTAGGCCAGCATTCACAGCTCCAATTCGATCCCTAGCCTGGGAACTTCCATGGGCCACTGGTGCGGCCCCCAAAAGAAAAAAAAAACGTAGAGCCAACCACGTGGTAACTGATTGATTCGGGATTAAAGTGTTATTATTAAGGTGTAAGTTATACAAAACAGTATCTTGCAGCTCAGTAAAATTATACATAGGAATTCCCTTGTGGTGCAGTGGGTTAAGGATCCTGTGTTGTTACTTCAGCAGCTCTGGTCACTGATGTGGTATAGGTTCAAGCCCTGGCCCAGGCACTTCCCTGTGTTGCGGGTGCAGCCAAAAAAACCCCCAAAACTACATAGTAAGAACCACATATTTTTATTTCCTCTTCTAAAAAATGTAAATAATAGTGGGATTGTTGTGAGAACTAAATAAGATACAGTGAAAAGATCTCAGCTCAGGGCCTGAAATGTGATAGGCATACAAGAGATGTCTGCTACAGCTATTTTTCTTGCCTCATCAGTTTTTATTTAATTAATTAATTAATTTATTTATTTATTTTTGCTTTTTAAGCTTGTTCCCGTGGCATATGGAGGTTCCCAGGCTAGGGGTATAATCAGAGCTACAGCTGCCGGTCTATGCCACAGTCATAGCAATGCCAGATCTGAGCCACGTCTGCGACCTATACCACAGCTCATAGCAATGCTGCATCCTTAACCCGCTGATGGAGACCAGGGATCAAACCCGCAACCTCATGATTCCTAGTCAGATTCATTTCCGCTGTGCCACGTCAGGAACTCCTTAAATACAATATTTAAAGGTTACTTTCCATTGACATTTATTACAAAATATTGTCTTTATTCCCCATGGTGTACAATAGAGCCTTTTAGCCTATCTTACACTCAACAATTTGTACTTCCCATCCCCCTACTCTTCTATTCCCCTTATCTACTGGTAACCACTAGTTCTCTATTATCTGTGAGTCCGTTTTTTTCTGCTGTTGTTATATTCACTAGTTTGTTGTATTTTTTAGATTCTACATATGGGTGACATCATATAGCATTTATCTTTCCCTTATTTCACTAAGCATAATGCCGTCCGAGTCCATCCATGTTGCTGCAAATGGTGCAATTTCATTCTTTTTGATGGTTGAATAGTATTCCACTGTTTGCATATATACCACGTTTTCTTTCTTTCTTTTTTTTTTGCCTTTTGCCTTTTATCTAAAGCCGCACCCGCGGCTTATGGAGGTTCCCAGGCTAGGAGTCTAACAGGAGCTGTAGCCGCCGGCCTACACCACAGCCACAGCAATGCGGGATCCGAGCTGCATCTGCAACCTACACCACAGCTCATGGCAACGCTGGATCCTTAACCCACTGAGCAAGGCCAGGGATCGAACCCGCAACCTCATGGTTCTTAGTCGGTTTCGTTAACCACTGAGCCACAAAGGGAACTCCTATACCACATTTTCTTTATCCATTTATCTGTTGATGGACACATAGGATACTTCCATATCATGGCAATTGTAAATAATGCTGCTATGAACCTTGGTGCGTGTAGCTTTTAAAATCAGTGTTTTTGGTTTTTTCTGCTATTACCCAGTAGTGGAATTGCTGGATCATATGGTAGTTCTCTATTTTTAGTTATTTGAGAAACTTCTATACTGTTTTCTAGAGCAGCTGCACTTGTATTGGTACAATTTTAAGTGCTGTAATCCTTGCAGCAGCCCTGTGAGGTAGGAATTATTAATATCCTCCTTACCGGTGGAGGAAACTGGTGCACAGAGAGGCGAAGTGACTTGTCCAAGATCACACAAAGGATGGGCGAGGTAGGGATTCAGATCCAGGCTGGCTCAGAGCCCGTAATCAGCATGTATGATGCTTTTTAAAGCCGAGAGACCTGGTGCATATCCCCAGCTCTGCTGTATGACATCAAGCAGGGCCTTCCCGGCTCAGAGCCTCAGTTTGCTCTTTGTGAAATGGGAGGAGAGAGGAGAGAGATTAGCTAAGGGTAGGCACTATAAAGTATAGGCGCCCTGCCTTAATACCTCCCACCCGAACGTGCACTTTTGGCCGGTCTGGGATCTGTAGGCGGGGCTTCGTCAAAGGGGCGTGGTCTTTATCTTCGGGGCCCAATGGGGACGGGAGGGCGGAGACCTCTTCCCTGCTCTGAGCAGCACGCGAGTCTTCCTCGCAGTTCCATCTACCCCACGGGTGCCTCTGGGGTTCCCAGAGGTCTCCGCCCCCAGCCGCCCCCAGCCCGCCCGCCCGCCAGCCCAGCCTGCGGCCCCCTCCTCCTATTCCCTGACCTCAGCCCCGGCTCCTCGGGCCTCGACATCATGGGTGACGGAGGAGAGGGCGAAGATGAGGTCCAGTTTCTGCGGACCGTACGTATCCCTGTTAGGGGTCTCCGGGGCTATCTCTCGGGTTCCTGTGAGTGTCTGTCTGTCTCTGGATGGCTCCGTCGTGTGTGCTGGTGGTCTCTGAGACTCGAGGTCTCTCCTTCTGTCCTTTTGGGCGACTGTCACTGTCTTTCTCCGTTTCTGTCTCTCTCAGTCTCCCCCACCTTTCTCGCCTTAGAATTAGCAGAATTTGGGGCTGCAGGATGGGAAGGGAACACTTCTGCAACCCTCTCCTCTGATATTAGCGAGTTGTCCCAGAGAAGGGGGACGCTGAGGGAGCACCCCCCTCCCATCACTCTGGAAGCAGGCACTTGGGGAAGGTGATTCTAATTCTTGAGCTTAATTTAGCTGCCCCCCTCCCCCACCACCACCTAGCTCTAATTCTCTTCTTGCTCCAGACTCTGACCTATTTAAATTCTTGGGAAGGGGGCGGGGGTGGGCTGGAGGACCCAACTCCTTTGAACTCCCAGCTCTTGAGGGTCTCCTGGAGTTGGGGGGGGGGTCTCTCCAGTTCTAGGTCTTCTTTCTTCCCCCATTTGGTCTTGGGGAGGAGGGTCAAATATGACTGCTAATGGTCTCTGGGGGGAGTCTCTCCCTGTCTGTCTTTTTGGATTGTTTGTGTCTGTATCTCTCGGCATCTCTGTCTCCTGGTCTCTGTCTCTGGCTTTGTTTTTCCGGCTTAAGGCCCTCTGCGTTTTTCTTCTCTGTATCTCCAGCTCTATCTCTCCCCACATCTCTGATCCCTGGCTGGGGGGTGGGGTGGGCAGGGATGGGAACTGGAACAACAGGTGTCCCTCCCAGAATAGCCCGCTTTTCTGGGGCTTGAGCAGGGGCCGGGGCCGGAGGGGGAGGGGCTGCCCCTCTTGGAGTCCTTCCCATTTTTCCCTCCCAGTGGTTCAGCCCTGCGTTGGGGGGTGTGAGTATGAGAGGGGATGTTCTCTCTTCTGGGCCAGGTCTGCTGACCCTGCACTAGCCCCTCCCCACCCCCTCTGGGCCCTGGGAAATGCTGACACAGCGTTCTGGCCCCAGAATAGGACCCTGGTGAGCCGGGTCTGGTTTCCTGGGAGGGAGGAATGAACAGCTGAGGCTTGTAGTGAAGGATAGGGACAGCTGGACCTTCAACCATGGGAGAAGGCCTAGCTTCACCCTAGGCTCTTGCCCCAGCCCCAGCCCCAGCCCCTTAGCAGACACCATGGGTTGGGCTCTCTCTCCTCCTCCCCAGACCTAATAAGACCATGGCCATGGCCGTCAGCCCCTGAGCAGTCACTCTACCTCAGGCCCCATGCCCAGGGCCTCAGCCTCCTGAGACATCTAATTATATCCTTGCTGTCCTATCTTCTGAGGTAGGGCCCTATCTTTATCTCCCTGGGAGATCTGAGGGAAACCGAGGCCTGAGTGGTAGGGTCATGACCAAGGTCAAGGTCAGGAAGTGTTACCTCTGGATCCCCCTGGGGCCCAGACCTCCTGCTTTCATAAGAGGGAACCTGGGCTCAGTCTTGCTAGAGTAGTCAGTGTTGGGCTCTAGAGGCCTGGCCTTGGCATCCCTTGGCCCCCATACTGGGTCCATTTCCTGGAACTTTATTGAGGTCATGTGGTGGTTGTCTCATACTTTTTGGATCTCATCCCGCCAGTAAGAAATAGAGCTTATTTTGCAGCCAAGTACACGCGTATATGCATATATATTATAAAGAGTCAACTTCATTGAGCTATAATTGACATGCGATAAACTGTACCGATTTTAGGTGTTATAGCTGACAAACTATACACACCCATGTAACCACCACCATCATCATCAAGACATAAAAGGGTTTCCTTCACCCCCAGAAAGTTCCCTTTGGCTCTTTGCAGTAACACGCGGCACACCTGCTCTGCGTCACCATAGGTCCCATTCGTCATTTCTAATGTTTCATATGAAATATATGCTCGTTTGTCTTCTTTTGCTCAGAGTAACATTTTGGACTTTCAACCGTGTAGTGTGTATCAAGAGTTCATTTCTTTTTGTTGCTAAGCAGTATTCCATTGTGTGAATGTGTTTATCAGTTCACGTGCTGATGGGCACATGGGTTGCCTCCAATTCGTGCTACAGCGGTTGAATCCGGTGCGTTTATACACACCTGTTTTTAACTGAAGCCTGTTCCATAAAATGTAGGTAGCCCTTAGAGCGCGAAGGACATGCTGATATTTTCTGTTGTTATTCTACTTTTATTTCACTTTTTAAGCATGGTGGTCATGGCCCCCCAAATTCATTTTCTTTCCTTTTGATGGGTGTCAACCTCCAGCTCTGCTTAGGCTGGAGTTCCTCAAAAGTAGAGCCCACATCAGAACTTCCTGGGAGCTAGTTAACAGTCCAGATTTGCTACTGACCCTAGATCTACTGAATCAGGATCTTGGTGTTGAGAGTGAGACCAGGGCGGAGAGGACTTTTTTTTTTTTTAGGGCCGCACCTGCAGCATATGGATGTTCCCAGGCAAGGGGTCAAATCGGAGCTGTAGCCGCTGGCCTACACCACAACCACAGCAACGACTTTCCGTTTTTTAACCAGGCTGCCCCCACTTCATTCTGATACAGGAGAAAGTTACGAGAATCATTGGTGTAGAGATTAGGTCTCTGGTTTATAACTTGGTTTTGCCATTTGCCTGCTTCCTAACTTTGGGCTAGTGATTTTTATTTTTCTCTCTGAGCCTCAATTTCCCAATGTGGAAAATGGGGACAGAAATATGTACCATAAGGATTCAAGGGGTCCATGCAGATAGCTCTCTGAGGTCATCTCCTCTCATTTTCTCCCTTACTCCTGATGGCAGCACCACTGTGTTGTCCCCCTTGCTTGTCCTGAATACCCTGCTCGCAGGCCTTTGCCCAGGCTGCCCCCCTCTTCCTGGAATGTTCTTCCTCTAGAGATGATCAAGCTCGATTCTGTCTGGTTATTTGGACAAGGCTTTGTTCAAATGTCACCTCCTTGGAGAGGCTGTCACTTCACCCCCCCCCACTGATGTCATCTCTACCCCAAAAGCCACTCTCTTACATCACCCTGGGTTATTTTTCCATAACACTTATCACTGTCATTAAACTTATAAATCTACTCACCTGTTCATTGCATCTCCCCCCACGTGGATGTCAGCCCCACACGGACAGGGATTTTGTTTGCTTTATTTACTGTTCTGTATCCACAACCTAGATCAGTGCCTGGTACACAGCAGGTGCTCATTCATCTATCAGATGAATGTAAAGCCCTGTGCATGAGGTCTAATAGACAGTAAGTGCTTAATAAATGCAAGCTCTATGATCCCTATGAATAGACGGCGCATGCCAGGATGTTGGAGTGGGGCTTATGGGACAAAGATCAAATATCAGTCCCTCCTCCCAGGCTGCAAAGAAAGACTGAGGGCAGTCTGTGTGGGATGAAGTCCAGGATTGGGACATGTTTCTGTGATTTTTCTGGAAGGGCTGGAGGCTATGTGACTTCAGGCAGGGCGCCTAAGCTCCTTGAACCTGTTTCCTTGGCTGTAAAGTGGAATAATCACTGCGTTGCTCAGCAGTTAAGAGCCTGAGTCTCCATCAGTTTTTTTTTTTTTGTCTTTTTGCCTTTATGTAGGGCCACACCCGCGGCATATGGAGGTTCCCAGGCTAGGGGTCTAATAGGAGCTGTAGCTGCCGGCCTTCGCCACAGCCACAGCAACGTGGGATCCGAGCCGTGTCTGCGACCTGCACCACAGCTCACGGCAACGCTGGATCCTTAACCCACTGAGCAAGGCCAGGGATCGAACCCGCAACCTCACGGTTCCTAGTCGGATTTGTTAACCACTGAGCCACGACGGGAACTCCTCCATTAGTTCTGATTTAAACCCCATCAGTAAAAGTGTTGTGGACGCCCCTACATACATTTATACTAGTTATAAATGTACTGTGGGTTACTCTGCTAACATAGCAACACGTGGTCTAGTGTTCTAAGAGTGTGGCATATAGAGTGTTGGGATGAAATCGCAGCCATGTTGTATGTTGGCTGTGTGACCTAAGGCAAATCTCTTCACCTCTCTGGGCCTCAGTTGCCACAGGTTCACATAATGGGACTTACCTCAGAGGGTTGTTGTGAGGATTAAGTGAGTTAATACAGATAAGTTCCTGGAAGGGGGCCTAGTACATAGAAAAATTTACTTAAAACTTTAAAGTGTAATCTTGAGATTATTTCAGATTTAGAGAAAAGTTGCATGGTTAGCTGAGAGAACTCCCATATGGCCTTCAGTTGTTTTCCCCAGATGTTAAGTGGCACATCGGCTTTATTGTTCCCTTCCTTCCTTCCTCCCTCCCTCCCTCTCCATTTTTCCCCCCTAAACTGTTTGGGAGTAATTGGTGGACATGATACTCTTACCCCCTAAATACTTTAGTGCTTGCTTCCTAAAAAACAAGGGCTGTCTCTCATAAAACCACAGCATAGTTAGCAAAATCAGGAGATTTCTTACGGCTACAATACCATCATCTAATTCACAGTCCGTATTTACCTTTCTCCACTTGGTCCTTTATGGCATTTCCCTTACCATCCAGGATCCAGGCCAGGCTCTGGCATTGCCTTCAGGAGTCATTAGAAAGCATTCCTTCAGTGAAAATGAGAGAAGGCTGAGTTTAAAAGCCATTTAACTTCAGGTGCTCCTATTTCCCATCCTCCAGTGACTCACCTTGCAGACCCCCACCTGGGAGGTCTTCGGAGCCAGCTGGGCTGGTCTTCAAGTCCCAGCTCCTCCTCTTACCAGCTCTGGCCTTGGACAAGCCCTGCCTCCTCTCTGAGCCTCAGTTTCCTCATTTTATTATGGGCGTGGCCATGGTTCCCATCTCATGGGGACGTTAGAAGCGCGTAGAAGCGCTGGGCAGGGGCCCTTACGTGGTAAATGGCGAGGGTGGGTGTTATCAGCGGTATCTATTTAATAACGAGAGGGGCGGGGTGGGCGCGGGTGGTGCGGTGTCCGCGGCTGCGGGCGCGCTGCGGCGCCCCCTGCCGGCCCTGACCCTCCGCCTGCCGCCAGGACGACGAGGTGGTCCTGCAGTGCAGCGCCACCGTGCTCAAGGAGCAGCTCAAGCTCTGCCTGGCCGCCGAGGGCTTCGGCAACCGCCTCTGCTTCCTGGAACCCACCAGCAACGCCCAGGTCTGTCGGGATGGAGGGAGCAGGGGATCTCAGGGGCGGCGCGGCCAGGGCCCAAAGAAGAGGGGTCTGGGAGCCTGGAGAGGGGACGGGGTGGGGGTGGGGGTGCTAAGATGGGAAGGGCCTGGCGGTCTCGGGGAAGAAGCAGGGGGTCTAAGGGGCTAGCGGGTCTGGAGTTCAAAGAAGAGGGGATCGAAGGAGGTGCTGACAGAGAAGATGGGAGAGCCTGGGTCTCGGGGGAAGAAGCAGGGGGTCTAAGGGGCTAGCGGGTCTGGAGTTCAAAGAAGAGGGGATCGAAGGAGGTGCTGACAGAGAAGATGGGAGGGGCGCTGTGGCTTGGGGCCCTGCTGTGGCGTGGGGGTCAGTCCCTGACCTGGAACTCACTTTTGTGGGTGCAGTCACAAAAAATGGAAGAAAGAGAGAGAGGAAGGAAGGAAAGAAAGAAAGAAAAAAAGGAGTTCCCTTTGGCTCAGTGGTAACAACTTGACTAGGAACCACGAGGTTGTGGGTTCGATCCCTGGCCTCACTCAGTGGTTAAGGATCCAGCGTTGCCATGGGCTGTGGTGTAGGTCACAGATGCAGTTTGGATCCTATGTTGCTGTGGCTGTGGTGTAGGCCGGCAGCTGCAGCTCTGATTCAGTCCCTAGCCTGGGAACCTCCATATGCCGTACCTGCAGCCCTAAAAAGAAAAAAGAAAAAAAAAAACGGAAGAAAAGAGGGGTCTGAAGTGAATGGAGGTGGAGGTCTGAGGAGGCCGGGGCAGGGGGCTCTTAGGAGGCAGGTGTCTGAGAGAGCAGCAGGTCTTGGATCCAGGGCATAAGAGCCTCAAGGTCAGAGGGGTGCCAGCAGCGTCCTGACTGGGGAGGCGGTTGGAGGGAGGCTGGGGTCTGAGCCTGGGGACAGCTCAGGGTCTGAGGGAGGAGGTGCCCTGGGGGAATGGGGTGCCTACTGGGGGAGAGAGAGGGACATGGAACTTGACGGGGGATGAGGCCAGGGGTCTGAGGGGGCAGAGAGTCTTGCGTCCAAGGGGGAGGGTGTCTAAGTGCCTGAGGTGATGGGGGGGACTGAGGTGGCAGGTATCAGGTTGGACACCCCTGTGACTTTGAAGCAGTGTTCACAGGGGTCCGAGAGAGGAGGCAGGAGCTGGGGTGTCTGCTAGTGACAGAGGGGGGTGGAGCTTCCTTTGGGATTGGAGAGATCTGGGTAATTTTCGGGGAAGACTCCGTTTTGGAATGAGCGCAGTGTCTCTGAGCGGGGAAGCTGCAGGCTGAGGCGGGCTGTGGAAACTTCTGTGAGTTTCAGGCAGGGCATGGGGCGGTGAAAGAGGGGACGTAGCAGAGGTGTTTACTGGGGTGCTGGTGAGGATTTGGGATGTCTGAAACGGGGGGCAGAGGGCAGGGCTTCTTGGAGGGCTGGGGCCGGGGCCGGGTCTCTCAGGGGCGTAAGTATTTGGAATGGGGGCAGAGGGTGCACCCGCCCCTCACATCCGTCCCCTCCCCCTAGAATGTGCCCCCCGACCTGGCCATCTGCTGCTTCGTCCTGGAGCAGTCCCTGTCCGTCCGAGCCCTGCAGGAGATGCTGGCCAACACCGTGGAGGCCGGCGTGGAGGTAAGGCTCGCACGCACCCAGGTGGGATGGGCGGCAGGGATGGGCGGGAGGACCTGGGGGTCATTTACCGTCTGCTCTTCTTCCTCTCTCTGCCCTGCCCCCCGACAGGCCCTCAATTTGGATAAGTGGGTAGGTCCGGCCTTGGGTGTCATCCGTCTTTCCCTCCTGTCCCGACCCCAGGCCTGTCTCTGGGGCCCACACCCTGCACACAGAGGCTGCGGGGGGGTGTCTCCCCCATCCCAGCTGTCAGGGTCTGTGGTGCCCAGAACCGGCCAGGCAGGAAGGAAGGAAGGGGGTGGGGGCCTCTGAGCCCCCCGGTTCCCCCATGCCTCCTTTCTCCTCTTTTCCGCCCTTTCCCCCAACCCCGATCCCGGCTCTTCTCTGCATGGGACCTCTCCTCCCATCACCTCCCTGCATCCCAAGTGTGGGTCCCCTCTGGGCCAGGAGTGGGTCTGCCATGTGACCACACGGCCCCGTCACATGGCCCCCTCAGAGCATGGGCGTGTGAGAGCCGGGATGAGGGGCATGCTGCCATAGAGCGCCCAGGTGTACCCTCCCCCCGAGAAGGGCCAAGTCTCCTTGTGCCCTGGGGGTGTGCGGCAGCACAGGGCAGCTCCCGTGGGTGACGCTCCAGAGTTTAACAGCTGGTAGGACTGTACCAGTGCCCAGCCGTGTTATGACAGGAGGGAGCAGAGGGGGCCGAGGTCCATGGAACACAAGACACGGGGGCTTCCCTGAGTGTCCCCAGGTATCTGAACCTCCGGAAGAGGGGTTCAGCCCTCTGAGTGACTTGGGGCCTGGTTAACAAGTTGAAGGAGGCAGGGAGGACAGAGTGGGCTTTGGGGGACATAAAACACCCCCTCCACAGGCTTCTCAGAGACCAGAGACCCCGCTTCCACAGGCAGGGAAACTGAGGCAGGGACTCTGTCCTGAGTCTGAGCTAAGTTTCTTTGCATCCAGGCCTGAGCATGACATTTTTTTGGGGGGGGCATAGTCGCACCGGAGCCAGACCAGAAGTGCCAGGGGGGTCCATTCTCACTCTGTGCCCTCTCTCCCTGCGCAGTCATCCCAGGGCGGGGGCCACAGGACACTCCTGTATGGCCATGCCATCCTGCTCCGGCACGCGCACAGCGGCATGGTGAGTGCACCCGGGAGGTGGCGCGTGCAGGGCCCGGGGGTGTGGGGCCGCTGGCCGGAGGCTGACTCCCCGCTACAACCCTAGTATCTGAGCTGCCTCACCACCTCCCGTTCCATGACCGACAAGCTGGCCTTCGACGTGGGACTGCAGGAGGATGCGACAGGTGCAGGGGCTGGAGGGAGAGGGCACGATGGGGGCACTGCTGGCAGGGAGCTGGGGTGTAGGAGGTCCTGCAGAACCCCGGGGTGGGTGCGGGAATGTTCGGGGGTACGGAGATGGGGGGATCGGGACTGAGAGTCAGGGGTGTGGCTGGACACATTCTGGATCGGGGAACCCTAGGGAGAGAATCCGAGGGCAGGAGCCGGGGACTGGGAGGCAGAGTGTTGGTGGCAGTGATAGAGTTCGGGGCAGAGGGCTTGGGAGGCTCCATGGCTGGGAATGCCTTAGGGAAGAGCATTGTGGACCACCATCATCCAGACAGCGCCCCCCGCCCCCAACCCACAGGAGAGGCCTGTTGGTGGACCACACACCCGGCCTCCAAGCAGAGGTCGGAAGGAGAGAAGGTGCGCGTAGGGGATGACCTCATACTCGTCAGTGTCTCCTCTGAGCGGTACCTGGTGAGCCGCCCCTCCCCCACCACAGCTCCTACTGCCCCCTCAGCTGGGGCCACATGGGAGTGACCCCACCCTCCTCATCACTGGTGGTCTCTGGCCCTAGCATCCTGGTGCCCAGTTTCCAGTTTCCATCCAGTTTCTGGTTTCTTTCTTTCCTTTTTTTTTTTGTCTTTTTAGGGCCAAACCCTCATCATATGGAAGTTCCCAAGCTAGGGGTCCAATCAGAGCTGTAGCCGCCGGCCTACACCACAGCCACAGCTACACCAGATCCGAGCCCGATCTGCCACCTACCCCACAGCTCACAGCAACGCTGGATCCTTAATTCACTGAGTGAGGCCGGGGATCGAACCTGCATCCTCATGGATGCCAGTCAGATTCGTTCCCGCTGAGCCACAACGGGAACTCCCATTTTCTGGTTTCTGATGCCCTGTTTCCCGACTTGATCTCGAATTCCTGATCTAATTTTCTGTCCCCCACCTGCCGGTTTCCACCCTGGTTTCTGACTGACTCTGGAACTGTTGTCCCTCCACTCCCACCCTACCCCCATCACCTCTGACCACTGCATCCTGGTTGCCTTCAGCACCTGTCGACGGCCAGTGGGGAGCTCCAGGTTGACGCCTCTTTCATGCAGACACTGTGGAACATGAATCCCATCTGCTCTGGCTGCGAAGAAGGTGAGGACCCCAGACTTCTGGCCCCTAAAGTGAGACACCCCAAAAAAGACCTCCAGTATCGCCCCTCAAACCCAAATGTAGATCAAATTATGACCTTCACGCTTAGCTCTCCAGCTGACCTCAACTCCAGAACCCTGAGGCTCAGATCTCCAAACCCCAAGCCCAACATCAGATGCTAAATTCAGATCCCAAAGCTCACATGCCAGACTCAGGTCCTGGAGGTCAGAGCCCTAAACTCAGATCCAGAGCTTGGAACATCAGATTTGAAGCTTATCCCTCAGACTCCAAGCCTCAGACAACTTTACCCCCAAACCAGCCCCCCAGATTCAAACTCAGATCCCCAAACTAAGACCCCTGATTCAGACTTCAAAACTCAGACCTACCAACTTCTAAGTATAAGCTCGTATCTCCCCACACAGAGCCCAAAGCTAAGGCTTCCAGACCTTAGACCTCAAACCTCAGGTACCAGCTTCAGGCCTCCAAAATGGCACTCAAAATTCAGACCCTGGAGTTCCCATCGTGGCGCAGCGATTAACGAATCCGACTAGGAACCATGAGGTTGCGGGTTCGATCCCTGGCCTTGCTCAGTGGGTTAATGATCCGGCATTGCCGTGAGCTGTGGTGTAGGTTGCAGACATGGCTCGGATCCCGCGTTGCTGTGGCTCTGGTGTAGGCTGGCGGCTACAGCTCCGATTAGACCCCTAGCCTGGGAACCTCCATGTGTCCTGGGTGCAGCCCTATAAAGCAAAAAAAAAAAAAAAAAAATTTAGAGCCTGACTTCAGACCTGATTGCTGTACCTCTAATCCCAAACCCGAAAGCAGGCCTGGAACCCAGACTCCAGTCAGTGTCTGATGATGTTCTCTGACCTCGACCTCAAAAATCCAAACACAGACCCTTAAGCCCCAGACCCACAAACCTCCCAGCCTCACCCCTGTATCCTTAGACCCTCAAACTTAAGTCCCCAGCTTCAGACCCCACGTCTCATGCCCCCACTTCCGGCCTCACCCTGAGCCCAAATCTCAGGCTCCCACTTTGTACCCTGAAACTCAGTTGTACCCTGAAACTCAGATGTCCAACCACAGACCCCCGAAATCAGTCCCCAGCCTCCCACGGGGGAGAAGCAGGGCTCCCGGACTTGACATTGACTCCAGTCCCTGCTGGGACTCCAGCTCCCCGGTGACCACCGTCCCTTGTTCCTGTCCAGGCTATGTGACCGGGGGTCACGTCCTCCGCCTCTTTCACGGACACATGGATGAGTCCCTGACCATTTCCCCCGCTGACAGTGACGACCAGCGCAGGTCTGGGCTGGGGGCAGGAGGGCCTGGGGTCTTGCGGCTGGGGGTGGGGGGTGCTTGGTAAAGGCTGGCAGTCGGGGAGCTTGGCACCCTATGGTGGGATTAGGGATCAGACTCTGGATGCCTGGAGCCTGAACCCCTGTCCTCGCTCTCTTCCATGTTCTGTGCCCAGACTTGTCTACTATGAGGGGGGATCTGTGTGCACCCATGCCCGCTCCCTCTGGAGACTGGAGCCGCTGAGAATCAGGTAGCGGGGAGGAGGCAGGCAGGGAGAGGGGCTAGGGGTTCCTGGGGGGCCTGGGAGGAGAGGAGGGTCTTTTTTTTTTTTTTTTTAAAGGGCCACCCTTGTGGCATATGGAAGTTCCCAAGCTAGGGGTCCAATCGGATCTACAGCTGCCAGCCTACACCACAGCCACAGCAAGGCGGGATCCAAGCTGCATCTGTGATCTACACCGCAGCTTACGGCAATGCCAGATCCTTAACCCCTGAGCAAGGCCAGGGATCGAACCTGCTAGGTGGCTTCTTAACCTGCTGACCCACAACGGACACTCTGAGAAGAAGGTCTTGAAGGAAGAACTGAGGAAGTGACTGGAGGGTTTTGGAGAAAATCTGGGGAGCCTAAGAGAGGGATGGGGGTTCTCAGGGTCCTAGAATCCTAGAGGGGGAGAAAAGGTCTTGGGGGTGGTGAGGGTTCCTGAGGGAACAATCAGGGTCCCGAGTGAGACTCTGGGAAGTGGAGGGGAGAAAACGACTGCTCTGGGAAAACTGGGGACACTGGAAACATCTGGGGAGCCTTGAGGAAGTGGTGAGAGCCTGAGAGGAGACTGGGACTCCTAAATGAGGTCTGAGGGTCCTAAGGAAGATCTGAGGGCTTCAAGGAAGGGGTGGGGCACCCTGGAAGAGGGCTAAGGGCTGGAGGAGGTTTCAACCGAGACTGTGGTATCCATGGGAGAACTGGGGTCCTGGGACCGCCCCTCTTCGTCACCCTCTGCAGCTGGAGTGGGAGCCACCTGCGCTGGGGCCAGCCGCTTCGCATCCGGCATGTCACCACCGGGCGGTACCTGGCGCTCGTCGAGGACCAGGGCCTGGTGGTGGTTGATGCCGGCAAGGCCCACACCAAGGCCACTTCCTTCTGCTTCCGCATTTCCAAGGTCGGTGGGATCAGAATATCCTCCCTCGCCTGGAGCCCCGAATCCCACCCCAGCCCCCACCCTGCCGCCTCTCGGCCCTACCCACCCCCCACTAAACGCACAGGGAGAGGAGGCTGACCTCTGTCCCCTACCCCTGCAGGAGAAGCTGGATACGGCCCCCAAACGGGACGTGGAGGGCATGGGCCCGCCTGAGATCAAGTACGGGGAGTCACTGTGCTTCGTGCAGCACGTGGCCTCGGGCCTGTGGCTCACCTATGCTGCCCCAGACCCCAAGGCCCTGCGGCTCGGCGTGCTCAAGAAGAAGGTGGGTGGAGTTGCCGTCGTGGCTCAGTGGTTAATGAATCTGACTAGGAACCATGAGGTTGTGGGTTCAATCCCTGGCCTTGCTCAGTGGGTTCAGGATCTGGTGTTGCCATGAGCTGTGGTGTAGGTTGCAGACATGGCTCTGATTCCACATTGCTGTGGCCGTGGCGAAGGCCAGTTGCTACAGCTCCAATTCGGCCCCTAGCCTGGGAACCTCCACGTGCTGCGAGTGCAGCCCTAGAAAAGGCAAAAAGACCAAAAAAAAAAAAAA
>PVHT020000178.1:1013998-1025049 GCA_004024745.2 Catagonus wagneri | reverse complement strand
TGACAAACAGACAGAATAGCCTTCAACCAGTTCTTGAGTCCCCCCAGTTGTTCTGGATGTATGTGTGGAAAAATACGTGAGCTATAAAAATAGGTGCTCAGACACGGTGGCTAAACCGTCTCTGGTGCAGTACCTAGTTTTACGACTGAAGAGTGGGAACAGCACGTGCAAAGGCCCTGAAGTTAGGATGAGGTTGATCTGTTGCAATAACAGAAAGGAGATCTAGTTTGGCTGGAGGAGAGTGAGCGAGAGGGAGGGGTGAGTTGTGGGCGACGAGCACAGAGAGGGGATGAGGACAGGTCGTGTAGGGCCTTGTGGGACATGGGGAGGGTCCCAGCCTTTTCCCTGCGTGAGATGAGCAGGCCAGTGAGGTGAGCTGATTCAGGTTCACAGGGCTCTTTTATGCTTCTGGGAACAGGCCATCCGGGAGGGCAGAGCTGGAGAAGGGGGAGCAGGGAGCAGGGGGACCACAGCACTGGTACAGGTGGGGGATGACAGGGGACAGCACCAGGGCGGGGACTGTGGAGTGGGGAAAGGCTGGCAAAGTCTGCTTGTGTTTTGAGAGAAGAGCCTACAGAATTTTCTGACAGATTCGATACCGAGCTGGGAGGGAGAGGAATTGAGGATGAGGCCACGATTTTGGCCCTTTTTGCCCTGAGCAGCTGGAAGGAGGGAAGTGCCTTTAACCAGGTCAGGGACAGCCAGGTGTCAGCTCAGGAGAAAGGCTCTGAAGCTTCCCTCCCGGGAGTTCCCTTGTGGCACAGCAGGTTAAGGATCCAGTGTTGTCCCTCCAGTGGCTCGGCTCGCTGCTGTGGTGCAGGTTCAGTCCCTGACCTGAGAGCTTCCATGTGCCGCAGCCGTGGCCAGAAAGATACCCCCAAACAATGAAGTTTAACCTCTAATGTCTAGAACAGAGCCACTCAGCAGACTCACTGAGTGAATAAGTGAGAGGCCTAGGGCAGCATCTGTTTGCGAAAAATGAGGCCTGAAGTGATACGTGAGCAGAGGACGTAGAGACGGGCCTGGGCAGGAGAGGGACACGTGGGAGTCGTCAGCAGATGGATGGTATTTACAGCTGCAGGGCGGATGGAGTCCTGGGCAGGTCAGCTCAGGGGAGAGCCGGCAGCCGTGATGGTCGCACCTCCCAGAAAGGTGTTCAGGCCTTTGTCTGGGACACGCTCAGTTTGGGGTGCCCTTAGAGCTTTCTGGTGGGGAGATGTTAAAACAGTAGTAGATACAGTGGAACAGATCTGTCCTGGAGATAGAGAGACTCAAAGAGGGACAGAGAGAGCTAGGCAGAGACAGAGAGGGAGAAGGTGAGGGAAAGAGAGGCAGGGAGGAGTTCCCCTCGTGGCTCAGTGGTTAACAAATCCAACTAGGAACCATGAGGTTGCGGGTTCGATCCCTGGCCTTGCTCAGCGGGTTAAGGATCCGGCGTTGCTGTGAGCTGTGAGCTGTGAGCTGTGGTGTAGGTTGCCGACACGGCTCGGATCTTGCATTGCTGTGGCTGTGATGTAGGCCGGCGGCTACAGCTCCTGTTAGACCCCTAGCCTGGGAACCTCCATAGGCCGCGGGTGCGGCCCTTTAAAAAAAAAAAAAAAGGGAGAGAGACAGAGGGGGGACAGACATGGGAGAGATAGACAAAGATGAATTGACAGAAACAGAACAGATGGAAACAGAGAGACAGACAGTGAGGGAACAAGAGAGAGAGACTGAGAATGAAAGACGTAGGGACAGATGGAGAGGGATGGGGTTGGGGGGCTGGCAGAGACACTCGTTGGAGAATGGGGGCAGTTTAGGGCTAGAGTCGAGCGGAGGTCTGGGGAGCATGGCCCTCGGGGGCTGGGCCCCCTCCTGACTTCCCTGTCCCACCGCTGCCAGGCCATTCTGCACCAGGAAGGCCACATGGATGATGCACTGTCACTGACCCGCTGTCAGCAGGAGGAGTCCCAGGCGGCCCGCATGATCTATAGCACCGCCGGCCTCTACAACCACTTCATCAAGTGAGCTGGCTGGCCGCTCTGCCCTAGAGGGGCCGTGGGAGGCCACACCTTGACCCCCATGCTCCTGGTGTTCAAGCACCTGACCGTCTAATCTCTACCCCCGACACCCACACCTCTGTCTAACATGCACAACCTCCTGACCTCTGTGCACTTGTTCCCTCATCTGAACTCCACAACCATGACTTTGACTTCACATCCCTGATCACCACCTAATTTCACGCCTCTGACCCTTCTGACACTGGACCTCCCTAGCCCTGACCTCTGCTTGCGTGGCCTGTCCCTACATAGGTCCAGGTCCCAGTCCCAGCTCTGCCCTTGGCCACTGTGTGACCTTGGGCCAGTGCCCTCTCTCTGCGTCCCAGTCTCCTCCTTTGTTAAATAGGTGTGCGTGAGTCCTACAAGGAACGGGATTTTGGAGGCGGGGGGGACGGGGATGGCGTCTGTTCCCCAGCTGAGAAGCGTGCGGTCCCCGCAGGGGCCTGGACAGCTTCAGCGGGAAGCCGCGGGGCTCGGGGGCCCCGGCTGGCACCGCGCTGCCCCTCGAGGGCGTCATCCTGAGCCTGCAGGACCTCATCGGCTACTTTGAGCCGCCCTCGGAAGAGCTGCAGCACGAGGAGAAGCAGAGTAAGCTGCGCAGCCTGCGCAACCGCCAGAGTCTCTTCCAGGAGGAGGTGAGGCCAGGGCCCGGGAGGGCGGGGTCTGTGGGCGCGGGGAGCGGAGCCTGTGAGAACAGCAGGGTCTGCCGGGACCTGGGGAAGTAGCCGTCTGAGAGGCAAGAACAGGTGAAGGGACAGGAAGAAGGACCCCCGCTGTTTTTCCCACCTCAGGGGATGCTCTCCCTGGTCCTGAACTGCATCGACCGCCTGAATGTCTACACCACTGCTGCCCACTTTGCCGAGTTTGCAGGGGAGGAGGCAGCCGAGTCCTGGAAAGAGATTGTGAACCTGCTTTATGAAATCCTGGGTAAGGGGCCCCAGTCCTGTCTCCCCCTAGACTAGCCCAGGTTCCCGGTCCTCTTGGGTCTGACCCCTCTTTCCACTCTCAGCCTCTCTGATTCGTGGCAATCGTGCCAACTGTGCCCTCTTCTCCAACAACTTGGACTGGCTGGTCAGCAAGCTGGATCGGCTGGAGGCCTCCTCGGGTAGGAGAAACCCGAGGGGAGGGGACGGGGGCTTCGGGGGAGGGGACGGGTGGGGGGAGGGCTGCGCCTCACCTGTCACTCCGCTCCCCGGGCAGGGATACTGGAGGTGCTGTACTGTGTCCTCATCGAGAGTCCCGAGGTCCTGAACATCATCCAGGAGAACCACATCAAGTCCATCATCTCCCTCCTGGACAAGCATGGGAGGAACCACAAGGTTGGCCTCTCAGCCCCTAAATTCTGCACCAAGACCTTTCCCCGTGGCCTTTGCTCTTTTTTTTTTGTCTTTTGTCTTTTGAGGACCGCACTAGTGGCATATGGAGGTTCCCAGGCTAGCAGTCCAATCAGAGCTGTAGCTGCTGACCTGCACCACAGCCACAGCAACGAGGGATCCGAGCCACGTCTGCGACCTACACCACAGCTCACGGCAATGCCGGATTCTTAACCCAATGAGCGAGGTCAGGGTTTGAACCTGCAACCTCATGGTTCCTAGTCAGGTTCATTTCTGCTGCGCCACAGTGGGAACTCCTCCATGACCTTTGCATTGCACCCTTGCCCCCCTCTTATCTCTGACCCACACTCCTCAGCCACATGCTTCTATCTCAATGCAGAGGTCTCAAACTCATTCTTGTTAGTTTGATTTTTGTTTTTTATGGCCGAACCTGTGGCAAATGGAAGTTCCCAGGCTAGGGACTGAATCAGAGCTGTAGCCGCCGGCCTACACCACAGCCACAGCAACACCAGGTCCGAGCCATGTCTGCGACCTACACCACAGCTCACGGCAGCGCCAGATCCTTAACCCACTGAGCAAGGTCAGGGATCGAACCCACAACCTCTTGGATACTAGTTGGGTTCGTAACCTACTGAACCACAATGGGAACTCCTCAAATTCATTCTTAAAGGGATTCTGGGCCACAAATGTGCTTCATTAGATCTTTGAAGTGTTTTCTAAATTTCTAATTTGAATGTGGGTGGTCTGCATACATACTCTCCAGTTTGCCACAGGTCCTACTGGTTCCCACTGAATTATTTCTAACCACCTCACGTACTTAAAACAGTCACCTGGCCCCCGAAGATGCGAGTCGGTAACCTGCACTGATCTAAAACCTGGTTTTGATCTCTGTTCTCTCTCACTGACCCATCATTTCACTCTTGCCTCCAACTTCTCACCTCTTAACTCCCGGCTCTTCTTTCTTAACACTACCGATGCCTGATCCCAACTCATACAGCCCCCTGCCTCTCACCAGACCTTTCTCTTTGACCTTGATCTCTCTCTGCGATCCCTGACTTCCCGCTTTCACCACCTCTTCTCAGTCAAAATCTCCACGTCCCATCCTGGGACCTCATCCTTCTGGCTTCCCACCCTGGGTCTTCCATGGACCGCACCCTCCCTGCAAGTGCCCTCACACCTCGATCTCTGACCTTGACCCCTAGGTGCTGGATGTCCTGTGTTCCCTGTGTGTGTGCAATGGCGTGGCCGTGCGCTCCAACCAAGATCTCATTACTGAGAACTTGCTCCCCGGCCGCGAGCTTCTACTGCAGACAAACCTCATCAACTATGTCACCAGGTCTGGCCCCGCAACCTCTGACCCCAGAACTCAGAACCTCCCCACCCCCTCCCTGACTCAGACACTCCACACCGGTGAATGGACCATCCTCCGTCTCCTACCCCTGGACTTAACGCCAGTCCCCTCTTCTGTCCACCTTTGTCCCAGCTTGTCCCTGCCTTCTTACTTCTCTTTTCCTTCTTCCCTAATCTGTTTCTCCCTCTGTCTCTTCCTCTCTCTCTCTCTTTCTGTGTTTGCTCTTTTTGTCTGTCTATTTCTCTTCTCTTTTTCCAGGTCTTGCTCCCATCTCTATCTTCTCTGTCTTTTGCTGTCTGTCTCTGCCTCTGCTTTCTCTGTTTGTGTCTCTGTCTTCATGTCTCTGCATTCTGTTTTTCCTGTGTCTGTGTCTCTTTGTCTTTCTCCCTCTCCCCGCTACTCCCCCTCCAGCCTGGACAAGCAATGGGGGGGAACCACGGGGTTGGCCTCTCATCCCCTAAAGGTCACCCCTCCTTCATCCTCCTTTTCCGTCTCATTTCCCTTGCAGCATCCGCCCCAACATCTTTGTGGGCCGAGCAGAGGGCACCACGCAATACAGCAAATGGTACTTTGAGGTCATGGTGGACGAAGTGGTTCCATTCCTGACAGCTCAGGCCACCCACCTGCGGGTGGGCTGGGCCCTCAGCGAGGGCTACAGCCCCTACCCTGGGGGCGGCGAGGGCTGGGGCGGCAACGGGGTCGGCGATGACCTCTATTCCTACGGCTTTGATGGGCTGCATCTCTGGACAGGTACCTGGACCCTTCCGGGGGACCCTCGACCCCAGGGTTTCTAAGGCTCTCACCACATGCCTTGGGGTTCTTGGCATCCTGACTCCCAGACAGGCTACCTTTGACACCTTACTCCTCATTTCCCGGGACCCTAACCCTAGAGCTTCCAGAATCTTGGCTTTAACCTGTTTCTTCATAACCCCCCAAACTCTGCCTCCAGAATATGTCTGATCTGCAACTCGAGATTCCAGAAAACTGCCTAGATTTTTATGGGTGCTGACCTTTGGCTTCTGACCCCATAGCTTCCAGAACCGTAGCTCCAGAATGATTTTGATCTCTGACCCCACAGCTCTCAGGAGCCTCACCTCAGGGGATCATTGACCTCTGCCCCAAGTCTCTAAGGAACACTTGACCTTCGGGTTTCTAGAATCCAGACCCCATCGGATCCTCTAACATCCGCCCTTTGTGTCTTGAGACCCCTTGGCTTCATTGGCCTTCTGACCTCTGACCTCTCCCTGGTGACCCTGGTGCAGGACACGTGCCACGCCTGGTGACTTCCCCAGGACAGCACCTTCTGGCCCCCGAGGACGTGGTCAGCTGCTGCCTGGACCTCAGCGTGCCGTCCATCTCCTTCCGCATCAACGGCTGTCCCGTGCAGGGCGTCTTCGAGGCCTTCAACCTCGATGGGCTCTTCTTCCCTGTCGTCAGCTTCTCGGCTGGTGTCAAGTAAGGCCTTGCCCCCGCCCCCTTGCCGGTCCCCAGCCCTGGGACTGTCCCGAGACAGCTTCGGCAAGCACTCCGTGGCCTTTTGTGGGGCCGAGACCCAGCATCTTATCCTCAGGACTGACGGGGCAGACCCCTAGGTGAAGGTCCCTGTGACCTCTGCGTGATCGCAGACGCTCTGTATCCTCCTGCTGACCTTCCCACTGACCTCAGCTTCTCTCCAACCTGCATGTCCTTCCAGTGGCCCACCCAATGACCTCAACTTTCCCCCAACCTCCAGGTGCCTCCCCGATTTCACAGTGACTTTCTAATTAATAAGATTCTCCCAGTGACCTCCCAAATGACCTCTGACTCTCCCAGTGACTCTATGCCATTGCAGTGACCACCGAATGACACCAGAATCTGGCAATGATCTTTTTTTTTTTTTCAGAGCTATATGGAAGTTCTCAGGCTAAGGGTCGAATCAGAGCTGCAGCTGCCGGCCTAGACCACAGTCACAGCAACGCCA
Organism: Catagonus wagneri; assembly: GCA_004024745.2. Taxonomy (NCBI): domain Eukaryota; kingdom Metazoa; phylum Chordata; class Mammalia; order Artiodactyla; family Tayassuidae; genus Catagonus; species Catagonus wagneri. Next base: position 1,018,365 of record PVHT020000178.1, on the reverse strand, counting down.
GATCAAAGCTGCATCTGCCACCTTTACCACAGCTCACGGCAACAATGAATCTTTAACCCACTGAGTGAAGCCAGGGATCAAACCCCCATCCTCATGGATACTAGTTGGATTCTTAACCTGCTGAGCCACAATGCGAACTCCCTGACAATGGTGTTCTAATGGCCGCAAAGCCTCCCAATAACCCACCAGGGATCTTGGCCACTCCCAGTGACTCTATGCTTTTGACAACTTTTCACCTATGACATTCCCCCAAGGATATTCTAATAGCCCCACCATCTCCCAGTGACCCCTCGGTGACCACAGTTATTTCAAAGACCTCTCAGTAGCCCCATCTTTTCCCCATGACCCCAGGCTCTGTGACTGACTTCCTGCACATGTCAGTGGCACTTTATAGTTTTCTCCAGGTTACTCCAGACCCTCAGTGACTTCCAAGTGACCTTCTTTTTGGTCTCCCCCCAAACCTTCTGCTCTCTCCAAATGCTCTGTTGACCCAGGGCCTCCTCCAAAGGACCCGGTGTGACCTTGGTTACTCCCCAGTGACCTGACCCCTGCTTTCCCTTTTTGGTTTTGCAGCGAGTCCCACTGGCCCCAGACGTTTTCTTTGACTTTAGACTTTCCCAGGATTGCCCCCTTGCCCCCACTGAGCACCACCCCTCCTCTGTAAACTGTCGTCACCAGCCTCCCCGCTCTCCCACCCAGGGTGCGCTTCCTCCTTGGCGGCCGCCATGGCGAATTCAAGTTCCTCCCTCCACCCGGCTACGCCCCTTGCCACGAGGCTGTGCTCCCACGAGAGCGACTCCGTCTGGAACCCATCAAGGAGTATCGGCGAGAAGGGCCCCGGGGACCCCACCTGGTGGGCCCCAGCCGCTGCCTCTCACACACCGATTTTGTGCCCTGCCCGGTGGACACTGTCCAGGTACTGCCCGCTCTGCAGGGATTTCCCAGGGAGGCAGACTCCCTTAGCCGTCAGGGAGGCGGGGAGCTCAGCCGGACGCTGGGGACCTTGTTAACAGATGGGGAAACCGAGGCAGAGCAGAGGCAAAGGAATCTCTCGAGGCAGAACCCCAGTTTCAGAGTCCTCACTGTAGTCCACTAAGGAAAGGACAGTTACTGCCCTCAATATACTGTGGAGGAAAGTGAGGCCCAGAGAGGTTTAGCATCCTGTGCAAGTCACACAGCTGATTTGAACCCAGGTGGCCTGTGATCTCACTCACCACAATTTGTTGGGCATCTTTTTCTACTCCAGGTCTCCCCAGTTCTCTTATCCCAACGTGAGCTTCCCACGGGAATTCCCTCTCCTTCCAAGCAGGTCCTTGTAGAAGGGGTTGTAAGTTATGTTTAAGAGCCTGATCACGAGGGTTTGGCTTTCAGGGGGTCACCATGGGCATGTGGCTTCACTTCTCTGTGCCTCAGTTCCCTCACCTGTGAGGAAAAGGGGGTAACGATAGAAAATGTTAGAAACGGGTTAACGAATCCCGACTAGGAACCATGAGGTTGCGGGTTTGATCCCTGGCCTTGCTTAGTGGGTTAAGGATCCAGCGTTGCCGTGAGCTGTGGTGTAGGTTGCAGACACAGCTCAGATGCCGCGTTGCTGTGGCTGTGGTGTAGGCCGGCGGCTACAGCTCCTGTTAGACCCCTAGCCTGGGAACCTCCATATGCCACAGGTGCGGCTCTAGATAAGGCAAAAAGACAAAAAAGAAAATGATAGAAAAGCCCTCTAGCGCCGTACTGTACGTAAGATGAATTAATATACGTGACGTTCTTAGCACGGTTCAGCAGAAATAAGTCCTCAACAGAGTTACTGTCATTATCGGAGGCAGCAATACTGCCGGGGTGAGCTTGCCATTGTCCTGTAAGCAGGCCAGCGCCGGGGGCCTCCTCCTAGATGGCTCCCTCCCCCTCCCCCACCCCTCAGCCTCAAGGGCGGTCTAGTTGGCCTCCTGACACCCCCCCCCCGCCACCCTCTTCTCCCTTCACGCCCCACCCTGCGTTGACCAGCATTATCTCTACCTGCAGAACACTGACAGTGTAGATGTCATAGGCACTTACCGTGTGCCAGGCATTTATTAAACTGCAGTTGACCCTTAGGCAATGTGAGGGGTGGGGGTGCTGACCTCAGCACAGTCAAAAATCCAAGTACTGCTGGCTCATCTGAAAAAAAACAAAGGAATTGGTGAAAGACACACCCACGGGTGAGAAGTTGAAACCATTTGGACAGACTCAGGACTCAGACCCTAGTTCTTTGGATTCCATATATTGTGATCTCTAGTCAAACACAAACCTTTCCCCACACTTAAAGATCTAGGGAGTTCCCACTGTGGCGCAGTGGAGATGAATCCGACTAGTATCCATGAGGATGCAGGTTTGATCCCTGCCCTCGCTCAGTGGGTTGGGGATCTGGCGTTGCCGTGAGCTGTGGAGTAGGTTGCAGACACGGCTCGGATCCCACGCTGCTGTGGCTGTGGCGAAGGCCGGCGGCTGCAGCTCCCATTGGACGCCTAGCCTGGGAACCTCCATATGCCACGGGTGCAGCCCTGAAAAGCAAAAAAAAGGAAAAAAAGGGATGGCTGGGGAACTACCCAGGGCTCATGCGATTTCTTGGGAAGAGGGGTCACGGTGCAGGCTGGAGGGAGCTCAGGGACCTCATGAGGGAATGTCCTCTGCCCCCAGATTGTCCTGCCTCCCCACCTGGAGCGAATCCGGGAGAAGCTGGCAGAGAACATCCATGAACTCTGGGCGCTGACGCGCATCGAGCAGGGCTGGACCTATGGCCCGGTGAGGGGGCTGCCGCACGGGGGCGGCGTGAGGCTCGGTGGGCCGTGGGGGGAGTGAGAAGCGCTCGCTAGCGGGGAGGGGCTGGTGGTTGGGAAAAGGGACTTCAGGACACCAGGGGGTCCTTGGGTTTCGGGTGGCAGAACTAGGGGTGGGAGATCAGGGGTCGCAGTCTGGGGGTGCTGGGGGAGGGAGGGGGATCCGAGGAGTAACTCCGGGCTTTCCCAGGTTCGCGATGACAATAAGAGGCTGCACCCGTGTCTCGTGGACTTCCACAGCCTCCCGGAGCCCGAGAGGAATTACAACCTGCAGATGTCGGGGGAGACGCTCAAGTGAGGGGGGTTCCGGGGAGCAGGGGCCTGGGCCGCCCTGCTGGGCGGGAGGACAAGGAGAGACTGGAGGCGAGACAGAGTCTGAGAGAGGCGGTGAGAAAGAGATGAAAGGAGGAGAGGGAGGGAGACAGAGGCTGTGAGGCCGCATCGGACAGAAGATGAGAAAGGGAGACAGAGGCATAAGGAGAAACGGTCGGTGAGTAAAAGAGGCGGACAGGAAGACATGAAAACAGTCATCGAGACTCAGAGACAGAGAAGCAGCGAGAGACAGAGGCCGAGACAGAGCGAGAGGGGACAGATGCCCAGAAAACCAGAGCAAGAGAGGTAGAGAGAGCTGGGGCCATGGAGACAGAGCCGACAGGGGACGGGGAGGAGGCGAGCCGTGCTGGGGGAGAGGAGGAGGAGGAGGCAGCGGCCAGGGGCAGGGAGGCTGGGGGAGGGGGGGTGACCCTGTTCCCTCACCCCGCTCCAGGACTCTGCTAGCGCTGGGCTGCCACGTGGGCATGGCAGATGAGAAGGCGGAGGACAACCTGAGGAAGACAAAACTGCCCAAGACGTGAGTGTGGGCAGCCCAGGGAGCAGAGCAGGGGCTTGGGTGGTCGAGGGAGGGTGTCGGGAGGCTAATGTCTGAGATAAAGGGGCAGTGGGTTAGGGTGGAGGTCACAGGTCCCGGGGTCAGGGCCCGGGGTCAGCGGTGACTGTCCTGGGGAGGTGTCAGGAATGCGGTGTTAGGAGTTCCAGAGAGGGTGGGATTGAGTCAGATTCAGCACCAGGGTCCACCATGGAGCCCGGGAAAGTAGGAGAGCAGAGGTTCAGAGGGATCAAGGGAAAGAGGTGAGAAATTGTTGGAGTTTTAAGTAAGGGACCCTAAAAGTTTGGGTGAGAGATCAGAGGTCAGGGTTCCAAGGTCAAGGACTCCAAAGTCAGGAGTTTAGAATGATAATGTGTCCTGGGATCAGAGGTGAGACGCTTCAGAGTTGGAGGTGAGAGGTCAGAGAGTTCCAGGGTCAGGGATGAGGCTCCCAAAATCAAGATGAAGGGATCACAGAGGCCAGAGGTCAGTGAAGCCAAAGCTCTTGCTAGGGTCACAGGATCCTGGGGTCAGAGGTCAGGTAAGTGTATTTAAGAATGCTGATGTCAGGAGTTCCCGTCGTGGCTCAGCGGTTAACGAATCCAACTAGGAACCATGAGGTTGCGGGTTCGATCCCTGGCCTTGCTCAGTGGGTTAAGGATCCGGCGTTGCCGTGAGCTGTGGTGTAGGTC
>PVHT020000178.1:978455-1012998 GCA_004024745.2 Catagonus wagneri | reverse complement strand
CCCACCCCCCCGCTGATGTCAGAGATCAAAGGTCTGAAAGCTCAAAGCTCAGGGCTAAGGATCATGGGATCCTCAGGACCAAGGTCAGAAGTCAGGGATCCTATAGCACAGGGCACAGAGGCGGAGTGAGGACCCTGTCCCACTGAGCCCCGCCACCCCCAGGTACATGATGAGCAATGGGTACAAGCCGGCCCCGCTGGACCTGAGCCATGTGAGACTGACGCCTGCGCAGACGACGCTGGTGGACCGGCTGGCAGAGAATGGGCACAACGTGTGGGCCCGAGACCGAGTGGCCCAGGGCTGGAGCTACAGTGCCGTGCAGGACATCCCCGCACGCCGCAACCCTCGCCTCGTGCCCTACCGCCTGCTGGACGAGGCCACCAAGCGCAGCAACCGGGACAGCCTCTGCCAGGCCGTGCGCACCCTCCTGGGCTACGGCTACAACATCGAGCCGCCCGACCAGGAGCCCAGTGAGTGCTGGCCCCGGGACTCTGACCCTGACTCCTACCTGGGCCCTGACCCCGCCCCTTGACTCCTGATCTCTCACCCGGCTCAGCCCCTCAGACCCCCTCCGCCCAACCCTGATGTACTTTGTCCCTGACCTTGAACCCGATCTTGACCACTGACCTTGACCTGACTCAAGCCCTCCCTGGGCTATAGCTATGGCACTGAACAGCCAGACCAGGAGCCTGGTGGGCACCAACCCTGACCCCTACCTCCAATTCCTGATCCCCAGCTGTGACCCCTCACCTCTGGACTCTAGGTACAACATGGAGCCACCCAACCAAGGGCTCAGAGAGCCTCTAAGCCCCTACTCCTGATCTGACCCCTGACCTATCACTGACCTCCAGTCCCAGCCTCAACCCCTCACCCTGACTGTGGTCCCCAGCCTTCAGTTTCTCAACCCCTGCCCCCACCGCCATTTCTCTTCCGTCCTTGACCCTGACTCTGACTCCCTCTCCCCGATCCTGCTCTCAACCCTTGATTCTTGCTGTCAACCTTAACCTTGACCCTTAGCCTCAGACCATGACCGTGACCGACTCGACTTTCTCCCTCCACGTCTCTGTCGGTGTCTCCTCTCTGCGAGCTCTGACGGCTGCAGGGACGGGGAGGAGAAACATCACTCCGCGGGTCCCTCCTGCCTCTCCGAGACCGCTTTGAGCTTCCCAGTTCTTCTCTAACACCAGCCACGCCCCCTCTCCCCCAGCCACCCGAGGCCCTTCCCTCTCTGGTTTCTCTGACTCTGCCTGGCCCCGTGCTTGCAGGTCTGGTGGAAAGCCAGTCTCGCTGGGACCGCGTGCGCATCTTCCGGGCTGAGAAGTCCTATGCGGTGCAGAGCGGCCGCTGGTACTTCGAGTTCGAGGCCGTCACCACGGGCGAGATGCGAGTGGGCTGGGCGAGGCCTGAGCTGCGGCCCGACGTGGAGCTGGGAGCGGATGAGCTGGCTTACGTCTTCAATGGGCACCGGGTAGGTAGATCCCTGGGCTCCACTCCTCTGGGCTCTGGTCCTCCCCACAGCTCACATTCCAGCCCTGCCTCCAGCTGCGCCTCACTGTCCACTCATCCCTGCATCGCCCTTACCGCCCAGCCGCCCCCATCCATCCATCCCTCATTCCTCCCCGTCTGTGCATATGTCCACCTGTCCTCCGTCTCTTATCTAACCATCCGCCTGGCCGTTCATCCTTCCGTCCGCTCCTCTGTCCAGAGAGCCAGACATCCATATTTCCATCTATTCATGTTGTTGTTAGTTCAGCCATTCACCTTTTTTTTTTTTTGCCTTTTTATGTAGAACCGCACCTGTGGCATATGGAGGTTCCTAGCCTAGGGGTCTAAGAGAAGCTGTAGCCGCCGGCCTTCACCACAGCCACAGCAACGCGGGATCTGAGCAGCATCTGCAACCTACACCACAGCTCACAGCAACGCTGGATCCTTAACCCACTAAGCAAGGCCAGGGATCGAACCCGCAACCTCATGGTTCTTAGTCTGATTTGTTAACCAGTGAGCCACGAAGGGAACTCCCAGCCATTCACCTTTTTAATCAGTTTGTGCTTTCACCTATCCATTGATCTATCCAATAATTTTTTTCTCCTTTTTTAAATGATTTTTATTTTTTCCATCATAGCTGGTTTACAGTGTTCGGTCAGTTTTCTACTGTACAGGAAGGCGTCCCAGTCACACTCTATTCAATAATTTAATGCATGCGTTATCTCGTTACCCACCTGCTCCTCGACTTGTCTGTGTGTCTGTCTATACTTCTTTCCTTCTGCGAGTCAGCTCAGGTAGATTCTCCGCTTTCATTTCATTCTTCCCTCTGGACATACCCGCTGCTTCCCATCCATACGTCACTTTATCCATTTATCGATTCTGGGGGCATATGGGTTACGTATGGGACTGTACAGGGAACATTGACAGGTTAGTTCTTCCTTTCCAGCCCTCGCATTTCTGCTGTTCCCAATCCCCCACTGCCACGCTGGTGCTCTGTACAACTCCAGCCCCAGCCATGGAGACAACCTAGGCAGAGGGGTGAGATGCGTGGGAAGAGAAAGCACGAAAGCCCATCCCTTACATTCCAAGGATCGTGTAGGCGAATGTGGGGAAAGATGGGGACACTGTGGGGGTGACCTGCCTGACACCTTGCATATGTGTCTTTTTTCTTTTTTGCTTTTTAGGGCTGCACCTGTGGCATATGGAGGTTCCCAGGCTAGGGGTTTAATCAGAGCTGCAGCTGCCGGCCTACACCACAGCCACAGCAATTCGGGATCCGAGCCACATCTGCAACCTACACCACAGCTCATGGTAGTGCCAGATCCTTAACCCGCTGAGCGAGGCCAGGGATCGAACATGCGTCCTCATGGATGCTGGTCGGGATCGTTAACCACTGAGCCACGAAGGGAACTACCTGTATCTTTATTTATTTATTTTTAGCACCCTCTCCTATATGTTTTTTTCATTTTGTGAAGCTTTATTTATTTATTTGCCTTCTGTTGTTTTAGGGCCGCACCCGCGGCATGTGAAGGTTCCCAAGCTAGGGGTCGAATCGGAGCTGTAGCTGCCGGCCTACACAGCAGCCATAGCAATGCAAGGCCAGGGATCAAATCCGCAACCTCATGGTTCCTAGTCGGATTTGTTAACCACTGCGCCACAATGGGAACTCCTTGTGAAGTTTTATTGGTGTAGAGTTCAGTTGCACTGTCGTGATGCTCTCTGCTGTACAGCAGAGTGATTCGGCGCACATGTATCTTTACACGTCTGCCCTCACTGCATGTGTCTCTGTTTCTCTGTGTGAACCCCTCGCCTCCTCACAGGGCCAGCGCTGGCACTTGGGCAGTGAACTGTTCGGGCGCCCCTGGCAGTCGGGCGATGTCGTGGGCTGCATGATCGACCTCACGGAGAACACCATTATCTTCACCCTCAATGGCGAGATCCTCATGTCCGATTCAGGCTCCGAAACAGCCTTCCGGGACATCGAGGTTGGGGATGGTGAGGGCCGGTGGCCTCCGGGCCCCTTTCTGGTTTTCTTCCTCCCCGCCTGACCTTCCACCGTCCCATCCAGCCTCCCACGCTACCACCCCTTCTTTCCACGGTGCCCCCCTCCCCGCGGCCGCCCCTGCCCCGCCCTCCTGTCCTCACTCCGCGCCCATCCTTCCCCTCCCACCAGGCTTCCTGCCCGTCTGCAGCTTGGGACCTGGCCAGGTGGGCCACCTGAACCTGGGCCAGGACGTGAGCTCCCTGCGGTTCTTTGCCATCTGCGGCCTCCAGGAAGGTTTTGAGCCATTCGCCATCAACATGCAGCGCCCGGTCACTACCTGGTTCAGCAAAAGCCTTCCCCAGTTTGAGGCCGTGCCCCCCGAGCACCCCCACTACGAGGTGAGGACCGATCCTACCCAAACCCTTCTGATCTGCCTCCAAACCTCGTTCTTCCCGCATCCCTCTTCCCCAAAGAAGCAAGCTTCTCTTTTGCTTCTGAGTGAGCCCATTAACCATGTAGAAGTAAGTGGGTGTCAGGACAGGCTCCCAGGGCTGCCTTGTAGGGTGTAACCTTGGCAGCCACACCTTTCTGAGCTCCGGGTACCTTACCTACATCGTGGGGAAAGGGAGAAAAGAGAAGCTGGATTAAGTGACCCAATGTTCCAGTCCTTACGACTATCTGATCCTACAACAAGGTTTAAAGAAATATAAGTTCCTAGGTACATTTTGCCACTTTCCTTACTAATCGTTATCTATAGCGATATATATATATATATTTTAATTTGGCTGCACCCATGACATGTGGAAGTTCCCAGGCAAGGGATCGAACCTGAGCAATAGCAGGACAATGCTGGATTCTTAACTTGCTGAGCTACCAGGGAACTCCTATGTTGTCTTTTTTTTTTTTTTTTTTAAGTAACTTCATTCAGCTGAGTATCCTAATTTTTGGACTCTAGTGCCTTTCTTTTTTTTCTTTTTTCTTTCTTTTTTTTTGAGGGTTCCCACCTGTGGCATATGGAGGTTCCTAGGTTAGGGGTCAGATCTGGAATCAGAGCTATAGCTGCCGGCCTACGCCACAGCCACAGCAATGCCATATCCAAGCCGCGTCTGTGACCTACACCACAGCTCATGGCAACGCTGGATCCTTAACCCATTGAGTGATGCCAGGGATCCAAGCTACATCCTCATGGATACTAGTTGGGATTGTTAACTGCTGAGCCACAAAGGGAACACCTTATTTTTTTAATGTTTTAAAAAAATGTATGGCTGCAACCACAGCATATAGACATTCCTGGGCCGGGGATTAAATCTGAACCACAACTGTGACCTACTGTGTCAGGGTGGGGTTTGAACACGCACCTCTGCAGAGACCTAAGCCATTGTAATTGGATTCTTAACCCGTTGCACCAGTGCAGGAAGTCCAGGATGGAAGGGTTTTAATCAGGGGAATGTCCAGTCTAGATGTGAGTTTTGGAAATGTCCCTACTGACGGTGGATTGTAGGAGGCGAGAGCTGGGGCCCAGAGGCCAGCGAGGTGCCTGGGGCGGCAGAGGATGGTGGCATAGACCTGACCCTCCCAGTCCCTGCTGCCGCCGGATGGTGTTCTCATCCCAAAGAACAGAATGCTAGGCAGCAGTGAGAATGAATAGACTAACCCACACACAACCACATGGAGGAATCTCACTACATGATGTTGGGTGAAAGAAGCCAGACACAAAAGAGCACATACCGTGGGATCCCATTCATAGAAAGTCCAAGAACGTGCAAAGCTGATGTTAAGTCAGGAGGGTGTTACTGTGAATGAGTAATCAGACGTTTAGTTACTTTGCATACAAATTACAGGAGGGACTGGATTTGTAGACTGCAGTAGATTTGTCAAGGAGCAGAGGCAGAACAGAATTTATAAGAAAAGTAAGAGAGGAGAGAGAAAGACCCTGCAGACAGTCTTGGTTGCACGGTTTTAGGGTGAATTTGTTGGTTAGCATGAGCATAGTCTGTCTTGGCAGTTAGTCCCTGAGGAGGTCAGCTTGAGGTGGGGCATCAAAGAAAGGGAAGAATGGATGGGTGGATGGATGGATGGGTAGATGGATGGATGGAAGGATGGATGGATGGGTGAGTAGATGGATGGGTGGGTAGATGGATGGATGGGTGGAAGGATGGGTGGGTGGATGGGTGGGCGGGTGGATGGAAGGATGGATGGATGGATGCATGGGTGGGTGGTTGGGCAGATGGGTGAATGTCCTGGTCTGGAGTGAGGCCTGTGCGCAGGCAGGTTTTGAAAGCTCCCCAAATGACTCCAGTGTCCTACCAGGGCTGTCCACTGTACAGAGGTCCCCAGACAAAGGTAGACAGAAGGCTGAATGCACCCACGGCTAAGCTGTGTGTCCCATGGGTGTTCATCCACACAGAGGAGTGAGTCTTTGGCTAATCCTCACTCAGTGCTCTGAGGCCTAATGATGACTGTGTGTAGTGTAGCCCAGCCCCATCCCTGGCTCAGTGCCTCCTGCTCGCCCCGCAGATCTCCCGTGTGGACGGCACCGTGGACACCCCCCCCTGCCTGCGCCTGACCCACCGCACCTGGGGCTCCCAGAACAGTCTGGTGGAGATGATCTTCCTCCGGCTGAGCCTCCCTGTCCAGTTCCACCAGCACTTCCGCTGCACCGCAGGGGCCACCCCCCTGGCACCACCTGGCCTGCAGCCCCCCGCTGAGGATGAGGCCCGGGCAGCAGAACCTGATCCCGACTATGAAAACCTGCGCCGCTCAGCTGGGCGCTGGGGCGAGGCCGAGGGGGGCAAAGAAGGAAATGCCAAGGAGGGGGCTCCCGGGGGCACTGCCCAGCCTGGGGTAGAGGCCCAGTCTCCCAGGGCAGAAAATGAGAAGGACGCTACCACGGAGAAGAACAAGAAGAGAGGGTAAGTCAAGGCTGAGGCAGGGTGGGCTTGGGGGTCTGTCCTGGGACCTGCAATTAGGCAACATCGATAACTTGAGAAACCCCACTGTGTCCCCAAGTGGCCCCACGTGTGCTAAGTGGAGTCTGATTACTGAGGGATCCTATTATGTCTCGAGCCTATGCCATTATCTCCTTGGGGTGCCCTCATTTCCTTGGGCATGGACAGTTGAGGGGCCCCGCTCTATCAATGGAGACCTCCACTGTCCTTGGGGTACCTGGTGGGCCCCAAAGCTTTTCACCTAATGGACTTCATTCTTTGTCGGCGCTAAAGAGGGCTGCAGAATCTTGGGAATTTTCAAGGTATCTCAGTGAACCTCACTGGCCTTCTAAACTGGGGTCATGTCCATGGGTGGATGGGTGGAAGGACAGAAGAATAAATGGATGGACGGTTGGGTCATTTCTCTGTCTCAAATGTACTCCCCCAAAACTGACTTCAAGGGAGACCCTCCCAGGGCTTTAACCTGAATTGAAACTACCTGCTTGGCCCCTACAGTGGCAGTGGCTTCCAGTGGGGTGTAGCTGGGTGTCTCTTGGGACAACATTTGGAAATGAAGGGAAAGCTTTGGTTATCACAGTTTTAGGGGGTGGGGTGCTGATTGCTGGAGACCCCCCAGGACACGCCTCCAGGGTACAAGGCAGTGACACAGCGAAGAACTGCCACTTCCCAGGTGCCCATGTCACCCACCTGCGAAATGCCAACCTTGGGGACCGCTGTGTGCGCCAAAGGGAACATCTGTGTTCCCAGGGGCACCTTTCCATCTGGGCGACACGGGGGTCCTCCGGGCCGGCGGTGCCGGTGAGGTTGTGAATTTCATCCCTCCGGCAGCGAGGCCTTGAGCATTAGAAACGGGGTGCAGTTAGGCCGGATGTGCAGGCGCCAGCGTTGCGGTGGGGAGGCCTGGGGGGCTGGGCTTGAGAGCAACTTTCAGGACAGCCTCCGCTCCCACGTCCAGGTTCTTGTTCAAGGCCAAGAAGGCTGCCTTGATGACCCAGCCACCAGCCACCCCCACTCTGCCCCGCCTCCCTCACGAGGTGGTCCCTGCTGACGACCGCGACGACCCCGAGATCATCCTCAACACCACCACGGTGAGCACCGGGGACCTTCAGCTTCCGAATGGCATGCTGTAATCCCTGGTAACTGCCCTTATCTGGGGACACCCCAATATGTACCGCAGACCACAAAGTGCAGTACCCATCAGTTTCGCCCTCTGAACCCCTAAATCCATTATGTCTAAGGGTCTAAAAATGGCAGACAACACAGTGAAGCCATGAGGTACACTGATATAACTCCCAGGGTTCCCCACATCCCGGGGATAAGCCAGCATCGACTCAGGACCCCAGTATTTGGGTTCACTTGTATAAACTCAGTACCCCCCCCACCTGAATAGCTATTCTAGTATATTCTTGGAAACCAACACTCACAGTTATTTCAATATAGTTGGGGGATTTCCCCAGACCCGTAATATTTTCTGAAACAGCTTGGTGGTTAGGACAAGGGGCTGCCTGGGCACCACGATTTCCCCATCAGTAAAACGGTGATAAAAATTTTATCTACTTGATGGTGACTGTTAAGGATTCAGTGAAGTCGTTTGTGAGCTACCTCTTCGCTATTATTTATTTCTAACTTTGCTGTATAACCTGGGGAGGGGAGTTCCCACCATGGCTCAGTGGTTAACGAATCCGACTAGGAATCATGAGGTTGCAGGTTTGATCCCTGGCCTCGCTTAGTGGGTTAAGGATCCGGAGTTGCTGTGAGCTGTGGTGTAGGTCGCAGAAGCGGCTTGAATCTGGCGTTGCTGTTGCTGTGGTATACGCCGGTGGCAACGGCTCCGATTAGACCCTTAGCCTGGGACCTTCCATATGCTGCGGATGCGGCCCTAAAAAGACAAAAGACATATATATATATATATATATATATATATATATATATATATATATATATATATATATATAACCTGGGGAGGGACTCCAACTTGGGGGTGTTACAAAAGTGTCCCAAAGGATTCCTGAAGCTAGAAATCCTGGACACAGCAGCAGAGGCACACAGACCAAGGACACAGACCCAGGAGGTCTCCACCTGTAAAACTCTCAGAGGACACTGGGAATCCAGAGAAACCAATGTCGAGCCCCACCCGGGGAAGCCCGGGCTTCGGGCCTGACCGCTGGCGCCCTCTTTGCCTCCCCAGTACTATTACTCCGTGAGGGTCTTTGCCGGCCAGGAGCCCAGCTGTGTGTGGGTGGGCTGGGTCACCCCCGACTACCATCAGCACGACATGAACTTCGACCTCACCAAGGTCCGGGCGGTGACGGTGACCATGGGGGACGAGCAAGGCAACATCCACAGCAGGTACGGGGAGGGGCGGGGGCTGCAGGTGGCGGGAGCTCAGCGGGCGCCTCCTCTTCCTCTCTTCCTGCGTGTCTTTCTTCCATGGCTCCTGCTCTGTGTTTTGCCTCCTCTTTGTTTTTCTGTCGCACCTGCGACCTGTGTTAGGTTCACTGGGCCGGGATCAAACCTGCTCCACGACAGTGACAATGCCAGATTCTTAACCTGCTGAGCTGCAAGGGAACTCCTCCCTCCTGTTCTCTTTCCTTTCCTTTTCTTTTCTCTTCCTCCCTTCCTTTCTTTCTTCCTTTCTTTCTCCTTCCTTCCTCCCTTCCTTCCTTCCTTCCTTCCTTCCTTCCTTCCTTCCTTTCTCCCCTTCTCCCTTTCTCCCTCCCTCCCTTCCTCCCTCCCTTCATTCCTTCCTTCCTTTCTTTCTTGTCTTTTTGCCTTTTCTACGGCCGCACATGGAGGTTCCTAGGCTAGGGATCCAATCGGAGCTGTAGCCGCCGGCCTACACCACAGCCACAGCCACGCAGGATCCGAGCCACGTCTGCAACCTACACCACAGCTCACGGCAACACCGGATCCTTAACCCACTGAGCGATGCCAGGGATCGAACTTGCAACCTCATGGTTCCTAGTTTGATTTGTTAACCACTGTGCCACAACGGGAACTCCTCCATTTCTTATTTTCCATTTTCTCCTCCTTTTCCGTCTTGCCATCCTCTCTCGATGTGACCCTCCTTTCTCTGTTCTCTCCTCCTGCTCCCCTTCCTTCTCCTCCTTTTGGATCCCCCCCTCCACCACCATCTTCTAAGAATTCTAGCTCCAAGGGGCTCAGGGTCTGGGGTGAGGGGTTTTAGGGCCCAGGTCTGCAGGTGGTGGGTGTTGCGGGATGGGGCTCTGATGTCATAGTATTCTGGGGGCTCAGGGAAGGGGGCGTCTTGGGTCCAGAGTGCCTCGGCTGAGGACCCATGCACTGACACCTCTGTGTCTTCCAGCCTCAAGTGCAGCAACTGCTACATGGTGTGGGGCGGTGACTTCGTGAGCCCCGGGCAGCAGGGCCGGATCAGCCACACGGACCTTGTCATTGGCTGCCTAGTGGACTTGGCTACCGGTCTCATGACCTTTACCGCCAACGGCAAAGAGAGCAACACCTTTTTCCAGGTGAGTCCTGTTCTCAGCAACTTAGCCATAGCATCCTTGGGTCTCAGCATCCTGGGACAGCCCTCCCAGACACCCTGGGGACATACCTCAGACACACAGGACAAAAACAGCTTCAGGACAGGCCAGAGTGGGGAGGTCCCTAGGAGACCACTTAATTGAACCATTTATCAAGCTGACACCCAGAAAGGAGAGAGAACAAAGCCTTGACCTTGGAGAGATGTCTGTATTCCCTCTAGGTCTGGGTGACACCAGTCATCACTTTTTCACCCATCAGGGAACACCCTAGGATGGGCCAGAATTTCTAAGGTGGGATTTTCCTTTTCAACACTTTTTTTTTTTTCTGCTTTTTAGGGCCACACTCTCGGCATATGAAGGTTCCCAGGATAGGGGTCTAATCAGAGCTACAGCTGCTGGCCTGCACTACAGCCACAGCAAAGCTGGATCCTTAACCCACTGAGCAGGGCCAGGGATCGAACTTGCAACCTCATGGCTCCTAGTTGGATTTGTTTCCACTGCGCCAAGATGGGAATTCTGACTTTTTTTTTGGCCACACCCCTGGCCTTGCGGAAGTTCCCAGGCCAGGGATCAAACCTGTAACTGTGTTGTAGTTGTGACCTTTGCCCCAGCTGTGGCAGTGCCAGATCCTTAACTTGCTGCATGACAAAGGGAACTTCCTCCTTTTCAACATTTTATTATGAAAGATTTCAAGCCTTCGGCAAAATTAAAGGAACTGTACAGTGAACGCCCATGCACCCACTATTATGAATCTGCCACCCATATTTTAAGACACTAGCTTTATCATGCATTTCTCTGCCTGTCCATCCAGTAATCCATCTAACTTTGTTCATTTTATGTGACTTTACTTTAAATGGAGAATTTCAAAAAATATGTAAAAATAGAACAGTATAATGAACCTCCACGTCCCCATTACACACATGCAGCTAGTATCCAACAGCTAATCGTGTTTCATCTTTAACCCCACACCCACCTTCACTTCCATACCCATTGGATCATTCTGAAGAAGAGCCTAGATATCATATGGTTTTGTCTCTTTTCAGTATATGTCTAAAAGATAAAGGTTCTTTTAAAAAGCATAGCTGCAAAATCATTACCTTGAACAACAACAAAAAAAGCCAACCCAATCATTCTTAGATATCATCAAATATCCAGCCTATGTTTAGACTTCTTTGGTTGTCTCAAAAAATGTCTTTTTACTGAAGTTCCTGTCTTGTCTCAATGAAAACAATCTGACTAGTATCCACGAGGATGCAGGTTCGATCCCTGGCCTCTCTCAGTGGGTTAGGATCCAGCCTTGCTCTGAGCTGTGGTGTAGGTCGAAGATGCGGCTTGGATCTGGCGTTGCTGTGGCTGTGGTATAGGCCAGCGGCTACAGCTCTGATTCGACCCCTAGCCTGGGAACCTCCATATGCCTACATGGCCCCAGAAAAGACAAAAAAAAAAAAAAAAAAGTCTTTTTACTGTTTGTTTGAATCAGAATCTCAAT
Organism: Catagonus wagneri; assembly: GCA_004024745.2. Classification (NCBI taxonomy): domain Eukaryota; kingdom Metazoa; phylum Chordata; class Mammalia; order Artiodactyla; family Tayassuidae; genus Catagonus; species Catagonus wagneri. The sequence goes on along the minus strand of PVHT020000178.1, from coordinate 1,001,586 downwards.
AAGGAGACCTATTTTAGTTGGTTGCTATGTCCCTCTGGTCTCTTTTTGTATGAAGATTTCCCTTCCATTTTTCTCTCTCCCTCTGCTCCCCCTCCACTTTGAAATGTTTTTGTTGAAGAAACCAGGCTCTCTGTTCTGTAGAGCTTTGCTTCTCAGAGTGTGATCCCTGGACCCACAGGATCTGATCCCCTGGGAGCTGGTTAGAAATGCAGACTCTCAGGCCCCTCGCCAGATCTGCCCACACATAATCTGCATTTTAACACATCCCAGGGCATCCGTGCCCACACTTCCATCTAAAGCGTGCTGGCCCGGTTTATCACAGTCTGAATCTGGCTGATGCACACCTGAGGCGTCACTTAAACATTTTCCTCTGTCCTCTGTATTTCTTTGTAAACTGGGAGATGGAGCCACAGGTGCAATTAAATTCAGTTTTGGGAGCTCCTGTTGTGGCTCAGCGAGTTGGACATAGTATCCATGAGGATGCGGGTTCGATCCCTGGCCCCACTCAGTGGGTTAAGGATCTGATTTTTATGCAAGCTGTGACTTAGGTCACAGATGCAGCTTAGATCCGACATGGTTGTGGCTGTGGTGTAGGCTGGCAGCTGCAGTTCCTATTTGACCCCTAGCCTATGAACTTCAGTATGCCACTGGAACGGATGTAAAAAGGAAAAAAAAAAAAAAATGAAAAGAGAATCAGGTTTGGCAAGACTGCTTTACAGATGGTAGTGTTTGTGGTGCTTGAGGCTGGGTGAGATCCTCCTCAAAGATCAGAGGGGCTGGATTTCCTGTTGTGGCGCAGCGGAAACGAATCCAATTAGGAACCATGAGGTTGAGGGTTCGATCCCAGGGCTCGCTCAGTGGGTTAAGGATCTGGTATTGCCATGAGCTGTGATGTAGGTTGCAGATGTGGCTTGGATCCTGCATTGCTGTGGCTGTGGCGCAGGCCAGCAGCTGTAGCTCCGATTCGACCCCTAGCCTGGGAACCTTCATATGCCTTGGGGGTGGCCCTAAAAAAAAGGCAAAAAAAAGATCAGAGGGGCTGCATGGAAAGAGCAGTCAGAGGATGCTTTTTGGAATGTGTTTGGGCGAGCAACAAGAATGGCATTCCTGGGCGTTGTGGGGAGGGTGCGCGTGATACGCGCAAAGACCCAGACGACAGGTTGTCCTGGGGGAGATACGGGAGGCTGGCTTGGCTGGATCAGAGGTGGTACAGCCCGCGAGCGACGTTAGGGCTGTTGTGGAGCCACCAGTGGCCGAGTCTGGGTCTGTAGACACCACAGCAGGTTCAGGCTGGGGCAACTGGACCCAGAGTTTTGGATCCAGAGTCAACACCACCTCCAGTTCATCCTCTTCCTCACCCTGCCCTCCTCTCCCTTGCCAGGTGGAACCCAACACAAAGTTGTTTCCAGCCGTTTTTGTCCTGCCCACACACCAGAATGTCATCCAGTTTGAGCTGGGGAAGCAGAAGGTACGAGCGCAGTGACGGGGCGCTGGTGGGGCCAGGCTGAGGGAGGAGGTGCGGGAGGTCAGGCCAGCGGGGCAGCTGGAGGTGGTGAGGGGCAATCCAGGAGGCCTTCCTGGAAGCAGAGTGGCCGAACCGAGAGGGCTGGGAATCCTGACCCGTGCACACCTCTGTGCCCCCAGAACATCATGCCGCTGTCCGCTGCCATGTTTCTGAGTGAGCGCAAGAACCCGGCCCCGCAGTGCCCGCCACGGCTCGAGGTGCAGATGCTGATGCCCGTGTCGTGGAGCCGGATGCCCAACCACTTCCTGCGGGTGGAGACGCGGCGCGCGGGCGAGCGGCTCGGCTGGGCAGTGCAGTGCCAGGAGCCGCTGACCATGATGGCGCTGCACGTCCCCGAGGAGAACCGGTCAGGGCAGCCCCCGCGCCTGGGGTGGGGCGGGTTGTGCAAGTCTCTGGGCTCAGGATCCCTCTCGGTGCCCCTCCTGGCTCCCCCGGGACAACACCCCAGGAGGCCTCAGACTTACCTTCCTCTCCCCAGATAACACTCCCGGGGGCTCTAAATCCTTTCGGCTGGCCCAGACCCAGGCTCAGCCCGAGCATCCCCAGATAATGCCCCAGGGGACTCCAGAACCACCTCAGGGGACCCTGAGCATCTCGTGCACCACAGACCCACCTCCAGGGACCCCAGACAACACCCCAGGAGCCCTAGACCCACCTACAGTGCTCAAAACCCATCTCAGGGAGCCCACACAAGACCCCAGGGGCCTCAGTGCACCTCAGAGGGTGTTGGATATTATTCAGAGTGGCCTGGATGCACCCTAGGGTGTCTTGGGCACACCCTGGGAGACTTCAGCTGCTTCCCATGGGGGTCTGTCACCCACTCCAGGGGACACAGACGCACCTCGGATAGACAGGGTTCACATGGATGACAGGAAAGCTTTTAAGGACTGTGAACATGGCCAGGATCCCAGACACAGCCCAGGAGGCTTCCGACATGCTTTACCCCTCCTTTATGCACTCATTTGACAAATCCTTTGAGCTCCTCCTGTGTGACAGCAGCATTCATTCATTATTTCACAAATAATAAGGACTATGTACTAAGTCCTTTTGAGGTGCTGGGAAACAGGCAGAAATGTCCTGTCCCGGTGGAGTTTACGTTCTAGTAAATGTTCTAGTGGTGCTCACATCTGACCAGGTGCCCAGACCTGCCAGAGTGGGGGTCACACCCCATTTGGGATCCCAGATACATCCCAGGACACCAGATCTTTTCCATAGACTCCTAGAGTCCCTGGGGTACCAGACCATCCCATGGGTCCTGGATGTATCCCAGGGAGCCCCTAGACCACTAAGGGGCTTCCAGAAGCATTAAGAGGCTCCTAGGGAGTTCCTGTTGTGACTCCACAGTAACAAACCCAGCTAGTATCCATGAGGACAAAAGTTCGATCCCTGGCCTCTCTGTGGGTTAAGGTTTGACGTTGCCATGAGGTGCGGCGTAGGTCACAGACGTGGCTTGGATCTGCTGTGGCTGTGGCTGTGGTGTAGGCTGGCAGCTGCAGCTCCAATTCGACCCCTAGCCTAGGAACTTCCATGTGCCAAGGGTGCGGCCCTAAAAAGTTAAAAAAAAAGAAAAAAAAAAGAGAGATTCCTAGACAGCTCTACAGACCTCAGAGAACCCTGACCCAGCACAACACTGGGATTCCCTGCCGGGCCCACTCACCTGGGCACCTCTTTGCCTCTCTGTGCTCTGTGTCTCTCTCTCCCCCCATCCTCCACCTGCTCTGTCCCTGTCTGTTGGCCCATCTCCACCGCAGCTGCATGGACATCCTGGAGCTGTCCGAGCGCTTGGACCTGCAGCAGTTCCACTCGCACACCCTCCGCCTCTACCGCGCGGTGTGCGCCCTGGGCAACAACCGCGTGGCGCACGCTCTGTGCAGCCACGTGGACCAGGCGCAGCTGCTGCACGCCCTGGAGGACGCGCACCTGCCCGGCCCCCTGCGCGCCGGCTACTACGACCTCCTCATCAGCATCCACCTGGAGAGTGCCTGCCGCAGCCGCCGCTCCATGCTCTCTGAGTACATCGTACCCCTCACGCCCGAGACCCGCGCCATCACTCTCTTCCCGCCTGGAAAAAGAGCAGAAAACGGGCCCCGCCGCCACGGCCTTCCTGGCGTTGGCGTCACCACCTCGCTGAGGCCTCCGCACCATTTCTCAGCGCCCTGTTTTGTGGCTGCCCTGCCAGCTGTGGGAGCTGCGGAGGCCCCGGCCCGCCTCAGCCCCAGCATCCCTCTGGAGGCGCTGCGGGACAAAGCACTACGAATGCTGGGGGAGGCAGTCCGAGACGGTGGGCAGCACGCTCGCGACCCTGTCGGGGGCTCCGTGGAATTCCAGTTTGTGCCCGTGCTCAAGCTCGTGTCCACCCTGCTGGTAATGGCTTCCTCCTGCCTCCCTCATTCCATTCTTCTCCCACATTGCACATCATCTGTCCTTCCATCTGTGCATACGTCCCCCTCCCACTTATGCCTCCAACCAGTCACCTCTCCGTCCGTACACCCTTCGCCTTCTATTAATCCTTGTGTCATCTACTCGTTCCCTTTGCCTTTCACCCATTCATCTGTCATTTATTCGTCTGTTTAGTAGTCACTTCCTTCTTTTTTTTTTGTCTTTTTGCCTTATCTAGGGCCGCACCCGCGGCATATGGAGGTTCCCAGGTTAGGGGTCCAACAGGAGCTGTAGACGCCAGCCTTCGCCACAGCCACAGCAACACGGGATCCGAGCCGCGTCTGCGACCTACACCACAGCTCACGGCAATGCCGGATCCTTAACCCACTGAGCAAGGCCAGGGATCGAACCCACAACCTCATGGTTCCTAATCAGATTCATTAACCACTGAGCCACGACGGGAACTCCGTCTCTTCCTTCTTTTTATTCCTCCGTCCAACCAAACATCATTCATCTATCCTCCACCCACCTCTCCATCCATCCATCTCATCATTCAGACATACCCCCATCTTCATATTCAAAAATCTATCCATCTGTTTAGCCTTCCATTATTCACCCAGTACCCATCCATACACACATGTATTCATCTGTCCAACTTTGTCTAGTTGTCCGCTCATCTTTCTATTCATTCACACGTCATTACATCCACCATTTCATCTATCCATCTACCTATCCACTTATTAATATGTCTTTCCCTTCATATATCCAGCATCGTCCTACTTCCACCTCTGCCTCCATTCATCCACTCTTCCATTCACCCACCTGCCCACAGAGCCACCCATTCCTCCATCTACCACCTACCTGTCCATCAGCCCGTTATCTCTCTAGCTGTATTATGAAGACCCATCCATCCAACCATCTGTATCCATTTATTCACCCACTCCCCATTCATTCTTTTTTTTTTTTTTGGCTTTTGGCATTTTAGGGCCACCCCCGTGGCATATGGAGGTTCCCAGGCTAGGGGTCTAACAGGAGCTGTAGCTGCCGGCCTACGCCACAGCCACAGCAGCGCCAGATCCGAGCCGCGTCTGCAACCTAAACCACAGCTCACGGCAACGCCGGATCCTTAACTCACTGAGCAAGGCCAGGGATCGAACCCACAACCTCATGGTTCCTAGTTGGATTCGTTAACCGCTGTGCCACGACGGGAACTCCCATTCCTGCTTTTTTAAGGCTGCACCCACAGCATACAGAAGTTCCGGCTGGGGGTCGAATTGAAGCTACAGCTGCTGGCCTACAGCACAGCCACAGCAATGCCAGATCTGAGCCTTGTCTTTGACCTACACCACAGCTCACGGCAATGCCAGATCCTTAACCCACTAAGTGAGGCCAGGAATGGGACCTGCGTTTTCATGGATACCAGTTGGGTTCGTTACCGCTGAGCTACAATGCGAACTCCCCCCCATCCATTCTTCATTTCAGGAACCCCTTCATTGACATATCCATCTAACCCACTTTTCATACACAAACCTATCCACTCATCTATCTGTCCGTCCCACCCCATGCTTGGTTATTTACCCATTTATCTATTTACGCATCTCCTCATTCACTTGCTCATGTGTCTGTCAGGCTGTCTACTCACCAGCTATCTATAAATCAGTTATGCTGTCAGCCATCTACCCCCACCTCTTCTTCCGCCTTTACCGTCTTCATCTCTGTCCGCTGTCTACCCATCCTTGTGTCTCCCCTTTAAACCTGTATTATCCCATCTATTAACGAATTGACCCAGCCGCTCAGTCCTCCCCCAGTCATCCATCTCTCCCTCTTTCCCCACTGCTTTTACCTTTCGTCTGCCCACTGTCCTTCCATCTGTTAGCATCATTCCTTTTGTTTACTGAAAGCTAACATATGCTGGGAGCTATGGGGGCCTCCATTAGGTATAGGGTCTGTCCTGTTCTACAGTCACATAATGCTCAAGCTCGGGGGATAGCACCCTTACTTGTGAAAGGAGAGTTTCTCATGCCTGGCTCTGTGGTCCGAACCATGTAGGTGGAACCCAGGGTGTGGATCTGAGGGGATCTTAAGTGGGATGAATGACAGGGCAGGGGGAATGCCGTTCCCATTTGCGGGAGGAGTCGTATCGAGCCAAGGCGGGAATGAGTCTGTCTGGTGCAGGAGAAGCAGGTCTGGAGACGGAGACTTGAGACTCAACTTTGGAAGTCTTGCAGGTCCCAGTGAAGGACCCAGGCTTTGTCCCGTAGGTGATGGGCATCTTTGGTGATGAGGATGTGAAGCAGATCTTGAAGATGATTGAACCTGAAGTATTCACTGAGGAAGAAGAGGAAGAGGAGGAGGAGGAAGAGGAGGAAGAAGAAGATGAGGAGAAGGAGGAGGATGAGGAGGAGGAGGCACGGGAGAAGGAAGATGAGGAAAAAGAGGAAGAGGAGACAGCAGAAGGGGAAAAAGAGGAATACTTGGAGGAAGGCCTGCTCCAGATGAAGTTACCGGAGTCTGTGAAGTTACAGGTGGGCTGGTTCTTCCTGTTTTCCAGCCTCCACCCTTCTGGGCTGAGAGACACGGGGTCTGGTGGGGCTTGAGTCTGAACTTTGTCCCAAGGCAGTGGGGGCCGTGGGAGGGCACAAAGCGATGGAGTACTGCCGCCTTTGAATGATTTCTCTGGTTCCCACGTGGGAGGTGAGTCACAGGGATGAGACCGTGGAGACGGCTGGCTAAAGGATCCAGAGAGGAGCCCGTGGTGGGCGGACCAGGGCAGGGCCGTGGAGTGGGGAGAGAAAGCAGGGAAAGTTTCAGAGGAATCCTAGTGGTCTCCCCATCATCCCTCCTACTGCGTGGCTGTCACCCCATAGATGTGTAATCTGTTGGAGTATTTCTGTGACCAAGAGCTGCAGCACCGAGTGGAGTCGCTGGCAGCCTTCGCGGAACGCTACGTGGACAAGCTCCAGGCCAACCAGAGGGACCGCTACGGCATCCTCATGAAAGCCTTCACCATGACTGCTGCTGAGACTGCCCGGCGTACTCGCGAGTTCCGCTCCCCACCCCAGGAGCAGGTCCTCTAACCCCCAGCCTCGGCTGGCCTTACTGTCTCAACCTCAGCCTCTCCCCTTACTCTGATCACTGATGCTACTCAGCCTCTAAACCTGGGCTTGACCTCTGCCCCTGTGGGTATACTTATCTCTTGCTCCCCTACCTCTCCCTGACCCAGACTTCCGAGTCAGCCCAGACTGACTCTGACTCCCGGATATTCCTCACTAACTCATGACGTCAGACAGGGACTCGATTGGATCTTTGATCCTTGACCTCAGAGTTCCTGCTCCGACCCTCATTCTGACCTTTGACTTTCCCTAGATCAACATGCTGTTGCACTTCAAAGATGGGGAGGATGAGGAGGATTGCCCTCTTCCTGAAGAGATCCGACAGGATTTGCTGGAATTCCATCAAGACCTGCTGACTCACTGTGGTAAGAGAGGGGATCAGGGAATCCTCTTCCCGAGCTTTCTCTTGAGACCTCCCTTGAAGTTTCCCTAAGATTTCCTGATTGTAAATATCTGCAGTGTTTGTGCAGTAACTGTTGATAGAATTAATAGATGAATGAATGAATGAACGAACATAGTAGTGGACAGATAGATGATGAGTGAAAAGATATGTTTATATGGGTATTTGGGTGGATATATGTATGAATGGATGGTTATTGGCTATAGGTGAATGGATGGATGTGTGAAGTGATGGATAGAAGGATGAATGAATAAAAAAATGGTTGAAGAGACTGCTGTCTGGCTGGCTGGATGAAAAGAAGGATGGCTGGAGGGACGGCTGGATGACCTCTATTGCTTCTCATAAGAAGTCAGCGGATAATCTTACTGAGATTTTCTTACACATAATGAGTCGTTTTTGTCTGCCTAGTTTTCAAGATTTCTCTTTGCTTTTGTCTTTAACAGTATGAGTATGATGTATCTGGGTGTGGAACTCTGAATTTATGCTACTTGAGTCTGTTGAGTTTTTTGGATTGTAGGTTACTATGGGGACTTTGGAGTCATTATTTTTCCAAATATTTTCCTGTCCCTTCCTCATCTCTTCTTGGACTCCCATTACGCGTATGTTGGTACACTTAATAGTGTCCTGTGGATCCCTAAAGCTTTGTTAGTTTTTCGTCATTCTTTTATTTTTCTTTTCTTCAGATTGGAGAACCTCTGTTGTCCTTCAAGTCCATTGCCTCTTACCCCTTCCAGCTCAGATATGCTGTTGTGCCCTTCCAGTGTTTTTTTAATTTGTTATTAAAACTTTTCTAATTTCTGTATGGTTATTTCTTATGCTACTTTTTTTTTTTTTTTTTGGCTTTGTGGGGCTGAACCCACAGCATAGGGACGTTCCCGGGCTAGGGGTCCAATCGGAGCTGTAGCCGCCGGCCTACACCACAGCCGCAGCAACGCCAGATCCAAGACGCGTCTTCAACCTACACCACAGCTCACAGCAATGCTGGATCCTTAACCCACCGAGCGAGGCCAGGAATCAAACCCGCAACGTCATGGTTCCTAATCAGATTCGTTTCCATTGTGCCACGCTGGGAACTCCTATACTACCTTTTTATTAATATTCTCTGTTTGATGAATCATTGTTATCATACTTCTATTTAATACTTTAGTCATGCTTTCCTTTAGTTCTTTGAAGATATTTGCAGTAGTTGATTTAAAATACAAATAATTCAAGGAGTGAATAAATGAACAAACATATGAACATATGAAGAAATAAGTGGGAGTTCCCATCGTGGCACAGCGGTTTACGAATCTGACTAGGAACCATGAGGTTGCATGTTCGATCCCTGGCCTTCCTCAGTGGGTTAAGGATCCAGTGTTGCCGTGAGCTGTGGTATAGGTTGCAGTTGCAGCTTGGATCCCACATTGCTGTGGCTGTGGTGTAGGCCGGCGGCTATAGCTCCGATTTGACCCCTAGCCTGGGAACCTCCACATGTTGTGGGTGTGGCCCTAAAATGACAAAAGGCAAAAAAAAAAAGAAAAAAGGAAATAAATGATCAACTCCATGAATGCACACATGAAGGAGAACTGAATGAATGAAGAAGTAAAGGATTCAGCAGATTAATAAGCAAACAGAGGCATGACACCACCTCCCTTCTTGACCACCTCTAGGAATTCAGCTGGATGGGGAGGAGGAAGAGCCAGAGGAAGAAGCCACCCTGGGCAGCCGCTTGATGAGCCTGTTGGAGAAGGTGCGGCTGGTGAAGAAGAAGGAGGAGAAATCCGAGGAGGAGCCACCTGCCGAGGAGAGCAAACCCCGTGAGGACCCGGGGCTACCGGGGAGGGGAGAGGGTGGGGCAGAAGCCCTGTGCTTGCGGAGCCTCTGGGTCCAAGACGGCCATGAGGAGTCGCACAAGGGCTGGGCAGATGGGTGTTAATGAGAGAGGAGGAGTGGAGAGCAGGGTTTGAGAGGAGGTATACTGGAGGAGTGGCCCATGTGTGGGTCCTACACAGTATGTGTGTTGCAACAGCGTGGTGCATGGCCATCAGGGCAGAGACATACGTCCAGCCTTGGGATGATGGCAATTTTTGCATCACCATGACTTCCACGTCCTTGTGGCTTTTCTTTTCTTTGTGAAGTTACTACTATGGTGAGGGACTAGAAAAGCCGTTATGCGAACCCGACTAGCATCCATGAGGACGCGGGTTCAATCCCTGGCCTTGCTCAGTGGGTTAAGGATCCAGCGTTGCCGTGAGCTGTGGTGACAAAAGCCAAAAAAAAAAAAAAAAATTACAGAAAGATACAAATATACATATACCATAACTGCCATGGGCTATCTCAGAAGAAAAATAAGGCTGAGTGAGAGGAGAGAGGGACTCGGAGGGGCTGGAGTGCGGGAGTAAGGTATGCAAAGATCTGGGGAAAGGTGACTGGTACAGAGGGAACAGCCAGTGCAAAGGCCCTGAGGCAGGAACACGCTTGGTGCGTTCAGAGACCAGTGTGGCTAGAACAGAGCGAGCAGGGGAGGGACAGAATATGAAGTCAGAGGTGATGGGTCCAGATTGTACAGACCGGATGGAAGGAAATTAAGACAAGTCACAGGCCATGAATTGACCCCGTCATTCAATGCCCGTGCATGATGGCTTCTCCTAACATTGAGACACAGGAGACACGTCCTCTCTCCCAGAAATGTGGGAAGAAAAAGGGCTGGGAGAGAAGAGAAGCAGAGAAATGTATGCTGGATGTAGAAGAGTCCCAAGGAGACCACTAAGAAAAATAAAACAGTTCACCTTGACAACGTTATCCTTTTTTTTTCCCCCCCTTGGCCGTGTCTGTGGCATGTGGAAGTTCCTGGGTCAGGAATCAAACCTGTGCCACAGCAGTAACCTAAGCCTCTGCAGTGACAATGCCGGATCCTTAATCCGCTGCACCACGAGGGAACTCCACTACTTTGACATTATTTTCAAATGATACCAGTCTTTACAGTTTTTCTTGGTGTCTGTAGTCTCCCATCATGAAAAACTGGCAGTATTTCTTTTTCTTTTTAGGGCCACACCTGAGGCATATGGAGGGTCCCAGGCCAGGGGTCAAATCAGAGCTGCAGCTGCCGGCCTACACCACAGACACAGCAACACAGGATCCAAACCATGCCTGCGACCTACACCACAGCTCACAGCAATACCAGATCCTTAACCCACTGAGCAAGGCCAGGAATTGAACGCACATCCTCATGGCTACTAGTCGGGTTCTTAACCTGCTGAAAATTGGCAGTATTTTTACAGAACAAACGGAATTGTAACTTGTGCTTTCAAAGGTGCTAATAGTGCTCTGGCACTTCGTAATGATATGAATTCTTTTTCCTCGTGAAGCCTTTAGGGAGCGCTATGGTCAGGGTATAGGGTGAAGGGGACAGGGAGACTCTTAGGGTAATAGAACAAAATCCGCCCGGATCTGGCCCTCCTGGCAGGTGGAGGATGAGGGGCAGCTAGCAACAGAGAAGCCCTCCGTGTTGTCCTCGCTCAGGGCCCCAGGCAGGAGGAATGTTCCGACCCTTGTGTCCCCCTCCCAGAGTCGCTGCAGGAGCTGGTGTCCCACACGGTGGTGCGCTGGGCCCAGGAGGACTTCGTGCAGAGCCCGGAGCTGGTACGGGCCATGTTCAGCCTTCTGCACCGGCAGTACGACGGGCTCGGGGAGCTGCTGCGTGCCCTGCCCCGCGCCTACACCATCTCCCCCTCCTCTGTGGAGGACACCATGAGCCTGCTCGAGTGCCTTGGCCAGATCCGGTCACTGCTCATCGTGCAGATGGGCCCCCAGGAGGAAAACCTCATGATCCAGAGCATTGGGTGAGGCCCCAGCCCTCCCCTGGCTTTGTACATCCAGGGCAGGGGGTGGGGGCGCCCTCCCGACTCCACCTGGTCCTCTGGGTGCAGTAATGTGTCCTTCCCCGGCTCCTGCCCCATCCTCGGGGTGGTATGCTCCCCCGGGACCTAGCCCTTCCCCTGGGTAATGTCCCCTCCCCTTACCTCTCCACCCACCCCTGGGGAACAGCTCCTACTCACCTGTGACTCTTGGCACAAGATTTAGCCTCTTTGGGCCTAAATTTCTTTATCTGCAAATTGGGGAGGAGCCTACCTCGCAGGGTCATGGTGTGGCTTCAGCGAGCTCTTGTAGTGGTGATAATAATGAAGGGATAATAATAATATAATAATAATAATAGTAGTAGTAGTAGTAGTCTTAAGCACTCAGTGTCAAGTGTGCCTCACTCATTCACTCAGCAAACATCTAGTGAGCGCCTTCTGTGGGCCAGGCCCTTCCTAGGCACTTGGGGACACAAGATGCAGCATAATCAAGACCTCCGCCCCAGGGGAGCCCACCTTGGATCATGGCCTGGTTTCCTGGTCTGTGAAATAGGGAGAATTATAGTTCGTGCCTCCCGGAGTAGACATAAGGGTTGAGTGATTTCCGGCCTGTCAAGGGGGCAGTGCCAGGCTCACAGCAGTTCAGTAAATGTCTGTAATCACAGAGGTGGCGACGGCTCCCCCAGGGGCCTGGGGGCTCTCCCTGGCCCCCCCCCCCCCCCCCCCCCCCCCCCCCCCCCCCCCCCCCCCCCGCCGCGACCCACACCCTCTACCTGCCCACAGGAACATCATGAACAACAAAGTCTTCTACCAGCACCCCAACTTGATGCGGGCACTGGGCATGCATGAGACGGTCATGGAGGTCATGGTGAATGTCCTCGGGGGTGGGGAGTCCAAGGTAGGGGCCGCGCGCGCCGGGGGACTCAGGGGGGCCGGCCGCAGGAGCTCGGGCGCTCACCGCCGCCCGCCCCGCCCGCCCAGGAGATCCGCTTCCCCAAGATGGTGACGAGCTGCTGCCGCTTCCTCTGCTACTTCTGCCGCATCAGCCGGCAGAACCAGCGCTCCATGTTTGACCACCTGAGCTACCTGCTGGAGAACAGCGGCATCGGCCTGGGTAAGAACCCCTGAGCCCACTCTGCGCAGACCCTCCGGGCTGGCCCTGCTCCCTGCTGGCTCACTCAGTCATTTGACAAACACTCACTCTCGACCCCGCCCCTAGATCTGGCCCTGTAATGAGCAGTGCTGGGGACACCTAGACAGCCCTGGGGCCTGTCTCCCATGGGGCTCATAGCGGGGTAGGGAAGACAGACCCATCCCAGACAATGACAGCCTGGCATGGGGAAGCACAGGCCAGAGGAGGCACCTGACCCAGGCTGGGAAAGGGGTGGTCAAGGAGGTCTTCCCGGAGGTGGTGAGACAAGAGTGAGAGTCAGCCATGCACTTCTAAAGAGCATTCTCACCGCCTCTCACCCCCACAGGCATGCAGGGCTCCACGCCTCTGGATGTGGCCGCTGCCTCTGTCATTGACAACAACGAGCTGGCCTTGGCACTGCAGGAGCAGGACCTGGAAAAGGTGAGGAAGGGGGAGGCCTGACTTCTAGGGGCACCTGCTAATTTCGGACCCACTGTAGGTGCCATTCTGCCTGGTCCAGGACCAAATCAGAAGGGGAATCCTTTGCAGGGGAAAAAAATAGGACCCTGACTCATTCATGGTGCTGAGTGCAAATCCACACCCCTGCTCCCCAGCCATATGGCCTTGGCCCTCCGTGGCCCCTACTTCTTTGTGTAGCAGTGAAGGGCGTGGGTTCTGGAGTTGGCAGCTTAGGTTCAACTCACCCCACTCCCGTGCTGTGTGGTGGCAGGGAAGTGACAAGATGATTGTGCAGAGGGTCTTGTGGGCCACGGTGAGGGTTCTGGCTTTAGCCCTAAGCGAGATGGCATCACGGTGTTTGCATGGTCCCTCTGACCATGTGGGGGACAGGCTGGGGGTTGGAGGGTGCAGTGAGCTTGGAGAGGAGGCGGCTGCGATGGTCGAGATGGGAGAGGCGGGGGATGATGAGGGTTATTGTTTGCTGAGGGGTCCAGGGATGAACTGGATTGCGGAGCTCCAGGGAAGGGCAGGGGCTGGCGCCTTGGGGAGACAGGTGGTATGCATCTGGCCTCTGGCTGAGCCCTCCTCTGCCCCCAGGTGGTGTCCTACCTGGCAGGCTGTGGACTCCAAAGCTGCCCCATGCTCCTGGCCAAAGGGTACCCGGACATCGGCTGGAATCCCTGCGGTGGTGAGCGCTACCTGGACTTCCTGCGCTTCGCTGTCTTTGTCAACGGTGAGTCCGGAGGTGGCGGTAACAGGGCAGGAGGCTGGGGGGTCACTGGCCAAAGCCTCCCTCAGGCCTGCCCGGCAGGGGTCCCTCCAAGTGGGCTTGAGCTGGGGTCTGGGGGCTGACGGGGCCTGGCTTTCACCCTGAGGTTGGGGGCTGCCGGGGAGGGACCCTGGGCTGGGGCTCACGAGGCCTCCTGACCCTGCGAGCCACCAGGTGAGAGCGTGGAGGAGAACGCCAACGTGGTAGTGCGGCTGCTGATCCGTAAGCCCGAGTGCTTCGGGCCTGCCCTGCGGGGCGAGGGCGGCTCGGGGCTGCTGGCCACCATCGAGGAGGCCATCCGCATCTCCGAGGACCCTGCGCGGGACGGCCCTGGTGTCCGCAGGGACCGGCGGCGAGAGCAGTGAGTCACCTGCCCCCTCGACAGAACATCCTACCGTCCCCAAGCCCTTTGCTGCCCCCGCCACACCACGCGCCTTCCCCTGCAGCTTTGGTGAGGAGCCCCCTGAAGAAAACCGGGTGCACCTGGGACATGCCATCATGTCCTTCTATGCTGCCTTGATCGACCTGCTGGGACGCTGTGCGCCAGAGATGCATGTGAGACCCAAAGCGTGGGCTACGGGGTGTCCACAGCCAACCCTGAACCTCTTCACTTAGAAACTCAACAGCATTGATTGAGCTCTTGCTCTTTGTGTGGGTCCTGGACTAGGCAATGCTGGGGACACAGCAGTGACTGAGAGAGCCCCAGGTCCTGCCCTCACAGAGCTCCCAGTCCAGCGAGGGGAAAACCAGGCAGTGAGAACCGGGGGTGGTCAGGGCTGCAGGGGGGCGGCACAGGCAGAGGGGTCAGGGCTGGGAATTCTGGATTTAGCTCCCCGAGATGGAGGTCTGCTTTACCTGCCTTGGGTCAGGAAGGGATGGAGGGATGGAGGGGGGATGATAAAAAGGGGGAAGGGGTATCCGATGACACGCCCACCTCCCTTCTCCAGCTAATCCAAGCCGGCAAGGGCGAGGCCCTGCGGATCCGCGCCATCCTGCGCTCCCTCGTGCCCCTGGACGACCTCGTGGGCATCATCAGCCTCCCACTGCAGATACCTACCCTGGGCAAAGGTGCGGATGGGTGGGACTCAGCAGGGGAGCGATGCTGGGGCAGAAGCAGAGGGGGCCCGAGGGCAGCCCTGACCCCACTCTTCGTGCCCACAGATGGGGCTCTAGTCCAGCCAAAGATGTCGGCGTCCTTTGTGCCGGACCACAAGGCATCGATGGTGCTCTTCCTGGACCGCGTGTATGGCATCGAGAACCAGGACTTCTTGCTGCACGTGCTGGACGTGGGGTTCCTGCCTGATATGAGGGCGGCCGCCTCACTGGACACGGTGAGTAGCCTGGCCAGCCTCCCGGCCGCGGGATGGGTCATGGGAACAGTGGCAGCACTTTTGTTTGTTCTGAACTTGTGCACAGATCATAATCCTCCCTCCCCCGCCATTAAGATAGAAAGCAAAAACCGGGAAAAACACTGAGTTTTGGAAAAGAGTGGGTGGAAATCTCCAACACCTCAGGTTATAACAAATAATTCTCAGTGATGGGCCAGCACCGTGGAGACACAGAGACGCATGCATAACAACGACAATAATAACAGAAGGTGACAAGGCTAAGTTAAGAGGAGGACTGAGAACTCGCCATTGGTTTGACCAAATGGAAGGAGCTATTTCAGTGAGGTGGGGGCGGGGGACTGAAAGGCTTGCAGGAAAGTGTTTAGGAGAGGCTGGGAGGTGGGGTACTGGAGATGGCAAGTGCCGTCAGTCTGCAAAAGTTGGAGACAGAGGAACGCTGATGTGCTGGAGGAATGAACTTGGCCAAGAGATGGTTATTCTTAAAATGGGAGACATGACTGTTGTCCATTAACTGGGAATGGGAACTCTGAAACTTAATAGCATGGTTATTCAATCAATTTCCAGTTGATCAGAAATACAGGAGGCGGAGGCACAAGTTAGCTGATACCACTAGGAAATTCCACTGGATCCATGACCCAATATCTTCGGCGAATAAATAACCTTAAAAAGAGGGAGGGCATTCCCGTGTGGCTCAGGGGGTTAAGGACCAGTGTTGTCACTGCAGTGCAGTGGATTAGTGGATCAGTGCTGTGGCAAGGGTCTGGGAACTTCCACATGCTGCAGGTGCCACCAAAAAGAAAAGGGGGGAGAGGGGGAGAGACAGTTACCAATGGAGAGAGCTGTCAGCCAAGTACAGTATGTGGATCTTCCTGGGGCCCAGATCCAAATAATCCCAGCCAATTGCAAAACCATTTTTAAGACATAAAAGTGGTCGTGATTATTAAGAGATTATGTTCATTCCATGAATTATAAAGCATGGAATGTTGAATGGAAGTACTTGTCTGAATGAAGGTACACATTTAAGTATCTTTGTGTAAAATGGTATAAGGCTGGAGGCTGCATTAAATATTATAGAAAAAAAGGTGGGGTTAGAGAGGAAATAAGCCTGCAGACAGTGGATATCTGCAGAACAGTCCAATCTGGGTAGTGAGGGTTCCTTAACCGCTTCCTGGACTTTTGCCTTTGATAGTTTGCATAATCCAAAGTAATAAGTATAGTAGAGACTAGGAGGAGCAGATTTGAGGGGAAGATCAGAAGCTAGGGCTGTTTGCCTAGGTTTGTCCTGGGCAAGTGCCAGGGCAACCCCAGGAGGCACAGAGGGCTTGATGTCCCCCCCTGCACCCCAGGCCACTTTCAGCACCACGGAGATGGCACTGGCGCTGAACCGCTACCTGTGCCTGGCCGTGCTGCCTCTCATCACCAAGTGTGCACCACTCTTTGCGGGAACCGAGCATCGCGCCATCATGGTGGACTCCATGCTTCACACCGTGTACCGCCTGTCCCGTGGCCGCTCGCTCACCAAGGCGCAGCGTGACGTCATCGAGGAATGCCTGATGGCGCTCTGCAGGTGGGGGGCGGGACCCGGGGTGGGAGGGGCTCCAGGCGGGGCGGGCCTCGGGGTGAGATAACGCCGCCCCGAACGTGTCTCGGCAGGTACATCCGCCCATCCATGCTACAGCACCTGCTTCGGCGCCTGGTGTTCGACGTGCCCATCCTTAACGAGTTCGCCAAGATGCCACTAAAGGTGAGGACAAGCCCTCTTCAGCCTCCACCCACGAGCTTGCTCCACTGTCGGACTCCGGGGGTCTTTTGTATCACTCGCCCAGGCCAGGGCGCTGGGGCCACACAGGCATTCTCGTTTGCATACTGGGATTCCCAGGACATTCGCTTTGCGTCATGGGTGCCTTTAACACGCTCTAATTAGCGTTTAATTCTCCTAACAGTGAGCCAGCCTCCAACTTAATTAGCATGTATTTGCGTAGGGCACACCACTTTTTCTGATTAGCATGCTTATTAAGATGCTTCGACCACCCGCCTTCCACTATTCAAATGAGTGCAGTTATTTGAATAAACAGTACCACAGCTATCCTGAATATTTGCACACTGCCTCTCCTATTATTTTTTCATTTGCATGCTGCGTTTGCATAAGGAGATACCTCAAACTCAGATAATCGTAACTGTTTTGCATAAAACATCTAAATCAGTCCCTATTTCAAATTTGCATTTTGGATGGCAAAGGCTTTCTTCCCGATTACCATATGTTTGCATGGGGTGCTGCCTATGTTTCTATTTGCCATGTTAATTCACGTAAGCACAGATCACTCCATCCATATGCTTATCTGCCCGTGACCCTAGCCATGCATTAATATTCACGTACTTATTTGTGTACAGCAACACCAGACAAATCCAGCTCTGATTCCATGCCCATCCTGACTTTATAGTGCCAAATTTACATAATAAACCATCTAGTACCACTCATACATATTTATCCTTATTAGCATGTCATTTGCATAACCACTTCATTCATAATTTAAAAGCACGGATACCCTGGGCCTCCCTGGGGCTTTATTTGCCTGCCACCTGTTTATACCCCCGTCACTTATATGTCTCCCTTTTTGCTCCCACCTAGCTCCTCACCAACCACTATGAGCGTTGCTGGAAGTACTACTGCCTCCCCACAGGCTGGGCCAACTTCGGGGTCACCTCGGAGGAAGAGCTGCACCTCACTCGCAAACTCTTTTGGGGCATCTTTGACTCGCTGGCCCATAAGGTCTGGGGGCCCAGGGGCCTCGAAAGAAGCCTGTTTAGAGGGTTTGGGGCCCAAAGTTGGGGATCCAGAATGAAAACCCCAAATTTGGGGTTCAGGGAGGGAGGCAGTTCTGCAAGTTCTGTGGTTCCAGCGGAATCTATAAGTTGTGGAAGAGAGACTGGGCCTCTAGTCTGGGGGCTTGGGGAGGGGTATATAGAGGTGGTTGGAGAGTCCGGGTGGGTCTGAGGTTTGGGTGGAAGGGGGAGAGAGTGTACTTCCTGTTTGCGGGCTCAGGGAGGAGGGCTGATGACTGGAGGGGTTGGTTTGAAGTCCTGGGGCTCCAGGATTTGAAGGCTCAGCCAGGCCTGCAGTGACGCACCCGCCCCCAACCCTTGGCATCTCCAGAAATATGACCCAGAGCTGTACCGCATGGCTATGCCCTGCCTGTGTGCCATTGCAGGGGCCCTGCCCCCTGACTACGTGGACGCCTCCTACTCATCCAAGGCTGAGAAAAAGGCTACCGTGGATGCTGAAGGCAACTTTGATCCCCGGCCAGTGGAGACCCTCAAGTGAGGCCTGGGGGTGGGGGCGGGGCCTGGGGGCAGGGGAGGGAGAAGAAGGTTTCAGAGGTGGAAGGAGGGCCCGCCCAACATCTGCCGCCCCCTTCCCTCAACAGTGTGATCATCCCAGAGAAGCTGGACTCCTTTATTAACAAGTTTGCCGAATACACGCACGAGAAGTGGGCCTTTGACAAGGTTGGCATCGGGGTCCTCCCCTCTGCAGGAATCCCCCCCCCCGCCAGCCCTCCTCAAGACCCCAAATTTCTCTCAGACTCAGACCCTCCCCATGGGCCCCACATGTCCCTGAGACCCCCTAACCCTTCCTGGGATCCACAGCTTCTTCTGGAATCCTTGGTCCCTCCAGGGTTCGCGCTCTGTGTCCCCTGGGCTTCTGTTCACCTTTCACCCTGCTCTCACCCCAGGTCTCTAATGACACTGCTCCTACCCACCCCCTCTCCACCTCCAGATCCAGAACAACTGGTCCTACGGGGAGAACATAGATGAGGAGCTGAAGACCCATCCCATGCTGAGGCCTTACAAGACCTTTTCAGAGAAGGTGACCAAGCCTTGGGCCCAGTGTTGGGGGTTCAGAATTTGAGGGTTCAAGGAGGAGTGAGGCAGCTTCTAGCTGGATCTGTTGTTAGGGCTCCCTGTCCATGGACTTGGCTTTCCCTCAAACTTGGCTGCCTCTCCTAGACCTCAGACTCCTGTTGTCCCTTAGAAAGAGCCTCAGAGATTGGGTTTGAGTCCTTGACCATACAGCTTGACGTCTCTGAGTCTTGTGTGTAAAATGGGATAAGGAGAGTTTGTTTGGGAGGCTCTGTTACAGAGCAGGTAAGAGACCTGGGTTCGAATTCCGAGTGGACCAGTTCCTAGCCACATGGTCAGGGCCTGTCCCTTCTTGGGACCCTGGAGGCCAGTCAGACTGTGCCAGGGGCTCCTGCCTCCACCTCACTCTCACCCCATCCCACCAACTCCCCTCCCTCCTGTTCGCCCCAGGACAAAGAGATTTATCGCTGGCCCATCAAAGAGTCCTTGAAGGCCATGATTGCCTGGGAATGGACGATAGAGAAAGCCAGGGAAGGCGAGGAGGAGAAGACTGAGAAGAAAAAAACCCGGAAGATATCCCAAAGTGCCCAGGTGGAGGGGGGGCTGGGGCGAGGGGCGGGGTCATGCGGGTGGGGCGTGGCTAGTATAAGGGGTGGGGCCAGGAGGGGTGGGGCCAGGAGGGGTGGGGCCAGGAGAGGGTTAGGCCAGGAGGAAAGTGGGGTCGAGGGAAAAGGGCCAAGGGAAAGGGGTGGGGTCGGGGAAAGGGGAAGCCTGACGTGGGGTATAGGAGAAGGCTAAGAGATCTGGAAAAGGAGAGGACATGGGTCTGAAGAACTACAAAAGGTGGAAGAGAGGAGGGTGGCTTAGAGACTCGGCCTTAAGGGCGTAGAGGAGGGGTGTAGGGCTAGGTATGGGGGATAAATTGGATTGGGGCCTGAGCTTCCTGCTAGCCCATTAAGTTCCCCACCCCGCCCCAATCTCTCCCTTGTCGCCCCAGACCTATGATGCTCGGGAAGGCTACAACCCCCAGCCCCCCGACCTCAGCGGAGTTACCCTGTCCCGGGAGCTGCAGGTGAGACTTCTGATCTCTTATTTGGGGACGTGGACGTGTCTGTTGGGGGAGGAGGACATCCTCTGAATGTGGGCCTTGTTCTGTGCATCCGCCCCCAGGCCATGGCAGAACAACTGGCGGAAAATTACCACAACACGTGGGGGCGGAAGAAGAAGCAGGAACTGGAAGCCAAGGGTGAGGCGCCCACCCTGCCATCGCACAGGCCGCCTGCTCCGCGGTCCCCTAGTCTCAGGCTCTGGGGTCAAAAGGGCCAGGGATAGAATTGCGTGACTTTGGACAATTGCTTTCACCCCACTGAAACTTCGTTTCTTGTCTATACAATAGGGATTATCACAGCATCTAATATTGTGGGGTCTCGTGAAGATGTGGCGAGAGTGAAAGCAGTGTTTTGTTTATTCTTATTTCTGTCTTTATTACTGTAATTCTGCACACCCTCAACTTCCAGAACCACTTCAGGAGTGGCCTGGGTGGGTACTCCCCAGCCCCCTGATTTCCGGTCTTTATCGCACAGGTGGTGGGACCCACCCCTTGCTTGTTCCCTACGACACGCTCACGGCCAAGGAGAAGGCACGAGATCGCGAGAAGGCTCAGGAGCTGCTGAAGTTCCTGCAGATGAATGGCTACGCGGTCACCAGGCAAGCGAGCTGGAAGCCCCGCCAGGGAGGGGCAGGGAGCCTGGGCACAACCCTGGCGAAAGCTGGGAGAGACGCATCCTAGGTAGTGGAGGCGGAGCCAGAGAGGGGAAGTTAAAGGAGGGGTGTGGCCTGGGGAGAGGGGGTGGGGCCAGAGAGGGGTGGGCCCTGGAAAGCAGAGGCGGGGCCAGGGAGGGGAGGAGTCTTAAGAAGGGCAGGTCCTGGAAAGCGGGGGGCGGAGCCTGGGGGAGTCTGGGGAGCTGGAGCGGGGCTGGAAGCACCGTGGGCCTGTGTCTGGGCTGACCCCTCCCTCTGCCTGCCCGCAGGGGCCTTAAGGACATGGAGCTGGACACATCTTCCATTGAGAAACGGTTCGCCTTTGGCTTCCTGCAGCAGTTGCTGCGCTGGATGGACATCTCTCAGGAGTTTATCGCCCACCTGGGTACAGAGTTTCACCTAGGGGCTCAGTTCATACATTTCCCCTTCCTCCCCTCGCCTGATCGCTCTGCCAGGCACTGTTCTAGGCGTTGAGAATACCGCAGTGCACAGGACAAACGGTATCACTCTCCTCTGCAACTTAACGTGCCTGTGATGGATTCAGACATTTAACGTCAGAAATAAGGATCACTTAGTGTGTTAGAAAGTGATTAATGTTGGACTGAGGAGTGGGGGATGTGGGCTGATGGAGCCCCTTATAATTTTATTTATTTTTATTTTTTTATTAATTTCTTTTTAGGGCTGCACCTGCAGCATATGAAATTCCCAGGCTAGGGGTCACACGGATTGGGGCTGCAGCCTACACCACAACCACAGCAATGTGGGATCCAAGCCACATGTGAGACCTACACCATAGCTCATGGATCCTTAACTCGCAAGCAAGGCTAGGGATTGAACCCACATCCTTGTGGATACTAGTCGGGTTCATTACCACTGAGCCACAGCAGGAACTCCAAACTGGTTATAATTTTAAAAAGAGGATTCCAGGAAGCTGGGGAGGGAGCTTGTGATCATCTGTGGATAGTGTTCCAGGCAGAGGAACAGCCAGCGCAAAGGCTCTGAGAGGTCGCTGACGTGAGTATCAGGAGGTCCCTGCGGCTGAAGCAGAGTGACAGGGGGAGAGTGGGAGGAAATGTGGTCAGATAGATGACAGGCAGATCCCATGGGGCTTTGCAGGCCATGGTGAGGACTGTGGCTTTTTTTTTTTTTTTGGTCTTTTTTTGCCTTTTCTAGGGCTGCACTCGCGGCATATGGAGGTTCCCAGGCTAGGGGTCCAATTGGAGCTGTAGCCGCCGGCCTACGCCACAGCCACAGCAACGCAGGATCCGAGCCGCATCTGCAATCTACACCACAGCTCACGGCAAGGCCAGGGATCGAACTCACAGCCTCATGGTTCCTAGTCGGATTCGTTAACCACTGAGTCATGACGGGAACTCTGAGGACTGTGGCTTTTTACTCTGAGTGAGATGATGCTCTGGGAGCGTTCTAAGCAGGAGAGGGCCTGGACCCACCTTGGGTGTTCACAGGCTCCCTCCAGCTGCCTGTGGGAACAGACTGTCAGGGGCAGGAGCAGAAGAGTGAGAACCAGGCAGATTCTGGGTCTATTTTGAGGGCTGAGGCTCTTGGTGTATCCAGCAGATGCCTCTGATGTGTCACTAAGAATTACAGCTGGGGCCCCTATACTCCCCTCCAGCTTCCCCCAGAGAGCCCCAGCTGTCCCCTTGAGAGCCTCCCAGGAACCCCCACATTCCCTTCCCATGACCTAGCAGGACTCACTCATACATCTGCCCCCAAATCTCACCCCGAGCTGGACTTCCGGGCTGCACCCTCCTGGCACTTCCCTCTTCTCTCTGAACCTCAGTTTCCTCACCTCCCAGAAGGGAGTCTGTTCACCATAACCGGCTGTGGTTCTGTCATTTATTTGCTGAGTGGGCTGTTTCACCTCAGTTTCTTCATCTGTACAGTGAGGGCAAGGGGCCAATGCACAGGCCTCCAAGTTGGGAGGAGATTGTGCAAGAACATTCCTCAGAGTGCCAGGGACATAGCAAGTGTTTAGTCATTGGAGCCAGCATTATTATTTTAATAGTATGAATTATTACTATCACTACGATGACTAATAGTATCATACTCTTTCCACTTTAAAGTTCAATCCAATCTAGTCTAGCAGAGTTGCACAGTGGAGGCATGCTGAGTCCACAGAGTTTTTTTGTGTGTGTGTGTGTTTTTGCCTTATCTAGGGCCGCACCCGCAGCATATGGAGGTTCTCAGGCTAGGGGTCTAACAGGAGCTGCAGCCGCCGGCCTACACCACAGCCACAGGAACGCCAGATCCAAGCCGCGTCTGCAACCTACACCACAGCTCATGGCAACGCTGGATCCTTAACCCACTGAGCAAGGCCAGGGATGGAACCCGCAACCTCATGGTTCCTAGTCGGATTCGTTAACCATTGAGCCACGATGGGAACTCCTGAGGCCATAGAGTTTAATCTGTCTACATCAACTTTATTATTTATTTTTTTTGTCTTTTTGCCTTTTATGTAGAGCCGCACCCCCATAATATGGAGGTTCCCAGGCTAGGGGTCTAACAGGAGCTGTAGCTGCCGGCCTTCGC
>PVHT020000178.1:966835-977455 GCA_004024745.2 Catagonus wagneri | reverse complement strand
CAACCTCATGGTTCCTAGTCGGATTCGTTAACCATTGAGCCACGATGGGAACTCCTGAGGCCATAGAGTTTAATCTGTCTACATCAACTTTATTATTTATTTTTTTTGTCTTTTTGCCTTTTATGTAGAGCCGCACCCCCATAATATGGAGGTTCCCAGGCTAGGGGTCTAACAGGAGCTGTAGCTGCCGGCCTTCGCCACAGCCACAGCAACGCAGGATCTGAGCCGCGTCTGCAACCTACACCACAGATCATGGCAACGCCGGATCCTTAACCCACTGAGCGAGGCCAGGGATCGAACCCGCAACCTCATGGTTCTTAGTTGGATTCGTTAACCACTGAGCCATGAAGGGAACTCCTGTCTACGTCAACTTCTTGTTTCATTGATTCATTCCAAACTTATTCTCTGCCAGAAGCTGAATTTCAGGAAGAAAAGGACTTGTGATAGGTGAAGAGAGGGATGTTCCATGACCTTATCACATCCCAGTTTGTCCTCTTCCCCACTGGCAGCATCAGGAAAGTTTTGACCAAGGAGTTGGGGAGGGGTGAGATGAAAGATAGGGAAGAAAATTTACCTCAAAGCCGACGGAAGTGACTTCATACCAGCAGGTTATCTCCTGTCATATCCTAACTCTGCCCCATTAGAACACCCTGAGTTCCCTGGCCTTGAACTTCAACCACGTGACCCCTATTTGCTTTCCCCCACCAGAGGCTGTGGTCAGCAGTGGACGAGTGGAAAAGTCCCCCCACGAACAGGAGATAAAATTCTTTGCCAAGGTGAGAGGTGGGCTCAGAAGCTAAAGGGGGCTGGGGACGCGGGAGGTGGGGCCGTCTTTGCCCTTCACCCAGTCCCCTTCATCTCTTTCCCACCCCATGCCCAGATCCTGCTCCCTCTGATCAACCAGTACTTCACCAACCACTGCCTCTATTTCCTGTCCACACCGGCCAAAGTGCTGGGCAGTGGTGGCCACGCCTCCAACAAGGAGAAGGAAATGATCACCAGGTGCGCCCTCCCCCTCCCCGCCCCCACCGCCGGGGCGGGGGGGGGGGACCTCTGACCCACCCCCTGAGCTCACAGAATTGTAATCCTGGATCCTTTCCTCCCAACCTTGGACCTTAGGGGCTTTGTCCTGGGCACTGGGCACTGACCAATCTACCTGCAGAGGTGATTGAAGGGCTCGGGTGATCAGCCATCCTGGTGTGTCCCAGGACATGGGACTTTCAGGCCAACTGGGATGAATTGGTCACCCTGTCAGAAAGGCAGGCCAGGAGTTCCCGTTGTGGCTCAGAGGGTTAAGAATCTGACCAGCATCTATGAGGATGCAGTTTTGATCTCTGTGCTCAGTGGGCTAAGGATCTGGCGTTGCTGTGAGCTGAGGTGTAGGTCTCAGATGCAGCGTGGATCTGGCGTGGCTGTGGCTGTGGTGCAGGCTGACAGTTGCAGCTCCAGTTGGACCCCTAGCCTGGGAACCTCCATATGCCATGGGTGTGCCCCTCCCAAAAAAAGAAGAAAGAAAGAAGGAAAGGCACAGCAGCCTCCCTGCCCCCGGCAGCCCAAGGCTGTGACCTTCAAGCTTGTTCCACTCCCGGCCCCTCCCCACCCCTCTGTCTCCTTCATTTTCTCCCCTCTCATCCTACTTCTTCTTGGCTCTGTCCTCTGCCCTCTCTCCCTGTCTTCCCTGTCCCTCCTTTCCTAACTGTGTCCCTTGCTGTCCTCTCCCCCATTTCCCGCGTCCTTCTGCTCCTTTCTCTTCCTTCAGCCTCTTCTGCAAACTTGCCGCTCTTGTCCGCCACCGAGTCTCTCTCTTTGGTGAGTAGTCGGCTCCCGGGCCCTTCTCCCCAGCTCGCCCTCTCTTCCCTCATCACCAGCCTCACCCTGAAGAAATGTGGCCCAGCTTCTCGCTTTACCTCGCACAGCCTTCTCTGTGTTCTTCCTCTGGACTTGGGACATGGAGTGGGTGGTCCCAGGGACAGGCCAGTAATGGTGATAGTCCTGGGCTCCGTCCCCACGGAGCTTCCAGATTCGTCACCAGACAGTGACAGCCAGAGGTCAGGGCCGGGATGGAGGAGGGACATACAGAGGGGTCACAGCCGGGATGAGGGAAGGACGGTGGCCTCTGGGAGTGCGACTGGGGTGAGGGTGGATGGAGAGAGATGCGCTGGGACGCGTGGACATGGAGGAAATGTCCTCATCACCCTTCCTTCAGCCAAGCTCATCTTCCTCCCCCAGGGACGGATGCCCCGGCCGTAGTCAACTGCCTTCACATCCTGGCACGTTCCCTGGATGCCAGGTGGGGCTCCGGGTCACACCGCCCCCTCCTGTACTAACCTGCTCGCGCCCCAGCCCCCGTTCTCCCAGACTCTCCGCAGTCTCCAGTCCCAGACTCAAGAACTGCAGTGCTCCCGCCTCTCTCCCAGGACGGTGATGAAGTCTGGCCCCGAGATCGTGAAGGCCGGCCTCCGCTCCTTCTTTGAGAGCGCCTCGGAGGACATCGAGAAGATGGTGGAGAACCTGCGCCTGGGCAAGGTGTCGCAGGCGCGCACGCAGGTGAAGGGTGTGGGCCAGAACCTGACCTACACCACCGTGGCCCTGCTGCCCGTCCTCACCACCCTCTTCCAGCACATCGCCCAGCACCAGTTTGGAGATGACGTCATCCGTAAGGGCTCCTGATCCCAAGGACAGGCGTGGGGCGGGGGGTGCGGATGTCGGT
This sequence comes from Catagonus wagneri, assembly GCA_004024745.2. Lineage (NCBI taxonomy): Eukaryota > Metazoa > Chordata > Mammalia > Artiodactyla > Tayassuidae > Catagonus > Catagonus wagneri. The sequence goes on along the minus strand of PVHT020000178.1, from coordinate 974,745 downwards.
TCCGCCAGCATCACCCATCCCGATGCGCCTGATGGAATCCGCACGTGTTTCAGTGTGGATTTATTGAGAGGGTTTATTGCCATAAGCAAAGCGTGCATTCGATTCAGTACAGTGGTGGGTAGCAGAATGAGTGTTAATTCTGTAGCTCTAACAGAAGACCTAAGTCACTGTAGCTTAAACCAGTTAGAAGTATATTTCTTTCTTTTTTTTAGGGCTGCACCTGTGGCATATGGAAGTTCCCGGGCTAGGGGTCAAGTCGGAGCTGTAGCTGCCAGCCTACACCGCAGCCACAGCAATGCGGGATCTGAGCTGCGTCTGCGACCCACACCACAGCTCACAGCAACGCTGGATCCTTAACCCACTGAGCGAGGCCAGGGATCGAACCTACATCCTCATGGATCCTAGTTGGGTTCATTAACTGCTGAGCCATGAAGGAAACTCCCAGAAGTATATTTCTTTCTCATGTAACAACCTACTTGTCGGTTGATTGTGATGTCAGAAGCCCAGATTTCTTCCATCTTCTTGCTCTGCTGTCCCTAAAATACTGCCTTTATCCTTTTGCTCCAAGACGGTGCTCCGTTGCATTCTCATTCTACCAGAAGGAGGGGAGAAAAAGCAGGGGAGAGCACCTCACTACTTTGAAAGGAACAACCTAGAAGCAGCCCACATCACTTCTCTCACATTTATCCTGTTGGCCAAGACTTAGCACGTGGTCACAGGTCATTGCACGGAAGGCTAGGAAAGTGGCCTTTATTCTGGGAGGTCATGTGTCGGGCTAGGTATTGGAGGCCTATTGCTAGGAAGGAGAGGAGAGCAGAAAGGAGGTAAGAGCAGATACTGGCGGTCAGTAAGCAGCGTCTGCTCTATTTATCCAACTGCATGTCTCCTATATTGTGTGACCTGGGATCCTGTGACATAGCACATACAGTGTGTAACAAAATGACCTTCATGAGACACCAGCAAGATGAAACACCTGGTAGGGAGTTGTGACATTGTGAGTTCAGGTCCTCCAAAAAGCCTTCCAAGATGTGATGTGGACCGGGGTGGAGGTGGGGAAGGGCTGGAGGGGCTGATGGGAGAGAAGTTTGGGAAGCTGAAGACATAGGTTGTGAAGGGGAGGCCTCCAGAGTGAGGCCTGGGGACCTGGGGACAGTGGGGCCTCCGTGAGACAGACTGGAAGAAGTAACACATTTGGAGGTGATGCTGAGGTCGGTTGTGAGGCCCCAGGGGACGGATACCCGGGGGAGGTGTCCAGAACGGCTGTGCCTCCCCTCCCCCGGGGGGTAGCAGAGGGCCCTTTCAGCTCCCTGCTTGTTTGGAATTGATAAAAATAAGGATAGTCTGGAGTTCCCATTGTGGCACAGTGGAAACAAATCCGACTAGTATCCATGAGGATGCGGGTTTGATCCCTGGCCTCGCTCAGTGGGTTAAGGATCCTGCGTTGCTGTGGCTGTGGTGTTGGCTGGCAGCTGCAGCTCCAATTTGACCCCTAGCCTGGAAACTTCCATATGCAGTGGGTTTGGCCCTAAAAAAAAGGAACAATAAGACTTGAATGGAGTTCTTCTCGTACTCTGACATTTTGAAATTTTAAAAACATACAGAAAAGTAGAAAGGAGAGAATTATTAACAATTTGTCCTTGGGAATTCCCATCATGGCTCAGCAGAAAGGAATCTGACTGGCATCCATGAAGACACAGGTTCAATCCCTGGCCTCACTCAGTGGGTTAAGGATCTGGCATTGCCAGGAGCTGTTGTGTAGGTCGCATTTGCGGTTCGATTTTGGCATTGTAGCTGTGGCGGCTGCAGCTCTGATTCGACTACTAGTCTGGGAACCTCCATATGCCACAGGTGCAGCCCTAAAAAGACAAAAAGAAAGAAAGAAATTTGCCCCATTTGTTTGACCTTTCACTTAAGGAGGGACAGTAGCTACAAACTTTTTGTTGTACTTTTGAATGTGAGTTGCACACACAGTGACACCTCATTCCTAAATATTTAGCCTAAAGCACCTGGGATGAGAATCTTCTCTTATATAAGCACAATATTAGTATCATACTTAACATGACTATAGGTAAATTTCCCTATTATCCTCAAAATGTCTTTGATTTTTTAAAAATTCAGTGAGTTTTTTCTCTCATTGCATTTCGTTATTATGTCTCTGTCATTTTTTTTCTTTTTTCTTTTTTGACTGCCCCACGGCATATGGAGTTCACCGGCCAGGGATCAGATCTGAGCGGTCGTTGTGACCTATGCTGCAGCCACAGCAAATGCCACAGTGCCAGTCAGGTCCCACTGCTGCAGAGATGCCACAGGCCCCGTTGTGCCACAGTGGGAACTCTATGTCATTGCTTGTCAATCTAGAACGTGCCCTCTCTTTGCCTCACAACATTCATGAAGTTGATGAGGTTCTTAACCCAGCCTTCGGGGGTGTATGTGGGTAGCCACGCCTGGAGTCAGGATTGGATGTCTGTTTGCATTTTCTAGAGAGAGTGCCTCGTTGCTGTCATCAAAGACATCCGTGACTCCTCTCTAAGGAAAGAACAAAAACCAGCCTTCACAGAGTGCCTGCTGTGCGCTCTGTTCCAATCGCTTTCTGAGTATTAACTCATTTAATGCTCTTAACAACCCCCTGAGGAGGACACTATAATTATCCACATTTTACAGACAGGAGAATTGAGGCCAAGAGAGAGCTGGTCCTTGCTTAACTCACAAAGCTAGTTAAGGGCAGGCTGGCTGTACAGCCCCTGCGCTTTCCCATCATTGGTGACAAGGGAGGGGTTTGGGAGGACCGCCGCGGACACCGCCCTCCCTCTTTCCCCGCAGTGGATGACGTTCAGGTCTCTTGCTATCGAACGCTGTGCAGCATCTACTCTCTGGGAACCACCAGGAACCCTTACGTGGAAAAGTAAGGAAAGACACGGCCATCTTTGGGGACTGGGGTGGGTACTGAGGGGGTGCAGGGAGGGGAAGGGGCGGGCGAAGACGGAGGTGAGCGAAGAGGTGGGATGCGGTCAGTCTTCAACAGACATGCGCGCTGCGGCACCTGCAGTTCCTCAAGGTGGCCGTGTGAGGGCGCTCTGAGGAAGGCATGTGAAGCAAGTGGAGACCACCGGCGCGCGGGCCGGGATGCCAGGTCGTTCACCAGTCGAGGCGGGGGCACGCAGAAACTACGGTGGCACACAGGAGCCAGGCTTACTAGGAGCACTGCGGGGGAGGGCGCTGGCAGCACTAGGATCACCGGTGGAGCAAGAGGGTATTTAGGAGAACCAGGGAAACGGCCCTATCAGTGACCCCGGGTGAAGGGCCGCTCTGCTCCAAAGGGCCCTGGGGAGAGGCACTTGCCTGGAGGAGGGGACCGGGATCCAGGACTGGGCAGAGGGGGCGCGGGAGCTAAGCGCAGGCTCCTCTTCCAGGCTGCGGCCAGCCCTCGGTGAGTGCCTGGCGCGCCTGGCAGCGGCCATGCCGGTGGCGTTCCTGGAGCCGCAGCTGAACGAGTACAATGCCTGCTCCGTGTACACCACCAAGTCTCCCCGGGAGCGGGCCAGTAAGTTGGATGCGGCTGGGGCGGCTGTCAAGGGGTATATTCTGCCCGCGCAGGGCCGGGCAACCCGTGATGGGGGTGGTGTGGCCCAGTCCGGCCCGAGAGGCTGAGGAGTCCCCAGGCTGGGGAATCCCAGAGTTTGTGGGGCTCTGGTTTGGGGTGTGGACGCCGAGGTCTGAGCACAGTGGGTTGGTATGTCCTGACCCCTCCCTGCACCCCAGTCCTGGGGCTCCCCAACAGCGTGGAGGAGATGTGCCCGGACATCCCGGTGCTGGAGCGGCTCATGGCAGACATCGGGGGGCTGGCCGAGTCCGGGGCCCGCTACACAGAGATGCCGCACGTCATTGAGATCACGCTGCCCATGCTGTGCAGCTACCTGCCCCGCTGGTGGGAACGCGGGCCCGAGGCGCCCCCACCCGCCCTGCCCGCGGGCGCCCCTCCGCCCTGCACAGCCATCACCTCCGACCACCTCAACTCCCTGCTGGGGAACATTCTGCGGATCATCGTCAACAACCTGGGCATCGATGAGGCCTCGTGGATGAAGCGGCTGGCTGGTGGGTCTGGGGGGCACCAGGCTCCTGACAACTGGGGCCAGCGCCCTGGGGCTCGGAGGCCTTGATCTGATGGTCTCAGAGGGAGATCCCTCAGAGGGGCTGTGATTTCCCAAGGGTGGGGAAGCGTCAGAGTCTCAATTTTCGGGGGTCACAAGGCCAGAGGTCATCCTAAGGGATCAGATTCTCAGGCTCTTAGGGTCTGAGGTGGATGCCTGGGTCCTCCAGGCTGGATTCTGAATTTCTGGAGCCTTGGAGAGTTAGAACCAGGGTTAGGAGCTGGGTCAGAAGGCTGAGTTCCTTCTACAAAGGGTCAAAGGACCAGGTCAAACATCCAGGTCCCTAATATGGACAATTAGCATTCTGGATCAGAGGTCAAGAAATTAGTGTTTAAGGAGTTCCCGTCGTGGCTCAGTGGTTAATGAATCCGACTAGAAACCATGAGGTTGCGGGTTCGATCCCTGGCCTTGCTCAGTGGGTTAAGAATCCGGCGTTGCCTTGAGCTGTGGTGTAGGTCGCAGACGCGGCTCAGATCCCACGTTGCTGTGGCTGTGGCGAAGGCCGGCAGCTACAGCTCCTGTTAGACCCCTAGCCTGGGAATCTCCATATGCCATGGATGCAACCCAAATAAGACAAAAAGACAAAAAAAAAAAAAAAAGAAATTAGTGTTTAAAAGATTGGGATTCCTGGTTCAGAAGTTCCATGTCAGGACCTGAGTTTTGGATCAGGCCAAGCTAGAGATCTGGGCAGGAATCAGAGGCCAGGGTCAGAGGTCAGAGGCTACAGTAGGAAGCCAGGGGACATAGTCAGAAGTTGTGTGGTGAGTATAGTCCAGGTCAGAGGTTAAAGACTTGTGTGCAGTGTAATGGCCTAGGGTAAGATATCAGGTTAGGATTCAGTTGTGGGGGTCAGAGGTCAAGAACTTGTGTCAGGTTGAGGGTCACGGTTTCGGGTCAAGGGTTACGGTTGGGATCAAGGATCTGGAACTATGTAGACATCACAGCCTGAGGTCAGGAGTGGGATCAGAGGTAGAGACTGGCATCAGAAGCCAGGGTCAGGCTGGGATCCACGTTAGTGGGGTCAGAGGTACAGGTCGGGAGTCATGGGATGGGAAGAGATCAGGCGTGGGCTCAGAGGTCACAGGTCAGGTGCCGGAGTCGGTGGCCTGCAGCAGCCCACGCAGCCTCTGCCCCTGCAGTGTTCGCCCAGCCCATCGTGAGCCGGGCCCGGCCCGAGCTCCTGCACTCCCACTTCATCCCTACCATCGGGCGGCTGCGCAAGCGGGCCGGGAAGGTGGTGGCCGAGGAGGAGCAGCTGCGCCTGGAGGCCAAGGCGGAAGCCGAGGAAGGGGAGCTCCTGGTGCGGGATGAGTTCTCTGTGCTCTGCCGGGACCTGTATGCCCTCTACCCACTGCTCATCCGCTATGTGGACAACAACAGGTCAACCGTCCCCAGCCGTCATCCTGCACGTACCCCAGCCTGACCTCGGGTTTCCTTGCACCCCTCTGACTTGCTGTAAATTTCTTGCAATTCTCACTTGACCCCACGGCTCTTATGGCCCAGGAAAAGCCAGCCTTCTTTGGTTTGCTCCCCTTCTGCTCCTTGAAATGCCCTGAGTCCGAGGCCCTGTGATGGTTGCAGGGTTAGCCATAAGGAGCCCTGCTTCTCCAGTCTAGCACTGTGTCTCCAGACTGGGGTAGACGGGCTCTCTGATTACACAGTGAAGTCCAGTGGTCTGGCCTTTCTCCATCACTGAGAGAAGAATGGAAGCTAGTTCAGATCTGGCAAGCCTGATTTTCCCAGAAATGTAGATCTTTATAAAAGGGCAAGTGCAGGTTATCGACCAATTTACTGGCATCTCCCTAAAATCAGAGGCAATGTTTAAAGTATTATTAAGTCTTAGGTGCAGCCAAATCCAGGGATAGCAAATCAGTTTCAACTCCAAGTTCCATCTTGGCTAAAAAAGATGTTAAGGTTGCATCAGGACTTTGTGAGGAAGGGTGCTTGGATTGATTAGTTATGTCTGTCATGGGAGCAGAAATGGGAAGCAGTGGCATACATGCTCTACACTTCTTGCACATCCATTTTTGTGCTCATGAGTGGGTATTGCTATGGGGTAGATCCCTAGGAATAAGAGAGCTGGATCAAAGAGTTTGGACAAGTAAAGTGTAGTTTACTTATGGGTTGCTACATGGCAGCGAAAATGAGCAAACTGTTGCACACCCAGCAATGTGGATGAATTTCACAAACATCAAACATTTCTTGAATGAACAAAACCAGAAAAATTTTAAAAGAGCACACAATCCCTGGTCCAGGAGCTTCCACGTGGCTTAGGTTGACAAAAGAAAAAAAGAAAAGAATGATTATTTCTAATTTTTATCCTTTTATTTATTTATTCCTTTGTTTGTTTGTCTTTTTAAGGCCACACCTGCGGTATACCGAAGTTCCAAGGCTAGGGGTTGAATTGGAACTGTAGCCACCAGCCTTCGCCACAGCCACGCCAGATCCATGACCTACACTGCAGTTTGTGGCAGTGGTGAATTCTTAACCCTCTGAGTGAGGCCAGGGATCGAACCTACGTTCTCATGGAAACTAGCTGGGTTCTTAACCTGCTCAGCCACAACAGGAACTCCAATAATTTTTAAATCATCTGAATGGCCAGGTTACCCTAGAAAGCTGTCTCCCTCCCACTGGAGTCTCCTGGTCCCCCCAGTCCCTCCCCTGGGATCCCTGTGCGGTCCCCTCACCCGCCCCTCCCCCTGCCTGCGCAGGGCACACTGGCTGACGGAGCCCAACCCCAGCGCCGAGGAGTTGTTCAGGATGGTGGGCGAGATCTTCATCTACTGGTCCAAGTCCCACGTGAGTCCCCGCGCGCCCCGCCCCTCCTCTCTCGTAACCTAAGAAGCTGCTGCCCCCCACCCTCCCCGTCTGACCCCCAGTGCTGCCTCCCCCCCAGAACTTCAAGCGCGAGGAGCAGAACTTTGTGGTCCAGAATGAGATCAACAACATGTCGTTTCTGACTGCCGACAACAAGAGCAAAATGGCCAAGGTGGGTGCTTCGCTCTGGGCGCCGCGCTCCGCAGGGAGGGAGGGACCGCCCTCCGGGACTCCCTACCCGACCCCTCACCAGCCAGCCTGCCCTGCCCCCGTCGCGTTCCCGGCAATCCTCACAGCCACCCCACCTCCCCGCTCCTGACCCCCCCCCCCCCCCCCCCCCCCCCCCCCCCCCCCCCCCCCCCCCCCCCCCCCGTTTCCCTGTCCTCCCCCTCCTCCCTGCAGACTTGCTCCTCCCTCCTCCCCATCACCTCTCTCCTCCATGCCAGTTTCCTCCTCTCCCCTTTCCCATTTCTTCTAGCCCGTCACCCCGCCTTTCTTCTCCTCTGATCCTTCCCAGAGCTGCCCTCTAAAAGGCAGGGTCTAAAGGGCCCGAGTGAGGTCCGGAAACGCCCAGCTAGGGGATGCGGTCGGGGTGGGGCAGCAGCGCTGGGGCTGGGCCGACTTGGAGGGGACCTGGGGCTTCTGAAGGGACTGGGGTAACACTTCTTGTCTCTTTCTGCAACCTGATGAAGCAGGCGGGCGATGTACAGGTCAGCCCCATGTCTGGGACCCCCTGCATGGCTCTTGGCTAAGACCCTCTCTTCCCCCTAAACCTCAGCATCTGCTCTCCATCCAGAAAACCCCTGCCCCTGTTCCCCACCCCTCATCCTCGGCTCCCAGCCCCCATCCTCTTTCTCTTCCTCCACCCCGCCTCCCATTCCCTTCCCGACTCTCAACTTTTGGCAGTTTTATTTTTTTTTAACTTTTGTTTAAAAAAAAACAAAA
>PVHT020000178.1:877684-966735 GCA_004024745.2 Catagonus wagneri | reverse complement strand
GGCACATGGCTCACGCGCCATATCGCGAGCCAGCGTGGACATGGCTCTGGCCGAAGCTTGTCACTGGGGCATCTCACTGGCATGACGGAGGTGGCCCTGGCCATGGGTCTGCATCACGGCTCCAGAACACGGCTGTGGGTCTCTGTGCCCCGTGTTTCTGCTTCCAGATCTTTCTGGATCTTTCTTGCCTCTTCTGTCTTCCTGTCTCCTTGTCCATTTCAGTCTCTCTCTCTCTTTTTCTTCCAATTTCTCTTGTCTATTCAGACTCTTTACACTCCTACATCTTCATGTCATTCTTGGGAACTCTGTCTTGGGATCTGAAGAGTGGGGGCTGTAGGTGTTGTGCAGGGCGAGAGGGGCGTCCTATCGGAAGTTCTTAGGAGGTTTGGGGAGAAAACTGCCAGGGGTTGGGAAAACTTGGAATTGGAGGAAATCTGGGAGGATTTGGGATAAAAGTTGGGAATTTGGGAGAGAGGCTTGGGTCTGAAAGGTTCTGGGGTCAGGCTGGGAGCCCGAAGTGAGAGATCAGCAAGGTCTGGGAGGGAGACTGAGGCGGACTCTGGGGTCGGGGAGGGTCTGCCTAGCATTCAGGCTGCAGGCTGGAGTGTGGACAGGAAAGACGGGTCGGGCCTGGGGTCCGGGGCCAGGCTGAGACTCAGGCTGGCACTGAGCCCCATGTCCCCACAGTCGGGTGGCTCGGACCAGGAACGCACCAAGAAGAAGCGCCGGGGGGACCGGTACTCTGTGCAGACATCGCTGATTGTGGCCACGCTCAAGAAGATGCTGCCCATCGGCCTGAACATGTGTGCGCCCACGGACCAGGAGCTCATCACGCTGGCCAAGACCCGCTATGCCCTGGTGCCTGCTCAGCCCCACTCTGGGAACCTGCTGGGATCCTACTCAGCACCCCACTGAGCCCCTGGGACCCTACTGAATGCCCCAGGATAGGGCCCTACCAAGTCCTTCTCCAAGACCCTGAGGATTCTCTGGGGCTCCTAGGACGCCCTGGAGACCCCACTTGGGATGCTGTCAGAACTCTAGGACCTAAGGACCCGCACTAGGACCGCACCAGAACCTGAAAGGCCACTAAGACCCCTGGGACCCAAGAACAACACTGAGCCTTCGAGGACCCTACTGAACACCCCCACCCCCAGCCATGCTAAATGTGCTGGGGCCCTGAGCACCACCCAAGACATCATGAGCCCTCCTGAGACTCCCCAAATCTCTTGGGACCCACTGGGCCCCCTTAAGACCCCACTGGCCCTCCTCTGAACCTCTGGGTTCCCACTGAGCTCACCACCTCTTTCCCCGAGGGCCCTGCTGACCCCTGCCCTTGGATTCTGTTGACACCCAACTGCACCCTCAAAGACTATCAGGGGCCCAGTGAACACCCTGTGACCCTAAGTAGCCCCCGGGATCCTAATGGCTTCTTCCCCGGGACCACACCCAACTCAAACCTCCGGGGTCTTGAAACTGCTGGGGTTTCAATGGATTCTGACCTTGAACCCATTCAAGCCTCTCACCACCTGCTGGCGACGGGGCTAGAAGGGAAAGGGATGTGGGTCAAGGAGGATGCTGGTCCTCCACAGTGACCCCGCCTGGCATGTTTCCCCAGAAAGACACAGATGAGGAGGTCCGGGAATTTCTGCAAAACAACCTTCATCTTCAGGGAAAGGTACGCGTCCTTAATCGGCAACGGAAGGGGCCATGTCTGCATGATAGCAACAGTAACCTCCAATGTTGGAGCACTTACCGTGTACCAGGCATCGAATGAAGGGCCTTAACGTGTCCTCAGTCCCACAGTGAATGGTCACAGCATTGAAAGGGGGTCCACTCTGCGGGGTGCCGGCCCTCTGGCTGAGGGAGGGGCGAGGGGCCAGGGGAGGGGCCTCATGCCGGCGACCTTCCTCCTCTCAGGTGGAAGGTTCCCCGTCTCTGCGCTGGCAGATGGCCCTGTACCGTGGCCTCCCGGGCCGCGAGGAGGAGGCTGACGACCCGGAGAAAATCGTGCGCAGAGTCCAGGAAGTGTCTGCCGTGCTGTATCATCTGGAGCAGGTGTCTTACTGCTGAGTGGCCCCAAGCTTGGGCGGGCCCTGGGGCGGGCCTTGAACCTGTGGGCGGGGCCTACGGGTGATCCTGGGGACTCTGGGCAGGACAAAGGGCCGGCCTTGAATCTGCTGGAGTTGCTGCACCTTGAGTTTAAAGCGAGGCTTGGAGTGGAAACTTTGATCTGGGGACCGAGTGCTTAAATCTTGGGCCTGATGGAGAGCCTTGATTCTGAGGGCAGGGCCTTGGCCGGGTCTTCACATTGGGGCAGAGTCTGGTTGGTGGCCCTGGGTCTGTGCACCCGGCGGACATAGGAGGGAAATTTCAGTCTGGAAGCAGACTGCAGGTCCAAACCTTGATAGTGTTGGTAGAGCCACGGTATTCCTTTGGCCCTGTGAGTCGGGCCTCAATTTAGACCTGGGCACAGATGGGCCGTTTCACTTGGGGCTGGAAGTGGGAATCAGACCAGGGGCAGAGTCTGGAGACATGACCGACCATCCCGCCTCCAGATCGAGCACCCTTACAAGTCCAAGAAGGCTGTGTGGCACAAGCTCTTGTCCAAGCAGCGGCGGAGGGCGGTGGTCGCCTGTTTCCGTATGACGCCTCTGTACAACCTGCCCACGTAAGCCACACCCCCACGCACCCCCCATGGAGGAAGGGAGCTTGAGCGGTCTTGGAGAAAGGGTGCCCGAAGGGGCGGGACGACGGGGTGCCAACACGATGGGGCCTGGAGAATGGTTAGCGGAGGCAGAAGTGTGGGAGGCCCGAGGGCGTGGAGGCGGAGGTCTCCATGACACCTCACATCTGTCCCCGCTAGGCACCGGGCCTGTAACATGTTCCTGGAGAGCTACAAGGCCGCGTGGATCCTGACTGAAGACCACAGTTTTGAGGACCGCATGATAGATGACCTTTCAGTGAGCTGGGGTCTGCGGGGGAAGTGTAGGGGCGGAGGAGGACGGCACACCTCCAGGGGTCGCCCTTCGCCGAGAGGGGTATGGGAACCAGGCTGCTGGCCTGGGCAGAACCAGGGGAGGGTGCAGGATGTGGGGGAAGAGAGGAAAAAAAAAAAAGGCAGCCCAGTCGGACTATGGGGGAGACAGCTGGAGACTCTAGAAGCCCCGCCCCCAAGCCCCGCCTCCCTGCCTCCCCCCCAGAAAGCTGGAGAGCAGGAGGAGGAGGAGGAAGAGGTGGAGGAGAAGAAGCCGGACCCACTGCACCAGCTCGTCCTGCACTTCAGCCGCACCGCCCTGACTGAAAAGAGGTGAGGACCCTTCCAAGGTCCTGGAGAGGAACCCGCTTCCTGTCCCCACCCCCAACAACCTCCTTGTTCCTGAGGAGAGACCCACTGTGTTCGCAGGGAGCCCCGCAGCTGATCCTTCAATATCATTTTACTAGGACAGGCAGAGCCACCACGTACCACTGTGTAGATGGAGCACTTCACAAGGGCGTGTTCTCTAGAGGGTTCATTCCCATCACAGCTTTTCTAGAAGAGAATGCCTTGCTCAAACAAAATCAGTGTATTTGGGGGAGGAAATCCGTGTGTTGTGACACATTTCCAACAGATGGTGGCGAGGAAGGGGGGCCTTTTTCTCATTCACACAAAGGCTTCCTATAGGCTAATGGCAGTGCCGGGAATCAATGGCAGTAATGAGGGTGCTGCTGCTGCTGATAACGACAGGCAGCATTTATCAAACGCTTTTGATGTGTCAGGCATCGTGCTGAGCACTTGACAATAAACCCTCCTCAGAGTCACACTATTAAGATTGATACTGTCATCACCTATTTTGTGTGGATGAGGAAATGGAGGCCCAGGGATTTTTTTCTCTCACGTAACATCAAGTCAGAGAGTCCAGGGCTGGGCGGTGGCAGGGATCCCAGCCTCGTTCAGGGTTTCTGGCCTCCCATCCTGAGCTGTTGCCTGGTGGTTACAAGGTGGATGCTGAACCTCCAGGCATCGTGGCCACATGTCAGGTAGGAAGATGGGGAAAGGCTGCCTGCTACTCAAGACTGAAATCTTTTCATCCAAGGAAAGGGAGACTGGGAAGCTGAGTGCTGTGTTTTCTATCCTCTGGGAAAGCAATGACTCAGGTTAGACTACCCAGGTTTGAAACCCAGAACAGGCTGTGTGACCTTGGCCAAGAAGGATCTCTGTGCCTCAGTTTCCTCATCTGTAAAACTGGGCTGATAATACAGTTGACTCTTGAACAACACAGGGATTAGGGGCACTGACCCTCCACGCAGTCAAAAGTCCACATACGACTTTAGCTGGCCTCCATATCCACAGTTCTGCATCTATGGATTCAACTAACAGTGGAGCACGTAGTCCTGTAGTAGTATTTATTGTAAAAAAAAAAAAACCCACATGTAAGTGGACCCATGCAACTGAAACCTATAATATTCAGGGGTCAGCTGTATAGCTACCTAATTGGATTACTGTGAGAATTAATTCGTTAATATATGCAAAGCACTTAGGACAAGAGCAACGTAGAGTAAACGCAATAGGTGCTGGCCATTACTTCTATTATTAGTAGTATTATTACAGAGGAGATCCAAGGAGGTGGTTGGTCATAGCTGTCAGTCGAGCAAGCGGCAAGATGGCCCCGGAAGCTGCAGGCTTCCCTCAAACCATCAGAGCAGCCCCAGTGGAAATGGAGCACCTCCGTCAATAGCTTCAGCAAAACTCCCAGAACGAATTCCATTGGACCAGTGTGGGTCACGTGACCGTCTCTTACCTATTACTGTAGCCGAGCAGATAGAAAGTGCTGATTGGCTCTGCCACGATCACATGCTCCCTCTGGTAATGGAGAGTCTGCCTTGATTGAACCACATGGCGTGCACGTGGGGAGGGGTGGCCCTCCAAAGGAAAACTGGTGGTTATTATAAGATAATAACCTCTACTGGATGCTGACTGTCCCCCCACTTACTTCCTCAGCAAACTGGACGAAGATTACCTATATATGGCGTATGCCGATATCATGGCCAAGGTGAGGCCCTGCCCATTTAGGGCAGGTTTCCCCACCACCACCACCAGCTGCTGTGCCTGTCCACTGAAAGGGCTGGGCAGGGGCTGGTGTATCTCTTTTGTTCACCGCCGTTTGTGACCATTGTCCCATCCCCAGAGTTGCCACCTGGAGGAAGGAGGGGAGAATGGCGAAGTTCAAGAAGAGGTTGAGGTTTCCTTTGAGGTAGGTGGGATCAAGCGGTCCTGGAGTAAAAGGATGGGGGACCCTGACTCCATCACGCCCACTCATTCAGTGTGTCTTCACAGAGCACACGCTGCTGGGCTGGGCCCTGGGCTGGGTGTCAGGGTCCCATTTGGCATCTGGTGAAGCCTTTCTCAGAATCATGTATTTAAATGTGTAAAATGAATCCGTAGCAAAAGAAAAAAAGAAAATTCATAGCAAAGAAAACAAACATTGAAATAGTTATCAAAATATAATTTAAAAAATGTGATACAGGAGTTCCTGTCATAGTTCAGCAGAAGCGAACCTGACTAGTATCTATGACGATGCGGGTCCAGTCCCTGGCCTTGCTCATGGGTTGGGGATCTGGCACTGCCAGGAGCTGTGGTGTAGGTCACAGAGGAGGCTCAGATCCTGTGTTGCTGTGGCTGTGGCTGTGGTGTAGGCCGGCACCTGCAGCTCCAATTCAACGCCTAGCCTGGGAACTTTCATATGCCACAGGTGTGACCCTAAAAAGACCAAAAAAAAAAAAATGATACCATAATATCTGTACTTCTTTATTAATCTACCAAATAACAAGTACTAACAGTGGGTCCATGTACCTGCTGTAATTTATAAGTAGTGATGAACATAAGTAATAGTTCAAGATGTCTTCAAAGATGATGTGCTATGGAAACATCTGGATTCTTATGGATGACACAACCATGAGTTCTGCCAATACTGCTGTGACTGATGGCATCATCCATAACGGAAGGAAATGGGGCATTTCAGTTAGAGAGTGGTTGACATAAAAATATAACTTTTCAGAATTCCTGCTGTGGTGCAGTGGGTTAAGGATCTGGCATTGTCTCTGCGGCAGCTCAAGTTGCTGCTGAGGCCCATGTCCAGTCCCCGGCCTGGCACAAGGGGTCAAGGGTCCAGTGTTGCCACAGCTCTGACATAGGTCGCAGCTGTGGCTCGGATTCGATCCCTGTCCTGTGAACTTCCAGATGCCAAGGGTATGGGGAAAAAAATGTATATATATATACACACACATATATATGCATATACTTGTTTGGAGTTCCCATCATGGCTTATCGGTTAACAGACCCGACTAGCAACCGTGAAGATGCGGGTTCGGTCCCTGGCTTTGCTCAGTGTGTTAAGGATCCAGTGTTGCTGTGAACTGTGGTGTAGGTCGCAGACACGGCTTGGATCCTGTGTTGCTGTGGCTGTGGCGTAGATCGGCAGCTACAGCTCCAATTGGACCCCCAGCCTGGGAACCTCAATATGCCGCGGGTACGGCCCTATAAAGACAGAAAAAACAAAAACAAAACTTGTTTCCCACCCATGTCCATGTTCACAAACTCCTTAGATTTTGTGAGTTGACCCCTTGCAAGTGTGTGGGGCTGGGTTATGACCGCTCCACGCCCAGTGCTGTGCTGAGTACAAGAGACTTAAGTCCCAGGGGATGGAAGGAGCTCACAGTGGAAGGAATGAGCCAGGGATGTGGCTCGAGCAGGAAGGGCAGGGTTGAGGGCGAGGCTGTCAGGGAGAAAGACTGGGCTGGTGAGCCTGGGCTCACTCGGGTCCTTTGTCTCTGCCGCAGGAGAAGGAGATGGAGAAGCAGAGGCTCCTGTACCAGCAGGCACGGCTGCACAACCGGGGGGCCGCGGAGATGGTGCTGCAGATGATCAGTGCCTGCAAAGGTGCCCTCCACGTGCGCCCATCCTGCTTCCACCCACCCAGCGTCGCGCTCCTCCCAGCCCTGCGTGTGGTTTGCACTCACACCGTTGCACACCTGCCTTGCGATTTCTCAGCAGTTCCTTCAGTCGTGATCACTCCTGCATACACACCCTTGCACAGTCCTCTGCCCCCTTCTCTCTCACACCCCTTGGGATGGCTCTTTTCTGGGGAGTGAGAACACTGCTCCCAAACTGAGCGGATCATCTGTTGTCCCCCCCCCCACTGGTCCCCTTCAGGAGAGACGGGCGCCA
This sequence comes from Catagonus wagneri, assembly GCA_004024745.2. Classification (NCBI taxonomy): domain Eukaryota; kingdom Metazoa; phylum Chordata; class Mammalia; order Artiodactyla; family Tayassuidae; genus Catagonus; species Catagonus wagneri. The sequence goes on along the minus strand of PVHT020000178.1, from coordinate 959,531 downwards.
TGGTGTCATCCACCCTGAAGCTGGGCATCTCCATCCTGAACGGAGGCAATGCCGATGTGCAGCAGGTAAAGGGCGAAGGGGACTTGGGAGGAGGGCTAAGAGGGGTGGGAGGTTCCTGTGCGACTCCCACTCCCCCCTCTGCAGAAAATGCTGGATTACCTGAAGGACAAGAAGGAGGTCGGCTTCTTCCAGAGTATCCAGGCGCTGATGCAGACCTGCAGGTGGGCTGTAGTGCACAGCTTCGGTTGAGCTGTTTGGTGGGGCTGAACCCCCACTCCCGGTGCCACCTCTCCTTCTGGTTCCGTTCTCTTGGTTCCAGGAACAGAGACCCCATCAGACCAGCTCAAGTGACAGGCAGTTTATTATAAGGATTCACATGGAGCAATAAGGGGGGCAAATGGCACAGACTTTAAGAATGAGTTCAGAGTTCCCTGGTGGTGCAGTGGGTTAAGGATCTGGCATTGTCACTGCTGTAGCTTGGGTCACGGCTGTGGCACGGGTTCGATCCCTGGCCCAGGAACTTCCATATGCCATGGGTGCAGCCAAAAAGAGAAAAAAGGAGTAGTAAGGATCCAGACAGCTGGAACCAGAAGGTTGTTGAAACTTCAAGTGGCACTCAGGTGGCAGGGAACTGGGGCTCTTTCTGAGACTGCTGTTCATGTTGCTGCGTTACTGCCTTTGTTCTCCTCTTGCAGTTGACTGATTTTCCCTGCCTCTCTGAAGCTTTCGCTAAGAGGTGGTTTCTCTTTTCTCCTGATTTCAGCTTTTTTGGTTGTTGTTGTTGTCTTTTTATGGCCACACCCGCGGCATATGGAGGTTCCCAGGCTAGGGGTCAAATTTTGGAGCTGCTGCCGGCCTACGCCACAGCCACAGCAACGTGGGATCTGAGCCACATCTGTGACCTACACCTCAGCTGATGGCAACACCGGATCCTTAACCCATTGAGTGAGGCCAGGGAGCGAACCCGCATCCTCATGGATACTAGTTGGATTCATTCCTGCTGCACCACAATGGGAACTCCTCAGCTTTTATGTATTTCATCCTCACCCCCACCTTATCTCATAGCTGCTACTGCGTAGCCTCACCAAGCTCTTAGTTTCTGCTTCCTCTTGGTTTCCACTCACGCTCGGTTAACTGTGGCTCTTTCCCACGCGGTGGGGGTGGGGGCTGCTGGGCTCTGGAAAAGAGGCGGGCAGAGGCCTTCACCACCGTTGCTTTCGTTCCCGCAGCGTCCTGGATCTCAATGCCTTCGAGAGACAGAACAAGGCGGAGGGGCTGGGCATGGTGAACGAGGACGGCACCGGTGAGGCCTGCTCCTGGGCTTCCCTCTCCCTGGGGACTCCTCTTCCTGCAGGATCCTCCCTCCCCCAACACTGCCCAGAGCTCCCCCCAAGACACCCCCCTCCCCAAGAGCATCCCTAGCTTCCCCCCTGCAGGGGTCCCCAGTCCTGCCTCTCCTGTTCCTCCAAAGTCTCCCTCCCCATGGTCCCACCCCTGGGTGTCCTCCTGCCCTGTGTTCTCTCACCCATCACCACCTCGACCCCACCCTCCACGTGCCCCTGGTCCCCAGCCCTGGTTGCCGTTCTCTCATTAATGTCCCTAATCCGGGTTAATCGAGTCTCCTCTTTGCTGTGTTGTGACGTGTCTAACCTTTCTGCCCTGATCCGTGCCTCCTGCCTCTTTACCTCTCCCTATCCATCTCTCTCTCTCTTCCCTCTTCTTCCTTCCCTCTGCTTTTATCCTCTTCTTGTTCTTTTCCTGGCTTCCTTGCTCCTTATCACTCTTTCTATCTGTGCGTTGTTTCTCTCTGTGTGTGTCTTCCTCCCTGGCCGTGTCACTGTAAGTGTTTCTCTGTGTCTGTTTCTTTCTCTCTTTTTCCCTCTTTTCTTCTGCTTCCTCCTCCCATCCTGTTGGCTGCCCCAGTCATCAACCGCCAGAACGGTAATTCCCCTAGCCCACTCCCCTTGCTGTGCTACCGCCACCCCTCCCTTCTAACCCCGAACCGCCCCCTCCACCTGGGGGCTGAGGATCTGGGCCATCCAGGGGAGGGAGGTCCCATGCCCCGTGGAAAGCCTTGTGATCAGGGGTCCAGAGACCAAGATTTGGGTCCCAGATTAGCCACTAACAACACTTGGGACTATCAACAATCCCTGACCTTCCTTAAGCCTCAAGTTTCCCCACATGTAAAATAGAAGCTAGAGAAGATGGCAGATAACCTTTTCCAGCTGGATGCTCTCGGACTTCCTGACCCAGATTCACAGTCCCGAGGTGGGGTCAAACCCACGCCCACCTACCCCCCCCCCCCCCCCCCCCCCCCCCCCCCCCCCCCCCCCCCCCCCCCCCCCCCCCCCCCCCCCCCCCCCCCCCCCCCCCCCCCCGCTCTCTGCGCCTGTGGCCCCAGATTGATCATGTCCGCGGTTTCCATCCACCAACCGGATTGGTTGCCCCCAGCATCCACTCTGATTGGTGTGCGTGCCTCCTCTGTGCCTGCTCTGGTTGGCCGGAACATTCACTATCTAGCCTCCCCACTCTCTTTCTACAGTGGTTGGCTTCTGTCAGACCTCCGTTCTGATTGGCCCATGTTTACACACCTCCCCCTTTGCTTCTGCTGGATTGGCCGCTTTCAAGGCATCTGAGCCAATTGTCTGGCTTTCGATCCCATCCCCTGCCCAATCCTCTCCTGCTCAGAGCTTTTGTGTGAAAGTGACTCCCACCCCCTTAATCCATTAACCGCCCCACTGCGGTCCTGGAAGGGGGGCTGAGGGAGATATTAGCAGCCCGAACCTCTGCTAGATCGGCAGACGCTCCCGGATGTCACACGAGTAGTGACATCAAAGGGATACTGATATTGTAGAAAGACACTTGAAGTCCCAGCTTCATGACCCGGGCACACCTCAGTGTCCATCTTCTGATGTCGTGGACGCTGAGGTTGGGACTCCTGGTGTCATGGATGCCGTGACGGTCATAGTGTCTTTAAAGTGGGGGCTGCTCCTCCCTGCTAGCCCACGCTTTGTGCATGCATGTGCGGAGTGCATGGGCCGTGTGCACGCTGTATTTGCATCACGGTGCATCTGACTGTTTCTGGGCCTTGACCCCGTCTTCCACCAGGAGAGAAGGTCATGGCAGATGATGAATTCACACAAGATCTGTTCCGATTCCTGCAATTGCTCTGCGAGGGCCACAATAATGGTGAGGAGGAGGGGTGGGTGAGGCCGAGAGGATGCCAAGGTTTTGGGGTCGGTCTGGAAGGGTCGCCTGAGTTAATCTCCAGCGCCCTCCTCCTCTTATCAGTAACTGCCTCCCCACGCATCCAAACCTTGCTCTCCACCCCGCTGTCCTTCATTATTTACTTTCAGCCAGTGTCAAGTCCCATCTACCCACCTTCCTAGATCTCGCATTTCTGGAATCCAGCCACCTTGCATCATTTTCACCTCTTCTAGCCAGTCCAATTCCCCCAAAGCAATCTGCCAAAACCAATCTGGCCCAAAATCAATTTTTTCAAATGAGCAATTTGCCACATGCCATTTTTACACAGGCATTTTACAGCAGCTGCCAAAGTTCCACAGATGTGTATTTCCATACTCTGGGTCTGTAGAGGCAAAAATTGCCTGGCATTTTAAAAATTATTCTATTAGAACCACGTATTGATTTTGCTTTTAAAATACTTTACCAGGAGAAAGACTTACAGACTCTTTCCTAACTTAAACAAGTTAGAGTTTTCACAACTTTGGTTCTGGTTCAGGCAATATAACCAGATCAAGGATGACACAGCACGTTAATTAAACACATCATTGGTGAGAAAATGCAACCTCGAAATAGCTTGGGACATTAAAGGAACAGTTAAAATTCTGAACAGCAGACAGTCTACCCAATGCAATTTCCTCCAACAAACATGCACAGCCTTAAGGTTGTGGTTATAACACTTAGCAGGTGATATGAAACCACAGACTGCCCAGAAATTAGCCTTCATGACAAGAATGGGAGTTATTATAAATCTAAATCCTATAGAAGCTGCACCCCACTTGGCTAGTGTTGTTTAAGGTAAATGGTAAACATTTTGAATCTTCAGTTTTTTCTTTTCAACAAAGGAAAAGCATGATCCATTGTTTTGCGTTATCTTAAGCTCTTATGTCCACAGCTAGTTTTTCTTCAGGGTTTATTAAATACCTTTGTGCCCTGTGACTAGGGTTTTCTTTCTTTAATGAAAATGAAATCAGTCTTTGGGGTTTTAAATGAAGTTTATTCCCTGGGTATATGACCTTTGGGAAATGAGAATGTTCTCTTGTTTTTTTTTTTGTCGCACCTGTGGCATGTAGAAGTTCCCAGGCCAGGGATTAACCCTGGAACAGAGAGGTTCAGTAACTTGCCTGAGGTCACACACCTAGGAATTTGTGCAGCCAACTCCTTCTGATCTTTCAGGTCACAGCTCAGAGGTACCCCCCCTCTCCAAGAAGCCCTCCCTGACCACACAGTGTAAATCAGGCATCTCCTCGGGCTTCTCCAACCCCTTGAACTTGCCCATCACAACCCCAGTCATTTTGCTTGGTGTTCCCCTGCCACTCGTGAACAGTATCATCATCATCATTCTAGAACACTGACATAGACAGGATGGTCCAGGAAGCCCCCAAGGAGCCGTCACTCAGCTCTAATGGTTATCAGCTTTCCACCGTACAACAATGTTATTTAAATAGTGGGAACCATCTCACCAGAGAGCTGTGAATCAAGTCTGTCATAGAGGTTCTCATTCCTAAATGAGCATTGGGAGTGGTTGGGGAGCTTTATAAGCCACTAAAGCCCATTTTCAGCCCAGATAATTTAATTGACCTAGAATGGGGCCTGAGCATTGGGATTTTTTTTATTATTTATTTATTTATTTTTATTTTTAGGGCCACACCCGTGGCATATGGAGGTTCCCTGGTTAGCGGTCTAATTGGAGCTGTAGCCGCCGGCCTACGCCACAGCCACAGCAACATGGGATCCGAGCCTCGTCTGTGACCTACACTACAGCTCACAGCAACGCAGGATCCTTAACTCACTGAGCGAGGCCAGAGATGGAACCCTCGTCCTCATGGATGCTAGTTGGGTTTGTTAACTGCTGAGCCACAACGGAACTCCTGGGATTTTTTAAAAGCCCTAGGTGGTTCTCACGTGCAGTTGAGGTTGGGAGATTTAGACCAGAATTCTTTTGCAGTGAACCAGACTAGTACAGGACAGAAAATAGAATCCAGGGCACACAGTAAGGGCATGTGAGCCTTCTGTTTCAGGTATATGTGAATGAAATTTCGGATGAAACATGCACACTGGGTCTCAGTGTAAAATGGATTTCCTACTGTAGGTTGCAGTTAGAAAAGACTGAAAAATTACCACACAAAATAGAAACATCACAAAGGACTTTGTTTTCTTCTACTGCTGTATCCTCAGGGCCCAGAACAGTGCCTGACACATGGTAAACGCTCAATAAATTTAGAGTATCAAAGAGTAATCTTTATCTCCAAGTAGCATATAGGATATGGTCAATAAATATGTTGAATAAATGAACAAATAAATGATAAATGCTTATTTCCTCTGGCTTTTGATAGGTGCTCAGCAAAATTTTTTTTTTTTTTTGGATAAATGAATGAGTAAATAACCAGTCTTCCATCTCTTCCAGCACACGATAGGCATTCAGTCAAAAAAAATTTTTGTAGGCAAAGGAAGGACTGGGTCCCCATTTCCCTCTGCTACATTTTAGGTGCTTGATAAATATTTTTGGGAAAAAAAGAATAAATGACCTTCCACTTCATCTGACGCAAAGTAAGCCCTCAAATATTTGTTACACAATTGGATAAATGGTCCTCTGTCTTCCCTCAACACGGAATGGGTACTGATAAAGAATTATTAAATAAATTAATGAGTATGTGCCTTCTGGCATACAATAGGCATTCAAGACATTTATTGCATAAATGAATAAAGGACCCGCTGTCCACTTCCCCTAGCACATGGTAGATGCTCACTGAATACACGATTTTTTCATCTCCCTAGATTTCCAAAACTACCTACGGACACAGACAGGGAACACAACCACTATTAACATCATCATCTGTACTGTGGACTACCTCCTGCGGCTGCAGGTAAGGATAGCAGGCTGTCCAGGTGTGACCCGGGTTGGCGTCCTTTGGGCCATGATTGGCCCCAGCAGCCCCTCACACGCTGTGTGGCCGCCCTTTGCCTCCCGCACCCCCGCAGGAGTCCATCAGCGATTTCTACTGGTACTACTCCGGCAAGGACGTCATTGAGGAGCAGGGCAAGAGAAACTTTTCCAAGGCCATGTCGGTGGCTAAACAGGTGTTCAATAGCCTCACGGAATATATCCAGGTAAGGCCGCCCGCTGAGGCGGGTTGGGGCGGCGCAGTCCTCCTCCCGCGCTCTCTAGGGCTCAAGTAGAACCTCTGTCCTCCAGGGTCCCTGCACCGGGAACCAGCAGAGCCTAGCACATAGTCGCCTCTGGGACGCCGTGGTGGGATTCCTGCACGTGTTTGCCCACATGATGATGAAGCTCGCTCAGGTTCGGGCCCCTCTGTCCTTCATCCAACTTCTACCGGTTTCCAAGTTTTGCCCCATCTGTTAGTTTCGCCCTCTAATGCTCAGGGCAGGTTCCAAGACCGTTCCTTCCGCGTGGCCAAATCCATCTTCCTTCTGGATTGGCTCTCTGCATCCTCCAGCCTGCCACCGCCACTCGGCCGGCTACCCATCTGCAGTTTCATTGGCCTGACATTTGGGCCCCGCCCCCTCTGGACCAGAGCTCCTCTATGATTGGTCGTTTTTTTTTCCCCTCTGATGAGGTCCGGGATTCTGAAGGCTTTGGGGATGGAATGCGGGTAGGCCTCTTGATCTGGGCCTGGGGCTGAAGGAGTGTTTTGCTTCTTCGTTCTGCCTGCGGCAGGTGACGCCTATCCAGGGCATCCATGATGTAAGGTCCCTGCCAAGCCCCATCTCCTGTCTCCCATCTCGAGCCTCTTCCTGCTCCCTTTTGGCCCACCACCCCCGCCCCTTGGCAGCCTTGTCAGTGCCTCAGATACCTCATTCATTTGCTCTGCTTCTATCTGGTAAACGTATTCAAAGCTGCCATATACGCTGCAGCAGGGCTCAGCATCTGAAAGGACGCCTTCCATATCCTAAACACTATATATGTAGGTATATTTATTACAGTCGTTTCCAGCAGGTGGCAATATTCTGTATAATTTCCCAACAGGAAGAGTCTCCAGGAAGGGAAGCCTTTTTCTAATTTACTCAAAGGCGCCACAGGGGCTGGCAGAAACCCGGTCTGGTGTCATCCAACCTTTTGAAAGGAGTTGAACTTAAGAATGCAGTTTCTTAGTGTCAGTGTGTTGAAGTCGAGCTGTTGAGCAGTCTTAAAATTCTAGAGAATGTTGGTATCTTAGAGTTCCAAATCCTGCAGAATTAATTCAAACCTGTAGGTTAAATTGCAAGGGCTAGAAATCCAATGTAAAGTGGTGGCTTGCCAAAAAACCACTTTTTTTTTTTTAATCAGTTCAATCCCAGATAAGATCCAGGGCCTAGAGTGCTGTTAATAGAAATGTCCCTCTCCTCCCTGGCTTCATTCTCAGGCAGGCTCTCCTCATGGGCTGGAAAAATGGTGCCTCAGGCTTCCACATACCCCACTAACAGCTCCAGAGGCTAGAGAACCCCTCTTTAGGTCCAGGAAAAGACTTATTAGACTAATGAGTCACATGTCCATTCCTGAAACACTCACCCGGGCTCAGGGAATGAAAGCTCTGACTGGCCAGACCTGGTCTTATCCCCACCCCTAGAACCAGGAAGGCCGGGCAGGTCCCGCTCTGAGAGTGGGATTGTTGAGACATTCAAGGGGCTGCGTCACGGGCAGGGCCAAACCACAGGCACTCACCCATCTTGGGATCTTGAGATCATGGAATGTTGGAACCTAAGGGTCAGAATGCCAAGGCTTGGAATTGCGGAAATGTGTTAGCGTTAAATCAGCAAAGCTAGAACTAGCATGAGGGTAGAAGGGGTCTTACATCCCATTTTTCTAGTTCCCTTCCCCTTTCTCCATTTTATTAGGTAAAATCTTGGGAAATTACCACTTTGTTGGTGAGAAGTAGCTGCGTATTGAGAGTATTCTGTAGTTTTAATCTAGTACAAATAGGGACCCCAAGGGGTTCCTGTAATGGCTCTGGATCCGTGAGGACACGGGTTCGATCCCTGGCCTTGCTCAGTGGGTTAAGGATCCCGTGTTGCTGTGGCTGGAGTGTGGGCCGGCAGTTGCAGCTCTGATTCGACCCCTAGCAGGGGAACTTCCGTATGCCTCTGTTGATGCCCTCAGGGAAATAAAAGGCAAAACAAGCAAACAAATAGGGACCAGGAGGCAGAACTTTGACCTTGTTGGAGATGTCTGTGGGCCCTACATGAGACACTGTGACAGGCAAGGCAGTGTGTCCCCACATTCTCCCCGAATGGCTTACCAGAAAGCATGTAGCTGTGTCCTGCAGCCTTCTTCCTGAACCCAGACGCCCATTTTTTCCATCACACATTCATTCAACAGACATGTGTCAAGGGCCTGCTGTAGGCCAGGTGCACTGCTGAGCTCTCATCCCTTCTCTGATCTGTGTTACTGTCCCCAGCGCTTGCCCCGTCCGTCTCTGTCTCTCTTGGTCCCAAGCATCTGCTCTCTGAGCCTCATACTCCTCCTGGCCCTCGTCCCCCCAGTCCTTTTCCCTACATGTCACCCGCTGGGCCCGCTTCCCCCAAAGTGCCAACCCCACCCCCACAATCTTCTCTCTCCGCCCCTTCCCCTGCTTCCGAGGAACATGTCTGGACTCGGGTCCCCTCGGAGGTAAGAGGGGGAAAGAAAGGGTCTTAGGCCCTGCCGGGTGGCTGAGGAGGGGAGTGGGGAGCAGCTGGAGGTCGGGGAGGCGTCTCTGCCGAGAAGAGACCTCACTTACCTGGGATCTGGCGTCTTTAGGACTCGAGCCAGATCGAGCTGTTGAAGGAGCTGCTGGATCTACAGAAGGACATGGTGGTGATGCTGCTGTCGCTACTAGAAGGTAAACGCCCAGTGAGTGGGGTTACAGAGGTGCCGCCGAGCCTGAAAATGGCCATCTGAGCCTCAGGAGCCCTAACCCCTAACCCTGCCTGACATCACGTCAGGATCAACGCATTGATGAAGAAGTTGCTATAAAAAGCTCATCAAACGCTTATTGAATACTTACTATGTGCCGAGTCCTGGCTGTACACACGGTAATTTACAGAATCCTCAGAGAAATCTGAGTAAGATGAGTGGTCTAGACACTTTTAGAAAATCTCTGCACTTAGGTGTGCACAGCGCTGTGGCATGACGGGATTGGAAGTGTCTCTGCTGCACCAGGACGCAGGTTCAACCCCCAGCCTGGCACAGTGGGTTAAAGGATCCGGTGTTGCTGCAGCTGCAGTGTAGGTTGCCACTGTGGCTCAGATCTGGCCTGTTGCAGTGGGTTTAAGGATCCGGATACACAGCTGTGGCAAAGGGTGCAGCTGTAGGTCAGATTCAGTCCCTGGCCTGGGAACGTCCATGTCGTGGCTGTGGCTCTAAAAAGCAAAAATAAAATAGTGACATACCTCCCTTACAAGGATGAGGTACTTGGCATGACACGCGGCACTTAGCATGGTATCTGGGACCAGCCGTCGGCTTATGCCGTTGTTATCTTTAGGATGCCTGCCCCAGCCATCAGGGGGAGGTGGGCAAAGACAGGGTCGGCCAGGTTCCCACCTGATGCTGATGCAGGTCAGGAAGCGACCTTGCGCCGGCACAGTGGGTCCTGGCAGCTCCTGAGCTGGAGCAGGAGGCAGGCCCTTTGGGGCCCCGGAGAGGCGGCTCTGCCGGGCCACACTGACTTGGGGCTGCCCGCAGGGAATGTGGTGAACGGCATGATCGCCCGGCAGATGGTGGACATGCTTGTGGAATCCTCGTCCAACGTGGAGATGATCCTCAAGTTCTTCGACATGTTCCTGAAACTCAAGGACATCGTGGGCTCTGAGGCCTTCCAGGACTATGTCACTGATCCCAGGGGTCTCATCTCCAAGAAGGACTTCCAGAAGGTGGGTACTAGATGGGCAGGGTGCCAAGGGCCAGTCACGCCCCTCCTGGCTGCCTGCCTTGGGCAAGAGACTTCTCTGGGAGCTTCGGTTTCCTTATTTGTAAAACGGAGATAAAACCATCCTTGGCGTTGTCTTGAAGATGAAACGCATTAACATGAATGAGAACCACTATTTCTATTATTGTTATTAATAGCCATGCTATTATTATTACTATGAAGAGAGATCAGTCATTTCCTTGATAGACGTCTCTTGCGTTGTTCCCTTGTATTGGGCCCTGTGCTGGTACCATGGCCACAGCAGTGACTGAGACAGACACAGCCCTGCCGTCATGGGGCTTATAAGACTAATGGGGGAAGCCGTTATTAGTGACCACTGCGGGCTTAAATATTGGGGCTGTTGGGGGGGAAATGCAGGAACCAGCTCTATCTGGGAGCCCAGTCACTTGCCTCTGCTAAGCCTTCTACCCCAGGTAAGTCACCGGTCCGCTCTGAGCCTCCTTTGTGAGATGGGGCTGGGACAGTAACATGCACCAAATCGCAGGACTGCTGTGACGGCAGGCCGTGCCTGGAGCACAGGACCTACAAGACATGTGACCGAGTATTGTTACTGTTACTGGCAGATCTTTAAAATCACCATTTTATTAAATTTGTCTTTTGAAAGAATCTCGGTCTTATGCAGAAGTTGCAAGAATTGTACTTAAAATTTCTGAATACCTTTTTCGCCCAGATTTTGCCATTAACTTCTTACCACATTTGCTCTGTCACGATTCCCCTTTACCTCTCATCCTTCAGTCTCTCTCCTGACAACAAGTTCATTCCCTTACGTAACCATAAAACACTTATGCAGATCAGGAAATTAACATTGACACAGTGCTGCTACCTACAGACTTTATTCAGTTTTCACTTCTTTTTTTTTGGTCTTTTTAGGGCGGCATATGGAGGTTCCCAGACTAGGGGTCGAATCAGAGCTACAGCTGCTGGTCTACGCCACAGCCATAGCCACACCAGATCCGAGCCACCTTGCAGCCTATGCCTGTAGCTTGCAGCAATGCCAGATCTTTAACCCACTGAGTGAGGCCAGGGATCGAACCCGCACCCTCATGGCTCCTAGTCGTGTTTGTTAACCACTGAGCCACGACAGGAACTCCAGTTTTCACTCTTGAAGAAAAATGTTTTCCCTGTCAAGGATCCAGTCTGAGGAGTTCCCCGGTGTCCTAGCAGTTAAAGGATGTGGCAGTGTCACTGCTATGGCTCAGGTCTCTGCTAGGGTGCATGTTGGACCCCTGGCCCATGAACTTCCGCATGTGAGGGCCAGTCCGAGAACAGGGATTGCATCCTGTCTCTTTAGCCTCCTTGAACCTGGAACACTATCTGTCTCTTAGGATCTTGACGTTTTTGAAGATTAGAGGCCAGTTGTTTTATAGGCTGGCCCTCGGCGTGGGTTTGTCTGAGTTTTCCTCATGACTCAGGCTGTACACCTTTGGCAGGGATATCGGAGAAGTGAGGTGTCCTCAGTGCCTCGTGTTGTGAGGCACATGATGTGGGTTCTTCCCATTACGGTTGGTGTTCGCTTGGCTCACTTGGTGAAGATGGTGTTTACCGGGGTCTCCACTGTAATGTTACCGTCATCCCCTTTGGTATCTGGTGAGGATGCGCTTTGAGACCATGTGAGTATTCTGCACACCGTCTCCGGTCAGCATCCATCAGTGATTCTTGTCTGAAATGATCACCGAGGCAGTTGATGAACGGCGGTATTCTAACTTCCCTGTACCCTTTCCCCTTATTAGGCACCACTTCACTGTCAGGAAGAGTTTTTCCCTTCTCCTCCATTTATTTGTCTGTTTGTGTGTTTAGTCATCCATCCAATTATATCAGTGTGGACGCATGCCCTCTTATTTTATTCTAGAGGTTGCAATTGCTGCTATCCATCAGGGTTTAAATAAGCCCAGGGTCTCCACAGAGTTCCCGTCATGGCTCAGTGGTTAACGAATCCGACTAGGAACCATGAGGTTGTGGGTTCGATCCCTGGCCTTGCTCAGTGGGTTAAGGATCCGGCGTTGCCGTGAGCTGTGGTGTAGGTTGCAGACGCGTCTCGGATCCCGCCTTACTGTGGCTGTGGCGTAGGCCGGCAGCTGTAGCTTTGATTCGACCCCTGGCCTGGGAACCTCCATATGCCGCGGGTGCGGCCCTGAAAAGGCTAAATAAATAAATAAATAAGCCAGCCCAGGGTCTCCTAAGTTAAACATAAAGTGCCCGGTGCCTCCCGGTTGTCCCCTGAGAGCCTCCCTGCCTCTCTCCCCGCACCCCTTCTCAGCCACGCCTCTACCCTCTCTCACTCCTTTCTCACCTCCCACTCCTTCCCTGATTCGGGTCTTGCTGGCTTCTGTCCCTGCCACTCTCCTGAAACTACCCCATCTCAGATCACTAGTGCTCTCCTCACCCCTGAATCTTTGCTCTGACTTGTCATCTTGGAAACGTTTGCCGCAGTCGGCCACTTCCTCCCCGCAGCTACGCCCGCGTCCCTGGGCGTCTGTGCCACATACTCCCAGGACCCCCACCCTCCCTGCCCACCCCTCCCAGCCTCTTAAACGTGCCCATCCCTGAGCCCTCCACCTTCAGGAAGAAGAAGCTAATATGTTTCATGTTCTCACTTTGTGCCACGTCCTGTGTGTAAATGAATATTAATTTAATCCTTACAACAGGCCTTAGGCAGTGAGGACTATTTTCTATTCCCATTACCCAAAAGTGGCAACTTGAGGCACAGGGAGGTTAAAGCAACGTGCTTACATCACACAGCTAGCAACTAACAAATCAGGTTTGACCAGAGTATACTGCCCCCAGATTCACCCATTAATCTAGTCTAATAAGTAGTCAGTGGCACTTCTTGGGTGCCAGGCCCTATCTGGGGAGTCCCAGCCCCACTCTCAAGACTGGTATGTTACTTTTTTTTTCTTTTTAGGGCTGAACCCATGGCATATGGTAGTTCCCAGGCCAGGGGTCGAACTGGAGCTACAGCTGCTGGCCTACGCCACAGTCACGCTAGATCCAAGCCATGTCTGCAACCTACACTGCAGCTCAAGGCAACAGCAGTTCCTTAACCCACTGAGAGGTGCCAGGGAGTGAACCTGTGTCCTCAAGGATACTAGTATACCAACAGGTATAAGAAAAAGTGCTTAGGAGTTCCTGCTGTGGCCAGTGGGTTAAGGATCCGGCATTGCTACAGCTGTAGCTTAAGCTGCAGCCACGGCTGAGATTCAATCCCTGGCCTGGAAACTCCCATATGCCACAGGTGCAGCAAAAACAAAAAACAAAAAACAAACAAAAAAAACCGCAGTGAGGTATCACCTCCTACCTGTAAGGATGGCTCTCAGCACGAAGACGAGAGAGATAACAAGTGTGACAAGCGGGGAAAGAAAAGGGAAACTTTTTCATTGTTAGTGGGACTGTAAACTGGCACAAGCACTGTAGAAAAGAGAATGGAAGTTCCTTAAGAAATTAAAAATAGAACTACCATAAGACCCAGCAGTCCCACTTCTGGGTATTTATCCAAGGAAATGCAACTATTATCTGAAAGAGATACCTGCATTCTCAAGTTCATTGCATCATTATTCACAATAGCCAAGGTATAAAACCAGCCTAAGTAAATGTCAGCGGTGGCTCGGCAGGTTTAGGATCTGGCTTGTCACTGTTTGGCTTGGGTTGCTGCTGTGGCTCAGGTTCAATCCCTGGCCTGGAACTTCCACATGCTGTAGGCATGGCCAAAAAAAAAAAAAAAAAAAAAAAAAAAAAAAAAAAAAAAAAGGAATGAATAGATAAAGATGATGTGTTATATATGTGTGTTTATATGTACACACACAGTGATACATTATTCAGCTTTAAAAACAAACAAAAAAAAATGGAAATCCTTCTATTTGCAACAACACGGGTGAAACTTGAGGGCACTATGCCAAGTGAAATAAAGCAGCCAGAGAAGGACGAGCACTGCACGTCCGTCATTTCAGTGGAGACATTTCAGGGAACTCTAAAAAAAAAGTCAAACTCATAGAAACAGAGAGTAGAAAACTAAACGGTTTCCATGAGGAGGGACGTGGAGGAAATAGGAGAGGTTGGTAAAAAGGTATAAACTTTCAGTTATAAGATGACTTTTTAAAAAAATGGGAAAAGATCCCTCCCTCCCGACCGTTGAGGGCTTTACACATGAAGATTTGATGTCATGTACACAACCTCATGTAGCTCCATATCTGTTTCACAGAGTTACAACCTGTAATTTTAAAAGAGCATTAGTTTCAGAGTTCCCATCGTGACGCAGTGGTTAATGAATCCAACTAGGAACCATGAGGTTGCGGGTTCAATCCCTGGCCTTGCTCAGTGGGTTAAGGATTTGGTGTTGCGGTGAGCTGTGGTGTAGGTTGCAGATGCGGCTCAGATCCCACATTGCTGTGCCAGCTGCGTAGGCTGGCAGCTATAGCTCTGATTCAGCCCCTAGCCTGGGAACCTCCATATGCCACAGGTGCGGCCATAAGAAGCAAAAAAAAAAAAAAAAAAAAAAAAAGAGTGCATTGGTTTCATTTTTGAGTAATAACATTCACTTAATTTAAAAAGTTAAATGTAACAGAGTATGAAGTGAGGTCTCACTCCCGCCCCTTTCTGTGTCTGTCCTACCCTCGCTGCCACTGCTGTGAGCATTAGTTTATTTGAATCCTCCTTTCGTTTTCTCTAGATATTGTTATTTTCCTCTTCTGTTAACTATATACATTAGCCTATATCACTTGACAATACATTCTGGAGATACGGGGAGTAACCCGATTTTTTTTTTTTTTGCAGCTATCCAGTATTCTAGTTTGTGTATATATTATAGTTTGATTACTCCCTGTTGATGGACACTTGCTTTGTTCCCAGTCTTTTGCCATTGCAACACATGCTGCATGCTGTTATTAGGAATGCCACGGGTAGTTGTGCAAGTTGTGCACTGCACAAAGGTGCAGTTTATAGCACAGATCTTACAAGTTTGTCATGCAGATTTCTTTTCTTTTTTGGGGGGGAGGCATACCCACTGCACATGGAAATTCCCAGGCTAGGGGTCAAATCAAAGCTGCAGCTGCCAGCCTATGCCACAGCAGCACGGGATCCAAGCCATGTCTACGACCTACACCACAGCTCACGGCAGCATTGGATCCTGAACCCACTGAGCGAGGCCAGGGATCGAATCTGCAACCTCATGGTTCCTAATAGGATTCTTTTCCATTGTGCCACGATGGGAACTCCTGTCATGCAGGTTTCTAACAGATAAGCGTGTTAAAGAAGGCTCCTTGTGGACCCCTAGACATTCTGGCTAGAACAGTTACCCTTGTAGGTACATCGTTTTATATGTGCAGTTATATCTAAAAATAAACTTCCCAAAGTGGGGTTGCTGGGTTAAAAGGTACATGCATTTATCCTTTGGGCAGATTTTGCCCTCTGTTTTTCTTTCTCGTTAGCAACATGTGAGACTGCCTGTTTCCCCACAGCCTCACCACCAGACCGCATCGTCAAATATTTGGATTTTTGCCAATCTGATAGGTGAAAAAGGGTATTGCAGGACAGTTTTAATTTACATTTCTCCTGTTCTGAGTGCAGTAAGGCACATTTTCATGTTACTTCTTTTGTATCACTTGTTTGGTAAACTGACTGTGTCCTTGGCTTACTTTTCTATTGGGATGTTTGTGTTTTCCTTCTTGATACAAAAAGAGTTCTTTATATATTTGGGTGATTATAACTTTGTTAGTAATATGGGTGCACTTCTTTTTCCTACTTCATGTTTTGTCTTTTGACTTTGCCTGTAGTGTTTCTGGGTAATTTTTTGGCCATGTCTGACACTTGATTTTTTTTTTTTTCTTTTGTCTTTTTAGGGCCACAGCCGAGGCGTATGGAGGTTCCCAGGCTAGGGGTCCAATCAGAACTGTAGCCGCCAGCCACAGCGAGGTGACGCCAGATCCAAGCTGTGTCTGTGACCTACACCACAGCTCACAACAACACCAGATCCTTAACCCACTAAGTGAGGCCAGGGATCGAACCCACGTCCTCATGGATACTAGTAGGGTTCATTAACCACTGAGCCACAAAAGGAACTCCCCCCCCCCTTTTTTTTAATGGCTGCACTGGGAGCGTGTGGAAGTTATGTAGAATATCATTTTAAATATTTCATTAATTTTTAACAAAAGAGGTAATACAAGAATCCATTCCTCTTGTAAAGAAATTCAGAACTTACTAGGAGTTCCGTTCTTGGCGCAGTGGAAACGAATCTGACTAGAATCCATGAGGATACAAGTTCGATCCCTGGCCTCGCTCAGTGGGTCAGGGATCTGGCGTTGCCATGAGCTGTGGTGTAGGTCACAGATGTGGCTCAGATCCCACAGCTGCTGTGCCTGTGGCGTAGACTGGCAGCTGTAGCTCCGATTCTGCCCCTAGCCTGGGACCCTCCACATGCTGCGGGTACGGCCCTAAAAAGCAAAAGAAAAAAACTCGTAACTTACCATACCTCCAGTATGGCCAAAAAAAGAAACAAATGAAAGAAATTCAGAACTTAAGCTATGGTTGAAGTCATCTTTGGCCTCCACCCCATCCCTGTTCTCACCCCACCTCTCCAAAGTCTGCTGCAATAATCTTTTTGGTGTACATATCTCTGGATGTTTATTTCTCCATTTCCATTCATATGTAAGTCTGTATTGAAAAATATGCAGGATTGTTTGAGGGTGTCCCACATTCTTTGTGGTTGACAGAGTTCTTGACAGTTTGCCGAACGTATCTCCAGTAAGTACTTTGCAGATTCCAAAATGTCTGTTACAGTTTGGAAAGACCTTCCTGGTGCGTAAAAACACACCTCAGGCTGCTCATTTATTCTTGGTCAGTACTATCTTGAGGTTTTCTTTATTTTGTTTTTAATTAGCAATTTTTTTTTGTATATATCTCTAAATTAAAACACTTCCTTTGAGGAATTCCCGTCGTGGCTCAGTGGAAACGAATCTGACTAGTATCCATGAGAACGCAGCTTCGATCCTTGGCCTGGCTCAGTGGCTTAAGGATCCAACGTTGCCGTGAGCTGTGGTGTAGGTCACAGATGCAGCTCGGATCCTCTGTGGCTGTGGCTGTGGCTGTGGCCAGCAGCTGTAGCGTCAATTGAACCCCTAACCTGGAAAGCTCCATATGCTGTGGTGCGGCCTTAAAAAAAAAAAGACTTCCTTTTAGAAACATCTTTATCGAGCTATAGTTCACATACTGTAAAATTCACCCATTTAAAGGATACAATTTAATATTTGTTGGCATATTCACAAAATTGTGCAACCATTGCTGCAATCTAATTTTAGAATATTTTTATCGCTCCAGAAAAGGAACCCCATACCCTTTAGAAGTTACTTCCCATTTCCCCCACCCAGGCCTCTGGCAACCGCTAATCTGCTTTCTGTCTCTATAGAGCTACCCGCTCTGGACACTTCCTGTCAATGGAACTGTGCAATGTATGGTCCTAAAAGCCTTTCCTTTTGTTTAGCAAGCCACAATGTCATTATCACTTCTGACTGAAAACACAGCAATAAGACCATATAAAAATGATCCACAGTTCACTAAATCATCAAATATCTGATCAGTGTTCAAATTCCAGGTCTCCTAAATGCCAGGTATAATTTTTTGAAATTTCTTTTTTTTTTTTTGTCTTTTGTCATTTTAGGGCCGCACCCACGGCTAGGGGTCTAATTGGAGCTGTAGCCACTGGCCTATGCCGCAGCCACAGCAACGCGGGATCCGAGCCGCATCTGCAACCTACACCACAGCTCACAGCAATGCCGGATCGTTAACCCACTGAGCAAGGACAGGGATCGAACCCGCAACCTCATGGTTCTTAGTCGGATTCATTAACCACTGCGCCACAACGGGAACTCTCTGAAATTTCTTTGAACCAGGATCCAAACAAGGCCACCCAGTATAATTGGTTGATATTTCTTTAAACCTCCTTTTATCTGCAGCTTCTGCTCCACCGCTTTTCCCTTTCCTGGCAGCTTATCAGCCAGAGACTCCTTGTTGGTCCTATGGAGCAGCACTGCCCGATAGAAATACAAGGTGAGCAACGTATATAGTTTAAAATGTTTTGGGAGTTCCTGTTGTGGCTCAGCCGTAACGAACCCAAACAGTATTCATGAGGATGCAGGTTTAGTTCCTGGCCTCACTCAGTGAGTTAAAGGATCTGGTGTTGCCCTGAGCTGTAGTGTAGGTCGCAGGTGTGGCTCGGATCTGGCATTGCTGTGGCTGTGGTGTAGGCCAGCGGCTACAGCTCCAATTCAACCCCTAGCCTGGGAACTTGCATATGCTGTGGGTGCGGCCCTAAAAAGACAAAAAAAATATTCTAGTTCCACACTTTTAAAAAAGTAAAAAGAAACGAAAAATTATTTTTAATAGGTTTCATTTAACCTACCTTACCCAAATATTATTTCAACATACAATCAATATAAAAAGTATTAGATATTTTAAGTTCCTTTTTTATACTAAGTCTTTAAAATCCATGTGTATTTTATACCGTCAACACATCTCACTTGGCACCAGCCACAATGCAAGGGCTCAGTAGCCGCATGTGGCTCACGGCTCTCCTTAGGTGGTGCTGTCCTTGTTGAGAGTTTCCTGCAGCTAGGATCTGGCTGACACAACCTTGTGGTGTCATTTAATGTGCTCCTCTCCCCCTGCATTTCCTGAAAATTTCTTCTAGGTCAAGAAACTCCATCAGATTCAGATTTGGAGGGTTTTTTGTTTTTGCTTTTGCTTTTTGCTTTTTAGGGCCACACTCCAGGCATATGGAGGTTCCCAGGCTAGGGGTCCAATCGGAGCTATAGCTGCCGGCCTATACCACAGCCACAGCACATCAAATCCGAGTCACATCTGCAAACTACACCACAGCTCACGGCAACACCAGTTCCTTAACCCACTGAGTAAGGCCAGGGATCGAACCCACAACTTCATGGTTCCTATTTGGATTTGTTTCTGCTGTGCTACGATGGGAATTCCTGGAGGGTTTTGTTTGTTTGTTTTTTGCCAGCACCTTCCTTGGTGGCTCTTCATACATCCATCAGGAGGCACAGCCTGACCCATCGTCTCTCCTTTTGTGATGTCAGCAACCATTGATGTTCAATGCCCAGACACATTAGTCCATTTGAGATTGCGAAATGGCAATGTTCTCATTTCTAAATGTTTGACCTTTACCAAGCATTATCATATGGTTTCCCAAATGCGAAGCATTATATGACTTCTCAAACTCTTTACAAATCTGGTGTTTTACAACATGCTTTTCAGTTTTTTTACGGTTTAAAAGGTACATTCAGGAGTTTTTTGGCCATACCCACAGTGTGTGGAAGTTCCCGGGGCCAGTATTAAACCCGCCACTGCAGTGACAACACCAGATCCTTAAGTCTCTGCACCATGAAGGAACTCCAGAATGTTTTTTTTTAAAGTTGTCTTAAGGAGTTCTCTTGTGGCATGGTGGATTAAGAATCCAGCACTGTCACAGGTTCTATCCCTGCCCAGGAACTTCCATTTGCTATGGGCATGGCCAAAAATAAAATAGGACTTCTTGGGGAGTTCCCATGGTGGCACAGCGGAAACTAATCCGACTAGGAACCATGAGGTTGCGGGTTCAATCCCCTACCTTGCTCAGTGGGTTAAGGATCCGGCGTTGCCGTGAGCTGTGGTGTAGGTTGCAGACGCGGCTCGGATCCCGCGTTGCTGTGGCTGTGGCGTAGGCTCATGGCTATAGCTCCTGTTAGATCCCTAGCCTGGGAACCTCCATATGCCACGGGTGCAGTCATAAAAGGACAAAAAGACAAAAAAAAAAAGAAAAGAGAAAGGACTTCTTTTTTATAATCCATATACCACACCCACAGTATATGGAAGTTCTTGGGCCAGGGACTGAATCTGATCGGCTCAGTGGTGACCTAGGCAGCAGCTCTGGCAGCACAGGATCCTTTAACCCACCGCACCAGGCCAGGGATTGAATCTGAACCTCTGCAGCAACCTGAGCTGCTGCTGCAGATTCTTAACCCACTGCATCACAGTGGAAGTCCAAACCATTGTAGCTGGTTTACAGTGTTCTGTCAGTTTTCTACTATACAGCAAAGTGACCCAGTCAAGCATACATATATACATTCTTTTTCTCACATTATCCTCCATCATGCTCCATCATAAATGACTAGATATAGTTCCCTGTGCTATACAGCAGGATCTCATTGCTTATCCATTCCAAAGGCAGTAGTTTGCATCTATTAACCCTAGATTCCCAGTCCATCCCACTCCCTCCCCCTCCCCCGCCCCACTGGCAATCACAAGTCTGTTCTCCAAGTCCCTGAGTTTCTTTTCTGTGGAAAGGATCATCTGTGCCGTATATTAGATTCCAGATATAGGTGATATCATATGCTATTTATCTTTCTCTTTCTGACTTAACCTCACTTAGTATGAGAGTCTCTAGTTCCATCCATGTTGCTGCAAATGGCATTATTTCATACTGTTTTATGGCTGAGTAGTATTCTATTGTGTATATAAACCACATCTTCTTAATCCATTCACCTGTGGATGGACATTTAGGTTGTATCCATGTCTTGGCTATTGTGAATAGCGCTGCAGTGAACATACAGGTGCATGTCTTTTTCAAGGAAAGTTTTGTCTTTATATATGCCCACGAGTGGGAGTGCTGGGTCATATGGTAGTTCTATATGTAATTTTCTGAGGTACCTCCATACTGTTTTCCATAGTGGTTGTACCTAAAAAAAAAAAAGACTTAAGTTCCAAAAATTGTTAACAGACTTAAAAGTCTTCTCAATTTTCCAGATGCTTAGTTCACTTGACAGCGATGAACTGAGCACATATTGCGTGTAGCAGGGAACAAAACAGAGGCCCCACCCTCAGAGCTGATAGCCTAGTGGGAAAGGGGCAGATGAAAATAAGTAAATAAAATAATTTCAGGTTATAATCTGTGGCCTGAAGGAAATGAGCAGGGTGGTGTGTGAGAGAGCGTGGGTGGAGTAAACCCTGTAAGCTGAGTGCTCAGGGAAGGGCTTTCTGGAAGAGGGCACTGAAGCTGAGAGCTAGAAGGTACCTGGGGTGGGGGGCGGGTAGCATCCCCGGCAAAGGCGACAGCAAGTGTAAAGGCTGAAGAGCGGGAACTCGAGGGATGCAGGGGAGGCCAGTGTGGCTGGAGACGGCTGCTGAGCGGGGGGAGGACAGAACCAAGCCTGAGAGGTGGGGGGTGGGCAGGTGCTCAGGGCCTGGCTGACTGCAGGGAGGACCTGAATGAGATGGAGCTAAGGGAGGTTTCTGAGCAGGGGAGGGGTGTGACCTGACTCACAGGTTTATGGGGTCCCTCCAGCTGTGTGTGGGGAAGGGATTGTGGGGGACAAGAGAAGCAGGGAATCCAGGGTGGAGGTTGCTGTGGTGGTCTCGTGGGGGACAAAACCGGGTTGGGGGCCGGGGAGGGTACAGAAGTGTATGTGTGTGTCCTAGATCTGTTGAAAGCAGAACTGACAGATTTGCTGATGGATTAGATGTGGGTAGTGAGATAAAAGAGAGGAATCAAGGATGACTCAAAGATTTTTAAGTTCAGCACCTGGGTGGGTGGCGACGCTATTCCTGAGATGGGTAAGACCGTGGGAGGAGAGGTTTTGAAATCAAGAGTTCAGTCTTGGCCATTTTCACAAAGAAATGTCAAGTAGGGCTTGGGCTGTAAGTGTATGGATTCTGGAGAGCGGTCAGGCCTGGGATGTAGACTTTACACCCATTGGCCCGGAACGGCATCCGAGCCTTGGGCCTTGATAATAGCTCCATGAAGTGTGTATATCTTAAGAAAAGCATGCAAGTTACAAGCCTGGAGCCCCTCTGACCTTCTCTGGAAGAGAAAGAGCTTCCGGCAAAGGAAACTGCCAACAGTCAGAGAAGACGATGTTTCCAAAGCAACGGACAGGCAAATGGCCAGTGACGCAGAGAGAGCAGCAATTCCAAGAGCGCAGTCCAGGACCGAATGGAAGGATGGAGTCCCAGGTCCCATGTGGAGCAGGGCTCGGGCTTTAAGGAGGGCAGCATTACGCCGCATCAGAAGGGAGGGAGTCAGGTTGAAGGTAGAGTTCCTGTGTGATTATGTCTCCACGCTCTGTGGTTTCTAGAGCCCTTCATGATTTGCAAAGTGTGTTACTCATTTAGAAAGCATTTTGCAAAGTTCTTGGCTACAAAGCACTTTTCAGAGCCAGAAAACTTCACTTCTGATCGTACCCCAGAGCAGCGTTTCTCAGACTGCATGTTGCAACTCATCTGTTGGTCATGAAATTGACTTAGTTAAGTCATGACCGGCATCTTTAAAAAATAAAATAGAATGGAATGTTGCAGAGTGTATTAGCTAGCGAAAGTCAGAATTGTGTCACGAGACCTTTTTTTTTTTCCGAGTCACATTGTAAAATGCGTTCTTACCATGGGTGCTGTCTAAACATTTGAAAGACTCCCCCAAAGAGGCTCTTGCAAAAAGTGTGTTGGAGGTCAGCACAAGAATGTTCAAGGAAAGTGTCTGTAAAGAAACAAACTGCAAACAATCTAAATGTCTGTCATCAGGAGAATAGAGTGTTATATTTCTAAAAGAGGAATACTGCGCAGCAGTGAAAATGCTTTCATTTGATCTATGTATCAATAAGGACAGATCTTGAAATCAACATACATTTGAGTGAAAAAGCAAGTTTCAAATTACATGATTTTAACTGTTCTTTAAGTCAAAATAATGCACAGCAGGGAGTTCCCGTCGTGGCTCAGTGGTTAACGAATCCGACTAGGAACCATGAGGTTGTGGGTTTGATCCCTGGCCTGGCTCAGTGGGTTAAGGATCCGGCGTTGCCGTGAGCTGTGGTGAAGGCCGACAGCTACAGCTCCTGTTAGACTCCTAGCCTGGGAACCTCCATGTGCTGTGGGTGAGGCCCTAGATAAGGCAAAAAGACAAAAAAAAGAAAAAATAATGCACAGGATATCAAATATTTTTGTGAGAAAATAACAGAATATAAGTAATAAAAGTACTGACACATACTTCTTTTTTTAATTAAAAAATTTTTTTTTAATTTTTCCATTGTAGCTGGTTTACAGCTGACACGTACTTAATTTCTATGGCTGCACCCATGGCCTATGGAAGTTCCACCAGAGCTGGAATTTGAGCCACAGCTGTGACCTACACCACAGCTGCTGCAGCAATGCCATATTGTTTAACCCACTGCGTGGGTCAGGTATCAAATCTGAGCCTCTGCAGGGACCCAAGCCGCTACAGGTGGATTCTTAACCCACTGTGCCACAGCAGGAATTCCCACATACTTCTGTTTTTATTGAAGTATAGTTGATTTACAATAGTATATTAGTTTCAGGTACACCACATAGTGAGTCAGTATTTTTATAGGTTATACTCCATTTAAAGTTATTGTAAAATATTGGCTATGTTCTCTGTACTATACAATATAGCCTTGTAGCTTATTTATTTTATACATGGTAGTTTGTGTCCCCTATCCCTATCTTGCCCCTTCACCTGCCGTCTCCCCATTGGTTTATTCTAGTTTGTTCTCTATATCTGTGAGTCGGTTTCTGTTTTGTTATATTCATTTACTTATTTTTTAGATTTCACATACAAGTGATAACGTACAATACTGGTCTGACTTATTTCACTAAGTATAATACTCTCTAGGTCCATCTGTGGGGTATCTTTGGAAGGATACCCCAACTCCAGGATAATGGTTACCTCGGGGAGGGTTGGGGGAATGGAACAAGAGGAGGGTACACAGAAGTCTGCAGTCATACCTGACACGTTTTAGTTCTTAAATATATAGCAGTTGAAAAATATGTCATCAGGGGCATTTGTTCATTCTGAGGTGATGGACATATGACTTTTTATTCCCAGTTGAAATTCAGAGGCCTCCGTGGTGTCAGGTGCCAATTATTTAGTTGCTGGAAATGGGGCGGGTGCGGGGGGAACCAAAGGCCCTTGGGGAAGGGGCAGAGCTGGTGGCATGTATCAGTCAGGGCCCTGGCCTCGAGGCGGGCTGGCGTGGGGGAAACAGTAATTACCTAACTTGGCGACAGAAGGAGCTGTGTGGGCAGGGTGGTTTGACTGACCTTTGAGGGAGAGAGAGCCAGGGAGAGAAATGCCATGCCTCCATTCTCCTCCTGCTCCCTGGCCCCAAATGGACCTGTCCGCAGCCAGGGGGTTAAGAGAGCCTCTGGTACAGACCACAGGTGCCACCATGCCAGGAAGGACAGGTACGGAGCAGACCTGCAGGGGCTCACCGAGATGGGAGCTTGGGGCAGCTGCTGCACAAGGGCTTGAGTTCCATCCATTCACATCTTACCATCCCTGAAATGGAATGTCTCTGACCGTGGGTGGTGGCTCAGCGCTGTGGAAATGCAGCATTCAGCATTTTAATGGTTGGTACAGCTTTATCCGTGCCACCCGGCAGGGTGTCAGCCTTGGATGCCGGTTATACGATTCTGGACTTTGCTGTCTTTTTGAAAAATCCATAGTTGTTTCGCGAGGGCAGTGGGGCTCCCCAGGCCACTCCCCTCTAACCCCCGCCCTCACCCCTGCCCGCACCCCAGGCCATGGACAGCCAGAAGCAGTTCACCGGTCCGGAAATCCAGTTCCTGCTTTCGTGCTCCGAAGCGGATGAGAATGAGATGATAGACTGCGAGGAGTTTGCCAACCGCTTCCAGGAGCCGGCCCGCGACATCGGCTTCAACGTGGCTGTGCTGCTGACCAACCTGTCGGAGCACGTGCCGCACGACCCGCGCCTGCGCAACTTCCTTGAGCTGGCGGAGAGCATCCTCGAGTACTTCCGGCCCTACCTGGGCCGCATCGAGATCATGGGCGCCTCGCGCCGCATCGAGCGTATCTACTTTGAGATCTCGGAGACCAACCGCGCCCAGTGGGAGATGCCCCAGGTGGGTGGACCCGCGCACGTGCGCGCTCGCCTCTCGGGGCTTCGGGCATGCGCCTCGCACCCTTGGACCCCACACGGGACTGTGCATGCTTCGCACACCTGCTCTGCAGACCCGTGGGCCCACGCCTGCCCCTTTACTACATTGTATGGGCGCTGCTGTGCCCGCTAGTACCCAAGTTTTTCCCATGAACACCTCTTGCAGACTCGACCCCTACATGGAAGTAAGCTCATCATGAGTGCATGAGCCCTCCCTGTGGCTGTACTCTCGCGTACTTGAGCCCACGTGATACACACCTTGCTCACCTTCCTAGCAGCCCCTGGTGTGCCTTCTCTTGGTCCTGGTCTGCCCACGCCCACTCTTTTGCACACTCACCTTGGGAGCTCTAGGGTGTCCTAGATGCTGGCCCATCCCTCACCAGTCACCGCCCGTGCCCCCAAATACCCTGTGTCCATCCTGCTTATTCTAGGCACACATATGGGTGCACATCTCTTGCACACTCACTTGGGGGATACCAAGTGTGCCTTCCTGCAGCTCTGAGACGCCATATGGTTGCTCATCCCTCACTCATTCACCCACACACGCCCTGCCACACCCGTGCTCACCCACGTGCACTTGGACCACCCTCTCCAATTCATCTGCAAGAGCCCCACCGGGGTGGTTGCCAAGCCTGCTCCTTGGCCTGATGTGCCCCAGCCCATAATGGATTGGGTTTTTTTGTTTGGTTAGTTGGTTTTTTATTTTATTTTTTTGTTTTTGTTTTTGTTTTCATTTTTGCTTTTGCTTTTTAGGGCCACAGTGGTGGCATGTGGAAGTTCCCAGGCTAGGGGTCGAATCTGAACTACAACTGCCGGCCTACGCCACAGCCACAGAAGTGTGGGATCGGAGCTGCGTCTGTGACCCACACCACAGCTCACGGCAACACTAGATCCTAAACCCACTGAGTGAGGCCAGGGATCGAACCCACATCCTCATGGGTCCTAGTCAGGTTTGTTAACCACTGAGCCAGAAAGGGAACTCTTACACACTCACTTGCTCACATGGCCTTGGCACACCCAGAGCCCACCTCACATACTCCCATGTGCCCTCGTGCTTGCTCAGCGCCTCTGCTCACACTCTCGCGATGCACGCCAAGCCTGTGAGCCCCGTGCCTGCTCCTTGCACTCACGTGTCCCTTAGATGACCCCAGGGCACCTACAGACTCCTCCCACTTGCTCTTGCACACCCTTCCCACCTTATACTCACAGTCCATGAGGCTTGCACTCCCTTCATGTCCTTGACACCTGGGTCCCTTGCATCTCCTCCACAGTGACACATGGCTCTCGCACACCTAGGCTTGTGCCCCGCCCTGAGCCCTGCCTTCATGTTCCAGGCCCTCTTACACTGATTCCCAGCTCCCTCTGCACGCTCATCCTGCTGCACCTGCACGGACCGTCTGACTGCAGAACCCTCCCACGCTGGTACTCCCCCACTCCGGTTTCGCCCGGGCCCTCCCATGCCTGACCATATGGCCGTGTCCTCCGAGCACGCTGAGCCCGGCGCAGTCACATTCTTCCCACATCCTCCCATGCCGCCATGCCCTCCTCGCACCCGATTCCTCCCTTAGCCCCCATGCCCTCTCCCCAGGCTCCTGCACTTCGGCCCCTTCACATACCTCACTGGAAGCCCCCAGATTTTGCACACTCACCTGTGTCTCTTGGGGTACTGCTGTATACTCTTGCTCCTCTCGAATCTGCCTTAAAAGCCATTGCACCATCCGTGCACCCAGGATGTCCGCCCATCTCGGCATCTGCAGGAAGCCCTGGCTCACCACTGGCTCCTCACACTCTTGTATGTATGTGGGAGCTCCACCCCCCACCCCGCCCCCCTTACGTGCACTCCACGTGCGCGCTCTGTCAGCGTTAGTCCTCTAAACCCCCGCTTCCTCCTGCTCACTCCTTCCCATTCCCGCTTTCTCCTGCTGGTCCAGAGCCCATGGGGCCCTCCAGCACTCACGCAGCAGTGCAGTAACAGCAAACACTGTATTGCATTTAGTAGGTGCCAGGCACTGGTCTAAACAGCACTAACAACATATCTAATCCTCACACCAAACGTGTTACACATGAGTTGTACCATTGTTTCCTGATTTACAGAAGGGAAAACCGAGGCCTAAAGAGTTGCCTCTAACTCAGTGGCAGAATCGGGATTCAAACCCAGGCAGGCTGGCTACAAAACCTTTGCTCTCAACCATTATGCTCTGTCCCTCAGAGAAGCCACAAATGGAGTTCCCGTGTGGCTCAGTGGGTTAAAAACCCAACTAGTATCCATAAGGTTGTTCGATCCCTGGCCTTGTTCAATGGGTTAGGGATCTGGTGTTGCTGCAAGCTGCTGATGTAGGTCACAGATGCTGTTCAGATCTGGTGTTGCTGTGGCTGTAGGGTAGGCCGGCGGCTGCAGCTCCAGTGAGACCCCTTAGGGCAGGTGCGGCCCTAAGAAAGGGGGAAAAGAAAGCCAAAACCATCCATTTTGGAACCAGTTTGTGGTGGATTGGAATCCTTACACACACCACCTCTCAGATGCGTCACTCTGAGCACTTGACTTTCTGGGCCTCCATTTCCTCATCTATGAAACGGGAATGGATAATAGCCCCTATTTCTAGGATGGCTTGTGAGGGGTACTTGGATACCGCATGTAAAATGCTTGATCCGGACCCGACCTTGCCAAAGTTCTGTTTACAAGTGCATCTTCAGCAAGCGCTACATAGGTTGGGTCATTAATAAGAAGAGCAACGACGTTGCTTAAAACAGTGGCTGCTGCGGCGAACGCTCGCAACTGCCACCGCTGTTGTCCCAAGTCCCTGCGGACGGCGCCCCATCGTGTCCCCTCCGCCCCACGCTGCAGGTGAAGGAGTCGAAGCGTCAGTTCATCTTCGACGTGGTGAACGAGGGCGGCGAGTCGGAGAAGATGGAGCTCTTCGTGAGCTTCTGCGAGGACACCATCTTCGAGATGCAGATCGCCGCGCAGATCTCGGAGGCCGAGGGCGAGCCGGAGGAGGACGAGGACGAGGGCGCGGGCGCGGCGGAGGCGGGCGCCGAGGGCGCGGAGGAGGGCGCGGTGGGGCCCGAGGGCGCGGCGGGGACAGCGGCGGCCGGCATGACAGCGCGGCTGGCCGCGGCGACGAGCCGGGCCCTGCGCGGCCTCAGCTACCGCAGCCTGCGGCGGCGCGTGCGACGGCTGCGGCGG
Source organism: Catagonus wagneri (assembly GCA_004024745.2). Taxonomy (NCBI): domain Eukaryota; kingdom Metazoa; phylum Chordata; class Mammalia; order Artiodactyla; family Tayassuidae; genus Catagonus; species Catagonus wagneri. Next base: position 931,260 of record PVHT020000178.1, on the reverse strand, counting down.
CTCACGGCGCGGGAGGCGGCCACCGCGCTGGCCACGCTGCTCTGGGCGGCACTGGCGCGCGCGGGTGCGGCGGGCGCCGGGGCAGCGGCGGGCGCGCTGCGCCTGCTCTGGGGCTCGCTCTTTGGGGGCGGCCTGGTGGAGGGCGCCAAGAAGGTGACGGTGACTGAGCTCCTGGCCGGCATGCCCGATCCCACGGGCGACGAGGTGCACGGCGAGCAGCCGGCCGGGCCCGGCGCCGAGGCGGACGGCGAGGGCGCGGGCGAGGGCGCGGGAGAAGCCGCTGAAGGCGCAGGCGACGAGGAGGCGGCGGTGCAGGAGGACGGCCCGGGAGGCGCAGATGGGGCTGTGGCCGTGGCCGAGGGGGGCCCCTTCCGGCCCGAAGGGGCTGGCGGCCTCGGGGACATGGGTGACACGACGCCTGCGGAGCCGCCCACGCCCGAGGGCTCCCCTATCATCAAGAGGAAGCTGGGGGTGAGCCCGCGGGCGGGGGGGCTTCAGGGTTTTGGAGACTTTCGGAGTGGGAGGGAGGGCGAGAGAGGGAACGAGAGACTCTAATGAGGGAGGGTGGCGGTGCGCAGGGAAAGAGGAACCTCAGAGATATGCGGAGGCAGAGATGGAGACCAGGAGGACAGATTGCGGTGAAGAGGGTTGTGCTCTGGGAGAAAGAGACAAAAAGATAACTGGGGGCAGAGAGAGCAAGAGATCCGAAGACCAAATTAGAGGGGATGCCGGACAGAAACTAAGAAAACCCAAGATAGGGTTAGGAACCCTGGGAAAGAGATGCTGATAGTGTGGAGAATTAAGCAGCCCAGTGACAGAGGCCCCTAGAGCATGCCCAGACCCTCTGGTGATGAGTTCTGTGGGGCTGTGATTGTCAAGGTGATGGGAAGCCCTGGTGGAGGAAGAGCCCCAATTGGACTCAGCCCGACTCTGCAGTGTGTTGGGCAAGCCACTTCACTCCTCTGAGCTTCATTTTCCCCTCTGTAAATTAAGAATCGTAGGGCCTCTTCTGGGGGTGGGAGGAGAGCAAAGCTTAGATTTTCCAGGGGAAACAGCCGGAAGGGGACCCAGAGAGGAATGGGCAGGTCAGAGAGGTGCTGGGGGTGCGGGCTCAGCCCTGATGCTCGCCCTGCCGCCAGGTGGATGGAGAGGAAGAGGAGCTGCCGCCGGAGCCGGAGCCGGAGCCGGAGCCGGAGCCTGAGAAGGCTGAGTAAGTGGCTTTCGGGTCCAAGGGGCCCAGCCCCTATCACTGCCTCCTTCTTGGACTGGGAGGCTCCTGAAGTCAGAGTCACCCTGTGACCTCAGCATGGCCTAGGCCCAGGCCCAGAGGAGGGGCTCTGTGAAAGGCAGCGGAGAAATGAATGCTCTTGTCTTACCCACAAGCCTTTCTACCAGCCATTCCTGTCGCACCTTCCCCGTGCTTCATCTCAGCCTTCTTTCTCCTCCCCATCTTGGCTCCCATTCCTCCTTCTCCAGGAAGCCAGCCTTGATACCCTCCCCCCAGTTGAAGAGGTGTCTCCTGAACTTCCCCCATCCAAACCCTGATCATTCTGAGGCCTGGTGATGGGTCTATACCCCATTGGACTGGAGCCCCATGCAGACAGGGCTGGAGATTGTCTTACCACTGTGTCCCCAGCACCATCTAGACCTGGACCAGCCATGGGGTGGGCCCCAGTTGTGGCTTTGAGTGAATGAATGAATGGATGAATGAATGAGTGCATTTCCCAGGCACCTCCTCACTCTCTATGTGTCCTGCCCTGCAGTGCTGAGAATGGGGAAAAGGAAGAAGTCCCCAAGCCCCCGCCAGAGCCCCCCAAGAAGACAGCTCCTCCTCCACCCCCTCCAAAGAAGGAGGAGGCTGGAAGCGGGGGCCTGGAATTCTGGGGAGAACTGGAAGTACAGAGGGTGAAGTTCTTGGTGAGGACCCGGCAAGGGCACCCCGAAGCCCACCCTCCCAGGGGCACCCAGTGTTCACACCACCTCTCCCCCCACCTTGTTCTTGAGCCCACCCATGCCAAGCTCAGCTCCGAGGGGAACCCAGGCTGGGCAGAGGGCAGAGATGTCCCCAGACAGAGCAGAACGTGGGCACAGGGCAGCATGTTTGGGTGGTTCCCCCACTGGCTCCTCATCCTTTTTCCAGCCCCCACACCCTTGCTCATCTGGAGCCACTGGCCTCGGCTTCCCAGCCCCACCCCCCGCCCCCAATCCTCATCTATAACATGGACTTAGCAGTACCCACTTCATAGGGTCGCAGTGAGAATTAAGCAGGTTCATGCACATAACGCTCTTAGCCCCGGCCTAGGTACACAGAGTTAGCTGTTAGTAAGTGGGAGGTTGTGGGGCCAGATATCGAGGCCCATGGTGCCCGAGTTGTGGGTGTGATGGGATGACTTCTCCAGCAAAGAGGGTGGACTGTGAGCTCTGTCTTTCTCTTTCTCTCCTCGTCTTAGAACTACCTCTCCCGGAACTTTTACACTCTGCGATTCCTTGCCCTCTTCTTGGCATTTGCCATCAACTTCATCTTGCTGTTTTATAAGGTGCTGGTCAAGAGGGGCCAGGAGGAGGATCAGGCGCTCATCTGGGCTGTGGGGCGGGAGGCTCAGCCCCTAACAGGTTCCCAGGGCCCTTGCGGTTCACCAGAGACAGGGTGTTGGGCTCAGGATCCCCAAGAAGGTTCAGGCTGGACACCTGGATCTTGGGACCCCCATGGGGATAAGCGTGGGTGTCTGGGTCCCTCCGGAACAGATGCCTGAGTGCCTGCAGGAATTAGAGCAGGGAGCTGGTTCTGGGTTCCACACTCACCCTGCACCTCTCGGCAACACCCACTGATTCTGTTCCATCTCTTTGCTCTCACATGAGCTAAAGAGAAAAGGGAGTGGGGAGAATGGGCAGCTCATGGAATAGAGAAGAAGGCTGAGAATCAGGCTTCCCAAAGGACAAAGGGACCCTTGGGGTCTTGCCTGGGATCTAGATAACAGGACAAAGAGGCCATCCAGCAGAGTGATCAGAGCATGGCTTCTGTGGCATCAGATCCTAGCTCCACCACTTACTGGGTTAGGCAAAGTGCTTAACCTTTCGGAGCCTTAATTTCCTTATCTGCATGAGGGATGACGACAGTGTCTACATCTTAGAGCTAGGGGAGTCAAAAGGGGGTTGACGCTTGTAAAGCACTTAGAATAGTACCTGGCGTATAACGGTGCTGTAGAAATGCTAGTTACTAGTAATTTTAGCATTAGTGTTAATATTAGCGTTCAAATTAGTCTCTTTTGGGCTCCACTGTTGAGATGAATCAACTCTGTTTTCAGTCCTCCTGTCACTGGGTTCAATAGTCAGAGTCCCAGGACAGAGTCTGATTTGCTAGCTAGGGTCCTAGGCCCACCCCTTGATCTTGATTGACAGTCCTGCCGAGGCTATCCGACAAAGGCCTCAGGGTCAGAGGCCATTAACTTTGTTTGTGGGTTCCAGGTGCGGCAGACCAGTGGCCGGGACACCAGGGTCCCCACCCTGACCGACCTCTGTTCCCCCTTTAGGTCTCAGACTCTCCACCAGGGGAGGATGACATGGAGGGCTCAGCAGCCGGGGACCTGTCCGGTGCAGGGTCCAGTGGCGGCTCTGGCTGGGGCTCCGGGGCCGGAGAGGAAATAGAAGGCGACGAGGACGAGAACATGGTGTACTACTTCCTGGAGGAGAGCACGGGCTACATGGAGCCCGCCTTGCGTTGCCTGAGCCTGCTGCACACGCTGGTGGCCTTCCTCTGCATCATCGGCTACAACTGCCTCAAGGTGGGCCGTGACCACAGCCTTGGGGCTGGGGCTTGTGTGTGTTTGTGGAGGGGACGCCGGCTGAGAGGACCTGGGGCGGGGGCTGGGGGATCTCGCACAGTGGCTGGGATGGAGGGGGCCCCCAGCTGGGGCAAGGGCTGGGGGACTGAATACAGGATTAGGATCTCCAGTGGGGGTGATATTCAAGCTGGGAGTGGATGCGGGTCACTGTCCTATGACAGTGTTAATTTCTGGATCAAGAAGCAAAATTTGTCATCGGTGTCTGTGAGGGTCTGTGGGCCTCAGATGTAACATGGGTGCTATCAGGAGGATGTGGATTCTGACACCAGCTATGCCTGAAGTTTGTGATGCCCCATAAGGCTTCAGTATGGGCTCCGAGAGATCTGTTTAGCAAACCTTGATGTTTTTACAAATGGACCAACAGAGTTCTCTTGGCTTAGAACTTTTGCATAGGCTGTTCTCTCTGCCAGGAATGCTATGCCTCACTCCCCCTGCCGCTCACCTGCTCATTTGATCCCTCCTCCTTCCCTTGGGAAGCCAGTGCCACTTCTGGGCACTCTCGTATTTTTTTTCCCATCCCGGCCCTGACCCTCTGACTGCATTTCTGCATGACTACCCTGCTCCCTCTGGGAGAGCGCTGAGGCGGGGTCTCCCATGGGCTCCAGCAGCATCCCCTGACACCCGCCCCTCGGCCTCCCTGCACAACCTAGGTGCCCCTGGTGATCTTTAAGCGGGAGAAGGAGCTGGCCCGGAAGCTGGAGTTTGACGGCCTCTACATCACAGAGCAGCCTGAGGACGACGACGTGAAGGGGCAGTGGGACCGGCTGGTGCTCAACACGCCGTAAGGGCCCAGCACCTACCCCCCCGGGGTGGGTGGGGGAAGCAGAGCCGGTTTCCCCTCCAACCCCGGCCCAGGCCTCGAAAGATGGGGTGCCAGTCACTGCAGGTCCTGACCCGTTTTCCGCAAGGCTGCATCTTCCTCTCTATAATACAGATTTCCTGTGCGTTACAGTACCTGTGCGCTGCTGGTGACACACGGAGGTTCCTGGGGCCTAGCCCTGGAGAGTCTGGTTTAGTGGGGAGGAGCCCAGGAACCTGCATTTTAAACTGTCCCGTGTGATTCTCGCCAGGTGCCATTAGTGGGAAATATATGAAATCATATGGTTTTTAAACTGAGCCCAGAGAAGTTCCCTTCGTGGCTCAGTGATTAACGAACCCAGCTAGGATCGATAAGGATGCAGGTTCGATCCCTGGCCTCGTTTAGTGGGTTGAGGATCTATCTAGCATTGCCATGAGCTGTGGTGTAGGTTGCAGATGCGGCTCAGATCCCGTGTTGCTGTGGTTGTAGTGTAGGCTGGCAGCTGTAGCTTTGATTCAACCCCTGGCCTGGGAACTTCCGTATGCTGCAGGTGCAGCCCTGAAAAGCAAAAGTATAAAAAAAAAAAAAAAAAACCTGAACCCAGAGGGGAAATGAGAGTTGTGAGGGCTATGTGGAGGGACTCAGGACCCCCAATGTACACTCCCAGCCCAGTCCCTTTCCCCCAGGTCAAGTCCCATCTTGCGTGTTCACACAGGAGGGCCGCATGGTTAGATGGAAGCCTGTGGAGAACAAGAACAGCAGGTCAGGTTGGAACCCTGGCTTGGCCACACCCTTCCTGGGAATTCCTGGTCAAGTCACTTGGCTTCTCTGGGCCTCAGTTTCCTCATCTGTAAAGTGGGAATAAATAATAGCACCAACCTCACAAGGATCTCGTAACAATGACCTAGGTAGTGTAGTTTCTGGGGTATAGGAAGCCCTACATAAGGGCTGGAGGGTTTTTTTTTTTTTAGGCCTGCACCTGCGGCATATGGAGGTTCCCAGAGTAGGGGTCGAATCGGAGCTACAGTTGCCAGCCTTCGCCACAGCCACAGCAACGCAGGATCTGAGCCACATCTGAAACCTACAGCACAGCTCACGGCAACACTGGATCGTTAACCCACTGAGCAAGGCCAGGGATTGAACCCTCAACCTCATGGTTCCTAGTCGGATTCGTTAACTGCTGTGCCATGACAGGAACTCCTGGAAGTTATTTTATTACGGGGTCCTGACTAGTGAGGTGGTGTGAGGAGAAAGAGAAGCCATAGCAAGGATATCTTGTGCTCTCGTCACCATCAAAGGCACATTTAACTTACGTTCAAGTATACATGTTTAACAGAGAGAGAAAAATACCTGTTTAAAATAGTGTCTGGGAGGAGTTCCCGTCATGGCGCAGCGGAAATAAATCCAACTAGGAACCATGATGTTGCAGGTTTGATCCCTGGCCTCGCTCAGTGGGTTAAGGATCCAGCGTTGCCATGAGCTGTGGTGTAGCTCACAGACGCGGCTCAGATCCTGTGTTGTTGTGACTGTGGTAGGACTCAGGACCCCCAAAGGGAGTAGCCAGTGGCTACAGCTCCAATTAGACCCCTAGCCTGGGAGCCTCCATGTGCCGTGGGTGCGGCCCCCCCAAAAAAAGACAAAAAAAATTAAAAAAAATAAAGTAGTGTCTGGGAGTTCCAGACACCATTTGGAACTTGGAGAAGCAGCTGTGTTGTGGCTCAGCAGGTTAAAATCCTGACATAGTGTCTGTGAGGATGCAGGTTTGATCCCTGGCCTCACAAGCTGTAGCTTAGGTCACAGAAGTGGCTTGGGTCCAATGTTCCCATGTATGTGACGTAGGTTGCAGCTGCAGCTCTGATTTGACCCCTGGCCTGGAATTTCCATATGCCATAGGTGCGGTCCTAAAAAGAAAAGAAATAATGTCTGCCTAAGAACTCTACTTCTAAATACCATTTCCTGCAGCAAGGAACCAAGCTCCTAGAGAAGTGGCAGGTTTCAGGGCTGGGGCAGGGAAGTGTAAGATAAGCCTTGTGTCGGAAAGCAGGGGAATGCTCCATGAAAAGTGGTGACATGCTGAAAGGACCCAGCCGCCAGCTAAAAGGGGTTCCCTCGGGACAAAGCAGGGACCGTTTGAGCATCAATAAAGATAGGAAGCGCCGTGAACTGAGGTCTAAATCCATGGATTCATAATAAATCTCGACTCCACTCCCCCCTCTAAACACAAATCATTGGCCACCTTTGCAGGATGTTAGGGCATCATCTCATCAGCTAGAAAACTGGTAATAAAGGGCCAGAACCGTCAAATAAAATGAGATAAATCAGTGAGAGAAAGCACAGCGCTCCCTGCAGCCGGAGTGGCCCCGGCTCCTACCCTCTGAGTGCACTTCTGGGGTCTTTGCACATCCTGGCTTCGAATGCAACCCCCTGCCTCCTCTGGGCTTTGGGGTGGGGGGGTGGACCTTGGGTAAATGTCACCTGGCATGGGGTCTTTAGAGCCTGACCCTGAATGAGATGTGACCCTACTGTGTGGAGTCTTTGTGAGAAATTCCATGCCCGCCACCGCCTGGCTGGTGCACCCCGTTCCCCCCAACCCTAACATCTCCTGGCCTCTCCCTCTCTCTCCCGGCAGGTCTTTCCCCAGCAACTACTGGGACAAGTTTGTCAAGCGGAAGGTGAGAGGATGTGGATGGAGGTGGAAGGGCCTCCCAGGCTGGGTCCCTTGCCGCCACCAGGCCCTCTGAGCCCTGTCAAGCACTCGCTTGGTGTGTGACCTTGGGCGCGGGGCTTCGCCTCTCTGTTTGCCTCGGGTCGCCTGTCTGGAAGTGGGCGTGATAATCACCCTCCATCTGCAATGAGGTGACACGTGTCCCAGGCGTAGCCTCGTGCCTGGTGCGGAGTAGGGACTCGGTGAATCTTAGTCTTGAGGGAGGAGGGGAGGCAGCCGGTTTGAAGCGCACAGACTCTGGAGTTGGATGGTCTGCCTTCCTCCTCCCAGCTGTGCCAGCCTCTCGCGCCTCAGTTTCCCTCATATTCAAAGTGAGGGAATAAGAGGGTCAAGCCCCTCTTAGAGGGTTGTTGTAAAGATTATGCGGCCTACTATGTGACCATTATCTGGCCTGTAGGAAAGCACTGGATAAGTGTTGGCCATTACAGTCATTCATTCACTCAACAAATGTTTATTGAGCGCTTACTGTGAGCCAGGAACCATTTTAGGGACCTGGAATCCAAATGGAAAACACTGAGTTGGAAAGACAGATAAAGAACACATTGGAGTTTCCTTGTGGCGAAGCAGAAACGAATCTGACCTATATCCATGAGGATGCAGGTTCGATCCCTGGCCTCAGTCAGTGGATCGGAGATCCGGCGTTACCGTGAGCTGTGGTGTAGGTCGCAGACATGGCTCGGATCCCACGTTGCTGTGGCTGTGGCGAAGGCCGGCAGCCATAGCTCCAATTGGACCCCTAGCCTGGGAACCTCCATATGCAGTGGGCGTGGCCCTAAAAAGCAAAAAAAAGAAAGGAAAAGAACACATTTATAGTGTCCAGGTGGTGATAAGTGCTGTGGAGGAAAAAAAGCCATGAAGTAGCGGGGGGGACTTGGGTGTGGGCCCAGAGAGGCTGCTCTTCCCTGCAGCATGGGCAGCAGGTGAGGGAGTGAGCCAGATGGAAATTTGGGGGAAGAATGTCCTAGGCAGTGGGAACAGCCAGCGCAAAGGTCCTGGGGTAGGAATGTGCCTGGTGTATTTGAGGAGCTGTGAGGAGGCCAGTGTGGCTGGAGCAGAGCGAGTGAGGGGGGAGTGGGAGGAGCTGAGTTCACAGTTGACAGAGGCCCAGTTACATAGGATTCCTTGTCTACCTGCCTAACAGTAATAACTTGTCCCGATTAATTTGGCTAATGAATTAACTGGATCTTTATCACTTTTGGACCCTCCCTCTGAGAATCTGAAGAAGGCTCTGGAGCTCCTCCCCATGAAAACGCACCCCCGGTTTCTTGCACAGAGTTCCCACTGCCCCCTCGCGCCCCCCACCCCCGCCCCGTGTTGGCCATGGCCCTCCCACTCCAGTTTGTCTGCATGGCGCCCCCGCCCCGCTCTCCCGTGCAGGTCCTGGACAAGCACGGGGACATCTATGGGCGGGAGCGGATCGCCGAGCTGCTGGGCATGGATCTGGCCACGCTGGAGATCACAGCCCACAACGAGCGCAAGCCTGAACCACCGCCCGGGCTGCTCACCTGGTGAGCGAGGCTGACCCTGCACGGCCGGGGCGGGGGGGCAGGCAGGCGAGGGGGCCAGGGTCTGAGCCTCCCGCCTCTGGACACCCCTCTCCCCTCCCCACCCCACAGGCTCATGTCCATCGATGTCAAGTACCAGATCTGGAAGTTCGGGGTCATCTTCACAGACAACGTGAGGAGGGACTCGTGGGTGGGGGAGGGACCCGTGGGAGAAGGGCCCTAGGAGGCCTGGGGGCTCCACCCCAGGTGTCCCCGACCAGGGACTGAGTCCTGAGCTCCCGAGCACCTCTGATCCCGGGCCCCCGGGCGCCCAGAATGCTCTTCAATCCCCAGAACACGTCTCCCGCAGAGGGTTCCCCAACTCCGACGGCTTCTCATCCAGAAAGCCCTGTGGTTCTAGAGTGTTCCCGATCCTTCACATAACCCCCAACCAGAGATGGCACCTTGGCCCCCAGTGCACACCCAGCACTCTCGAATGCTCCTGGGCCCCCTGAGTGACCCCTGACCCCGTGTGCCCGCAGTCCTTCCTGTACCTGGGCTGGTACATGGTGATGTCCCTCCTGGGTCACTACAACAACTTCTTCTTTGCCGCCCACCTGCTGGACATTGCCATGGGGGTCAAGACGCTGCGTACCATCCTCTCCTCCGTCACCCACAACGGCAAACAGGTCTGGACAGGACCTGCCTGGGGGGCGGGAGCCGGCGGGAGGGGGCACGGGGAGGCTAAGGGGGGGGCAAGATGGTGAGACCCCTGGGGAGGGGGCAGGCCGCTGGGGCCGAACCGGGACAAAGACAGAGGAGGCCGGGCGTGGGGGGCGGCAGGCGGAGCGCGGAGCTGACCTGCGCCCCGCTGCCTACACCAGCTGGTGATGACTGTGGGCCTCCTGGCGGTCGTTGTCTACCTGTACACCGTGGTGGCCTTCAACTTCTTCCGCAAGTTCTACAATAAGAGCGAGGACGAGGACGAGCCTGACATGAAGTGTGATGACATGATGACGGTGAGCCCCTGCCCCCAGCAGTCTTGGGCACGTTGTTGACCATTCCTGACCCTCAGTTTTCCCATCTGGAAAGGGGGTGAGTAATAGTACCCGCCTGGTAGGCTTATCGTGAGGCTTCAGTGAGGCACTTTGAGCAGTGCCCGATGAATGTGAGCCATTGTTGTTATTTGAGCTTTTTTTTTTTTTTTGCCATCCTCAGGCATATGGAAGTTTCCAGGCCAGGGATCAGATCCGAGCCACAGTTGTGACCTAAGCCACAGCTGCAGCCGTTCCCGATCCTTAACGCACTGTGCCAGGCCAGGGATTGAACCCGCGTCCTTCAAATAATCCCAAACCAGAGATGGCACCTTGGCCCCCAGAGCACACCCAACACTCTAGAATGTTCCTGGGCCCCCTGAGTGACCCCTGACCCTGTGTGCCCACAGTCTTTCCTGTACCTGGGCTGGCACATGGTGATGTCATGTACCCGAGACACCACGCTTGGCACTCCTGTTACGCCACAGCGGGAACCCTGTTATTTGACCTTTTAAAGCTGTTATTATTAGAAAGGGGCTCAGGCAGAGTGCCTGACTTACAAGCCTTGTGGTTTTGAATTGGCTACTCACCTGCCCCGTGCTCTGTGTCCCCACCTGTGAGTGGGTGCATAATAACAGTGCCTACAGCCCTAGCGTTGCTTTCAGGACTCAGTGATGCTCGCTGACCATATAAGACTTAAAAGGCTTAGAATAGTACCTGGCGGGTGTTAGGGACCCCATAGATGTGAGCTACTGCTACCATGAGCTATAATTAAAAGACTCACGCAAAGCAGTCCATGCATATTTCTATTTTCTCTTCTATTCTTATAGCAGTGGTCGTAACCCACACTGAATTTAACCCCCCAGAGGCACGGGCAGCAGCTGAAAGCATCACCCCAGGGCTTTTCTCTCACAAGATGGCCTGTAATCTGGCTCTGTGCTCACGGGACCCACTAGCTCCTCAGCCCGACATTTGAGGCCCCATCAGACCTGGTCTTCTCACTCGGCCTTGTTCCCGCCTGTCACTGGTCTTAACTCTCAACCAAGACAATTGGGTTCTTTCCCCCCCAGGGGACACAGAAAAAACAGTGTGAAGTCTTTCCCAAGTACCAGGCTGACCACGTCCCTCCCTCTGCTCAGAACCTTCTTGTGGTTCCCCAGTACTTTTCCCATGGTGTACAAAGCCAGGGGAAGGCTAGCCTAGCCTGAGTCTAACCACAGGCCTTCTTGCTTTTTGCTGTCTGTTTGCCCGGTCCTCCTTCAGTTCCCCTAAGATCATGTGTTTCCTCCCAGCCCAAGCCTTTTGCATCTGCCATTCTCTCTGCCCTCCCACCCCAGGCCTTGTGGGCACACACCCCTTCACTTGATGCCTCACCTTCAGCTTAAATGCTGTCTCCTACAGGAAGCCCTCCCTGACCTTTGGCTGGACCTCATTTCTCTCCCCGCTCTTGCTCACAGGGCCTCCGTTTTTTTAGAGTCACTGAACCTATTTCAGTTCCTCACAGGAGCAAGAGGTCCTTTCCTCCCCAGTGGTGACATTGCATAAGTAATTTTCTCTGCTGGGAACATTCTCTCCCACCTAACATTTCCATCAAGTCCCACGTCACACATGTCCCCTCCTCTTCTAGGAAGCCTTGCCTGATCACACAGGCTGGGTCAGGCTTTTAGAGCTTCAACACATCCTGTGCTTCCCCCATCTCACCCCCGATTACACTGTGCCTTCCCCATCCTGGCCCTGAGCCCTCCCTATCACAACCCTAGATCGTTTCTGGGCTGTCACTATCTGATGCCAAGCTTGTGAGCCTGTGAGTGCAGGGTTCAGGGCTGTCTCAGTCACTGCCACGTGAGCTTGCCCCAGCCAGCCAAGGGCCCTGCAGGTACTCAGGCAGTTGTCGAATGATCAGATGTATGACTAACGTGCTTACATGCCCTGCTTCACAGTGTTACCTGTTTCACATGTATGTGGGTGTCCGCGCTGGTGGGGGCATTGGGGACGAGATTGAGGACCCAGCAGGCGATGAATATGAGCTCTACCGGGTGGTCTTCGACATCACCTTCTTCTTCTTCGTCATCGTCATCCTGTTGGCCATCATCCAGGGTCAGTGCTTTGTCGGGGCCGTGGGAGTGGGGGCTCAGTGGCCAGAGGCAGACCAGCTGCTTTCAGAGTGCAGGCCCAAGGTCCACTCAGCATGGATTCAAAGCCCAGCTCTGCCTCTTCCTACTGTGAGACTTGAGGCAAGTCACCTCGCTGAGCCTCAGTTCTCCATCTGTGAAATGGGGATGTTAATTATACTAGCTGTGAGAATTAAGTCGGTTCGTAGGCGGTAAGTGGTTGGCTCATGATAAGTGCTCAGTTAAGTGCTAGGTGTTTTTTTTTCCCCCAGGGCCACACCCGCGGCATGTGGAGGTTCCCAGGCTAGGGGTCTAATCGGAGCTGTAGCCGCCAGCCAGCACCACAGCCACAGCAACGTGGGGTCCAGTCCGCGTCTGCCACCTACACCACAGCTCACGGCAACGCCGGATCCTTAACCCACTGAGCATCGAACCCACAACCTCATGGCTCCTAGTCGGATTCTTAACCACTGAGCCACGATGGGAACTGCAGTGCTAGGTATTATTATTTTTAGGAAGCAGAGGGGAGCGATTAGGGAGAGGAGGGGTGGGAGGCAAGGAAGGTAACCAGGAGAGGGAGGATTCTGAACTGGGTCAGAGGTTGGGCACCGATTTGCACCCTGCCACTTCAGGTCTGATCATTGATGCTTTTGGCGAGCTCCGAGACCAACAAGAGCAAGTGAGAGAAGATATGGAGGTAGGTCGTACTAAGGGCGACCCAGAGGGGTCGTGGGACCCAGGGGGGTCGAATGGGCCTCAACTCTGGTATCTTCTGCAACCCACAGACCAAGTGCTTCATCTGTGGCATTGGCAGCGATTACTTTGATACGACGCCGCACGGGTTCGAGACCCACACGCTAGAGGAGCACAACCTGGCCAATTACATGTGAGCGTGTACCCGCTGGCCAATCAGGAGGGTGGGGCGTGGCCACTGACAGCCAGGGGCAGGGTACTGGGCATCTGCCCGTTAGGGAAGGGGGTGTGGTGTCCATGGGGGTGGGTTCCCAGCCAGCCAATCAGGAGAAGGCAAGGGTGGTCCTGACCTGTCTCTTGCTGCCCTCCCACCCCTAGGTTTTTCCTGATGTATCTGATAAACAAGGACGAGACGGAACACACGGGTCAGGTAAAGGGGTGTTGATGGGACGACAATGGGCAGGGACATGGAGAATTACAATATAAGGGCAATCAGCAGGTGGCAGTAAAAAGCTCATCTCAATAGCAAGCGTTTGAAAATGTGACCAACTGACTCTTCCCCATCCCCCACCCCAGGAGTCTTATGTCTGGAAGATGTACCAAGAGAGATGCTGGGATTTCTTCCCGGCTGGCGATTGTTTCCGCAAGCAGTACGAGGACCAGCTTAGCTGAGACACCCCCAGCTGGCCCTTCACCCCCACCTCAAGTGCCTTATTTTCACAGCAAGCCCCTTAGCTCTCCTCCCCCAAACCCTCCCCCCAAGGCAGCTGGGGCAGAGGTGACCATGTACTGGAGAAATAAAGTCTGTGCTACACCCCTGACGTCATTGTGTCGGATGGTTGATATCTGGGCTTCCTGGAATTCTGCCCTCCTCCCCTCCCCTCAGAAAACCAAGATGACGGCAGAGGCTGACGTCATGTTTATTGAGAGACAGGGGCATGTTGTGACCCCAGTGTGTGTCCACTGAGGAGAGCTGTCTTGTTCCTGACCGCCCCCGCTCGCAGGGACTCATTCCTGGATGTAGAGGTTGCTGGGGGCAGTAGGATCATCTGCTGGACGCGTCTCTACCACCACAGGCCTGGGGAAGGGAAAGAAAAGTCAGATCTTCATTCATCTCACAAAGGAGTTTACAGCGTCTGTGCCAGCAGACAGGGAGCTAGAGCAGTGAGTGAGCAGACGTGGCCCTGGAGGAGTTCTGTCTACAGCAGGAGGCTACATGAAGCAGTGAATTAAATGAGTGCAAAGAAGCATGAGGCATACAGCAGGGAAACACAGACCAAGGGGTCAGCTAAGGGGCCACCGAAGAATGGATTGTGGAGCCTGCAAGAAGCTCAGGAGGGAACTTGGTGACAGGGCAGGGAAGAGTGTCCTGGGCAGAGATCAACCTGTGCAAAGACCCTGGGGTGGGAGAGCGCCTGCGGCTCAACGTAGATGGCCTGATTTTGTGAGCTGTGACCAGGACAGGGTATTTATCTTGGGTCCACAGGAAGGTTTTATTTAATTTATTTTTTAGGGCCACTCCTGAGGCATATGGAGGTTCCCAGGCAAGGGGTTGAATCAGAGCTGCAGCCGGCCTACACCACAGTCACAGCAACAAAACGCCGGATCCAAGCCCTGTCTGCGACCTACAGTGCAGCTCATGGCAATGCCGGATCCTTAACCCACTGAGCGAGGCTGGGGATTGAACTCGCATCCTCATGGGTACTAGTCGAACCATGAAAGGAGCCATGACGGGACCTCCCCACAGGAAGGTTTTAAACAGGTAGAAAGTGACACCATCAGCTCTGGATTTTAAAAGACCCCTCTGGCATGTTGAAAGATCACATGGCTAAATCTGGGAGTGATTGTGCCTCAAAACAAATAATAATGGTAATAGATTACAACCCATAGAATAAAATGGAAATCCTTGAGACTATGCCGAAATCCACACAGAGACAGACACACATGGTGGGAAAGGGACAGTTCTCCACAGCAGAATGACAACTAAGAGATGTAAAAGGAATGATATAAAATCACCATTTAGTAATGACCCTAATGATAGATGCAGACAAAACCATCAATAGTAAAAACTAGTGGGTGAAAGTCTGATGAGAAATAGTAAATACATATAGTCTCAACATACGGCACCCAAAGATATTTATTAATACAAAGGAAATAAGAGTCACTTTACAGTGGAGAAACCTGACTCCGCCTTTAACCAAATGACCAAAGATAATATCATCTCTAATGGGACAAACTGATCTGATGCCCTGAGGACACACCATCACTTCTGTGATATTCCTGCCCAAAGGCTTAGCCTGGAAACCTCTGACCCAACGGAGGGACATTCTGTAAAACAGATTTCCTGTGCTCTTCAAAAGTGTCGAGATTGTGAAAGGCAAAGAAAGTCTGAAGGATGGTTCCAGGCTTAAAGCTAAAGAAACATGACTCTTAAATGTGGCCCATCATCCTGGATTATATCCTGGACCAGAAAAAAAAAAAAAGGGATTATTTTTTTGGTTAGAAAGCACAGCATTGGGACAACTGGTGAGACTTGAATGGGTGTGTGAATTAGAAAGTGGTGATATCTCAGTGTTATTTTCTGGATTTTTGATGCCGTGTTTACAGGAGTATGTCCTGGCCTTGATTTAGGAAACAGACACTGATATTTTTAGGGGTAAATGGGCCTCATGTCTGCAATTTACATGCAAAAAGAAAAAAAATTATACATACATGAAAGAGAGGAATAAAGCAAGTGTGGTGTAAAAATAACCTGGGGAGTCTGGGTGAGGCAGATACCGAATTTTAAAATTTATTTTTACAACAGCTCTGAGAGAGTCTAAAGTTATGTCAAAATAAAAAGTTAAAATAAAAACTGAAGATTCCCCCTTGGCTGCTGGGCAGGAAACGGACTGCAGGGGGGCAGGGATGGAAACAGGGAGACCGGGTGCGAGGGTGTCCAGGCCAAAGATACGGGTGGCTAGGGACACCTCAGGGTGCCCTCTCCACATCAGAAGCCCCCCCCCAGGTCCTCTGTCCCTCCCCCAAGTGCATACCTGGGGGAGCCAAGCAGACGGAAGGTGAGGGAGGGGTCTCTCAGCTCCTGCAGCAGCTGCGGGAAAAGGTGCCGAGTCAGTGTCTAGAAGACCTTTCCCCTTTCCCTTAAAGACAGCAAGGCCAAGGTCTCTGAACTCCTCGGGTTCAGAAATAATCATTCTTGCTACCAGCACTCATCAGCTGTGTGACCTCAGGCAAGTAACTTAACCTCTCTGCACCTGATTACTAACCACTGAAATCGTAGAACCTACCTGATAAGTAATCACGAAAATTAAGTACAAAACAAAAGAGTCTGACACAGAGCATTTCATGAGCTAACCACCAGTTTGTTTGTTGTTTTGTTTTTGCTTTTTTTAGAGCCGCACTTGCGGCACGTGGAGGTTCCCAGGCTAGGGATCAAATCAGAGCTACAGCTGCCAGCCTGCACTACAGCCACAGCAACGCAGGATCCAAGCCTCGTCTGTGACCTACACCACAGCTCATGGCAACTCCAGATCCTTAACCCACTGAGTGAGGCCAGGGATCGAACCTGAGTCCTCATGGATACTAGTCAAATTCATTACCAGTGAGCCACAGCAGGAACCTGTCTGAACTGACACTGGAGGATGCTTCTCCTCCAGGACTTCCGCCCTGACCCAGTTCTCCCCGGTCACCTGAGGAATGAGAGGACTGACATGGGAGGGGCTGGGATGGAGGAACTTACCTGGTCTGAGCCTAGAGCCCACACCTGCACTCCATGCTTCCAGAAGGCCTGCAGCCGCCCCCCGACCATAGCTGGGAGGAAAGCAGTACCTGTTACCCTTGTTTCACGTAAGCCTCCAACCTGGACCCCCGGCCCTACCATCCGCGCACATACCCACGGCCTCCACTGCTTCAGTCATGGGGATCTCTGGAGTTCGAAGCCCCCGGACTGGGGCCCCCTCCGGGGTCACCAGCTTCAGAGACCCTAGGAGATAGAGAGGTTTTTTTTTTTTTTTTCCTCTGGCCGCACCGGCAGGGTACAGAAGTTCCCAGGCCAGGGACAGAACGCTCGCTGCTGTGGCCGCAGCTGCGGCAACCCGGGATCCTTAATCACCACGGCGGAACTTCGGAGAAGAGGCTTTAAGAGCAGTAAGGAGAAGGGCTCAGAAAATTGCTGAGGGACCAAACAATAGATTCGATGTGAGAAGCAGAGCGGGATGGGCAAGGACTGGAGCGGCTCAGCCTTCCTGAGAGGGATGGGGGTCTGGGGGTCCAAGACCCAGGAACTGTTGGAGAAAGAGGGGGAGGAGGGTCCTTACCGTCCATCAACACCATCACTTTGTCTTCCTCGACCTGAGTCACCTGCACTGGTCCCTTGTGCTCTGCTTGGGAAGCAAAGGTTCAAGGACCAAGTCCACCTCACTCCACCTTCCTCCGCTAGGCACGCTCTCCATTCCCGAGCCAGCAGGACACCCGCTCCGTCCCAGAGTTCCCCACCCTCCATCATCCATCCCACCTATCGCTCTCCCGCCCCCTGTCGGTTCCAGCCCTCTCCCAGTTACGCCTCAGGCTAAGCACCGCCCAGCCGCCCGGACCCAACCCTCCCAAACTGGTAAGCCCACCCCTCCCAGAGCCTGCCCCTCTCACCTGTGCTCATCTCGCCCAGCCAGCAGGAGAGCGCGCCGAAGCGCACGGTGTGGAAGAGCACCGACTTCGCCGGCCGCCCGGGGCTCACGCCGATGCACACAGCGGGCAGCTCGGAGCCTGGCCCGGTGAGCAGTGCGAACACCGGCAGAGGCGTCGGTAGGGGGAACAGCACCTGCTGCGGGCCGCACGGGGAGGGGGGGGCGGGCTCAGCGGAGGTTTGGGGCGGGGCCCGAGAGGGTCGGGGTCTCGGAGGACTGCGGGCGGGGGGCTTCCGAGGTGTTTCCTGAGCCCTCAGTCTTGGGACGTGCCATCTAGAAACTTCAGGGGGTGAGGCCTCGTGGGCTTAGAAATGGACAGGTGTGGCCTCGGGGTGGGCGTGGCTCCCGGGGGGGGCGTGCCGCCGTGGTGACAGAAAAGCAAGACCCTCCAGGTGGGGTGGCCTCGAAGCCAGCAGTCGCCCGAAAGACTCTTAAGGACCTGAATGGGGTCTCCCTAGGGACCCGGGGCGGCGAAATAATTAGGCCACAGGTGAGGGGCGGCGGTTAAGGATCCGGAAGACCTCAGAAGGGGGAGCCTCCAGGTGGGCGGGACCTGGGGGGAGTTTGGGGCGGGGCCTCGGCTGGAAGGCCGACAAAGCGTGCAGCGGCCGGCCGTCGCCCTTGAACCTCGCAAAGTCCCCAGCGTCTGCGGGCCCCCTACCCGGACCAGCAGAAACTTGTTCATGGGCTGGTACCACTGAAGCAAGACCACGGATGTCTCCAATGCCCCGCAGAGGAACGGGCCGCCGGTGCTCGCGCCCTCCGCTGTGGAGGTGGGTAAGGGCGAATTAGAGTTAATCCTCTCTCCCTCCCCCCGCTCCCCCCTCAAAGGCCACGCATCTTCTCCCCCCCCCCCCCACCCTTAACTCTGCAACCCTCTCCGGTAGAAAGTCCCGCCCATTCCCTGCACACCCTTGGGGTTCTCTCTCACCCACACAGCATGCCCGGCAGCCTTTGGTGTCGT
The DNA here is from genome assembly GCA_004024745.2 of Catagonus wagneri. Classification (NCBI taxonomy): domain Eukaryota; kingdom Metazoa; phylum Chordata; class Mammalia; order Artiodactyla; family Tayassuidae; genus Catagonus; species Catagonus wagneri. The sequence goes on along the minus strand of PVHT020000178.1, from coordinate 912,926 downwards.
GGATCTTGGTGGAGACCATGTTTTTCCTGCAGAGGAAAGTAGGCGTGAATGTGGGGAGACACGGCATGCATCCGGCATTAGAGGGATCAGTGGTGCCACTGGGGGCGGGTACCTTGCCAGTAGCCGGTGGGGACTAATGTGAGCGATGGGGTTGCCTGCTCTGGCCTCTTTCCGTTCCAGCAGGCCCAGGATGCTGTGAGAATACAGGTAGGGGGTCTTCCCTGCAGGGTGTGTGCACAGGAAAAGCAGGCAGTTAGGGGACGCTGCACTTTTCCCCTAGTCCTTCGCTCCACCCCAGCCCTTTGAAACGCCCAAGACTTCAAGTCTCAAGCATCTTTATTTATTCATTTTTCATTTGACAGCTTTTAAATACCCACCATAGACCAGGCACTGTGCCGGGCTCCAGTGTAAAATAATGTTCACTACCCTCGTGGTGTCTGTAGCCACGTGAGAAACGATGGGCGCTTCTCCAGTCAGATGAATTCACACATATTACAAAGTTTAAGAAAAAAAATCTAGAAATTCTGCAAAAGTGTGTCATCACGGGTGTGAGATCAGTGGGCTCACAAGGCCTATTTGGCTTGGCGTCTTACTCAGAAATTAGAAATGCTTGCACAGGAAGTGTTTAAAAAACAATGACACAAGGAGTTCCCATTGTGGCTCAGTGGTTACCGAATCCGACTAAGAACCACGAGGTTGCAGGTTCGATCCCTGGCCTTGCTCAGTGGGTTAAGGATCCAGCGTTGCCATGAGCTGTGGTGTAGTTCGCAGACGCGGCTCGGATCCCGCGTTTCTGTGGCTGTGGTGAAAGCCGCCAGCTACAGCTCCTGTTAGACCCCTAGCCTGGGAACCTCCATATGCTGTGGGTGCAGCCCTAGATAAGGCAAAAAGACAAAAAAAAAAAGACACAAAATTTTAATCTACAACTTGTTCACACTATTTTAGTGGGAATAAGTATTAACGATCATCTGAACATCAAAGGAATGTAAAGACTAACTTCTTGTAGAAATTATTTCAAAACTGACTTGAAAGAGGCACTGTTGTGAGCCCCATTTGGCAGATGGGGAAACTGAGGCTCGGGGAACAGAATTCTCTTGCCCCAAGTCCCATAGTGAAAATATGGCGGGAATTGCAACTGTGGACTCTGTGAAAGGGGAAGCCTAATTTTTTTCAGCTGTGCCCATCTATCTCCCAGCCCCCTGACCCTTGACCCCTTAAATTTTAACCCCCACCCCTCCCACCCAAGCCCACCTGAGAGAGACATGAGGACATTGTTGATGGAGTACACCCAGGTAGTCCGGCTAGAAAAGAGCTGCAGAAGATGGGGGGAGATGGCTCCCGTAAGACCCCAGCCGCCCCCAACTCCAGCCCCCACCCTTGGCCCACCCTGGGTGCCGCCCCTCACCATCTCCAGCGTGGCCTCCTGGTCATTTCGGTTCAGGATGAAAATGCCTTCCTCGGCCCCCAGGAGCAGATGCTGGTCTGGGGGGACAGATACGAGGATGCTGGGATCTGCCTCATCACGGGAGACCTTCTGGACCCCCGCATCTGACCCCAAACACCATTACACTGTTCCCCAGCCCTGACACTCAATTCTCTACTCTCGCCCCGACACTGACACTTCTGGCCTCTGTTTCTCCAAATCTGAACTCAAACCCTGACCCGTTCCCCTGAGCTCCTCTCATTCTCACAGCCTCGGGCTTTCCCCGATCCGGTGGTTCTTTCATCTCTGACCTGTAAATCCTAACCCTCTGTGCCCTCAATTCTGACCCCAGCATTAGACGTGCTTCCCCACATAGGCCTCTAAATTCTGTCACTCTTTCTCCCCAGTTCTGGTCCCTGAATGCTAATTCTGTCTCAACATTGATCCTAAAAGTCAGACACCCCAACATGTGGCCTTTGGGCCAGTGTGACTCTGCAAACTCTAATACTGTTCCCTTAACATTTGCCCTTCAGTGACTCTGTCTCCACATCTTTGATCCCCAGACTCTGTCCTTGTCTGCTACATTCTAATCCCGAAAACTCCTGACCCCGAAATACTGATCCTAGGCTCTTGACCATGAACCTCCAACTGAGATTAATGGGAGTCCACCTGTCCGGATCCTGTACCCCAAACTCTGACCTTTCTCCTGTATCCGACGCTCCTTGCCTACAGACTCTAATTTTCCCAGTTCTCACTCTCAAACTCATTTTCACTCCACCCATCTTCGATCCCTAAACCCCAACCGTAACTCCTGGCTCTGCCCCTGCCTCCGCTCCGCCGCTCCCCACCCTGGTAGGACCCTCTGTGCCTTCCATTAAGGGCCCTCCCCACCCCCACCACCTTCTCCATGACCCTCCTGAATGCTCACCCTTGGTGGAGGGGTGTGTCCAGGCCGCCGTGCTGTGGATCCGGAGGGGGCAGCCATTGAACAACTTTACGAGGAGGGCACATCCCTGGGGCCGGGCAGCCGCAGATCCAGCAAAGAGGAAGAGGGCACAGGAAGGTGCAGTGGTTAAGATTCCGAAGCAAGGAGTTCCCGTCGTGGTGCAGCAGAAACGAATCCGACTAGGAACCATGAGGTTGTGGGTTCGATCCCTGGCCTCGCTCAGTGGGTTAAGGATATGGTGTTGCTGTGAGCTGTGGTGTAGTTTGCAGATGCGGCTCGGATCCCGCATTGCTGTGGCTGTGGCGTAGTCAGGCAGTTTCAGTTCCGATTAGACCCCTAGCCTGGGAACCTCCATGTGCTGCAGGTTCGGCCCTGAAAAACCAAAAAAAAAAAAAAAATCCGAAGCAAGGGTGCTGAGAGGTTCAAGTCCTGTCCCTGCCTCCTCAAAGCTTTATAAGCTTGGAAACCTCGGTGCCTCAGTGTCCTCATTTCGAAGTGCGGGCAATACCCAGTTCTGTCGGGAGTTCCCATCGCGGCTCAGTGGAAACAAACCAGACTAGTATCCATGAGAATGCAGGTTCGATCCCTGACCCCGCTCAGCGGGTTAAGGAGCAGGTGTTGCTGTGAGCTAGCTCGTATCCCATGTTGCTGTGGCTGTGGTGTAGGCTGACAGCTGTAGCTCCCATTCGACTCCTAGCCTGGGAACCTCCATATGCCGAGCCTGTGCCCCCCCCACCAAAAAAAAAACACCTAGCTCTGTGCTACTTCCGCTTAGCGCTGAAGGTACACACCAAGCAGACATGAGAACAGCGCCTGGCACAAAGCAGTGCTCAAGTGTCACCTGTAGTCATTATTAGTCTTCTCGGCCCCACCCCCACCCCCCGCCAGGCATTCCCAGCCCCACCCAGAGGTGCGAATCTTCAGCCCAGCCGGCCTTACCTTTCTTTTCATCTTTTCCTTCTTGGGGGGCAACAGCGGGGGCTGGTCAGGCTCCCGGAGGGCTGGGTTCCAGAGTGAAGGTTCTGAGACGGGGTGGGGAAGATCAGCCCCCAACGCCCCCTCCCCCTCCAGCCCGGGCCCTACCTCTGCCCACCCCCCTCCCCAGCCCGCCCATTACCTGAGTGGGCAGTGAGGTGCGGGCTGCGGGTGGCCGGGGGAGGCCCAAGATGCGGGGTGCGTGGAGGAGGCCCGCTGGCGCACCGGACCAGCACCCCCGGGCTCAGCTGCCCCTCATCCCCAGTGACCCCGGGACCCTCATCGGATGGAGAACGGAACTTGGGCTTCGGAGACAGAGAAGGAAGGTGGGGAGACGCATTATATGACCTCAGGGAGAGAGCGGCCCGCACACTCTGCATCCACCACAGCCGACCTCAGCCCGCAGCGCTGACCTTTTCCCCAACGTCCCACCACCACTCCAGCCCCCCCGAACCCACACCCCAGCATTGACACACTCCAGCAACTAAAGGGTTCATGCCGGGTGCAGCAGGGGGTTCAGAGGACCAGCCACTGCCTGTGTCCCACCCCCAGGTTCAGGGAGGCCACCTCCAGATTCCAATGTGCCTATTATCCCAGTCTTCCCAGACCGCGGGGGCCCTGGTATCCCAGACTCTGGCCCGTGACAGCTCCGTGTCCCAGCGTCTGTGGACGCTGGCCTCCCGGCCCCCAGCCTCCCAGCTCAGGCCCAGGGCCTCACCTTGGGGGGCAGTGGAGGAGGCGTGTCTTCTGCAGGGGTGGGGCTGCGGCACAAAGATGGGGTGAGCAGGTGGGGGGTGGGGGGGACAGGGAGGGACTGGGGTGGTTCGGGGCTGGGGTTCCGAGCTCAGGAGGGTCAGAGGGTGGCTCAGTCTGGGCTGGAGCTGAGGGCTTAAAGGACTGATAACCATGTGCTGACAACGCATCAAGTCTCTGCATCTTCGCACCCGCCTAGCAACACAGATCACACGAGCTCCCGGGGGGCGCACTTGGTGCTGGGTGCACCGCACGCGGACCTACTGCAGCCGAGATGGGTGGCATGGGTGGGTGGGCCCCTGAGGTTGACACAGGCCTGGGGCTGGGGCCGACAGGGGTCTGGGCTGGGGTGGAGGCTGGGGTCTGGGGCTGAGGAACCGGAAAGGTTCCATCTGAGGCTGGGCAAGAAGGTGCAGAAAGACCTTGGTGAAGGAAGGTGGGGGTGTGGAGGGCTGGGTCAGGGGTCAGGGGTCAGGGGTGAGCAGCAGTCTTACATGTCCACGTCGTCATAGTCGTCGTCGGACTCCGACTGGTGCCTCCTGAGGAGGGACAGGCATGAGCCGCCGGCCGTCCCCACCCACGGCCCAGCCCCCTCCCGCCCTGAGGGTCCCTGACCTGGGACTGCTGCTCCTCAAGTCTCCAGGGGGCTGTAAGTGAGCCTGTGGGACAGCAAAGGGTCAGCGGTGGCCGCGGAGCGGGGTGGGCGGTGGGGCAGCAGGGGAGGCAGCTCACCGTGTTGGCCGTGGGTCTGGACTCCATTCCTCTGAGCCTCCTGAACTCCATGTGCCGCCCTGGGGGGGGGGGGACGGTGACACGCGGTGAGCCGGGGACGCGGGTTTGGGAACAGAGGAGTAGAACTGGGGGACAGGGAGTTCCCAGCTTGGTGCAGCGGAAACGAATCCGACTAAGAACCTTGAGGTTGCGGGTTCAATCCCTGGCCTCGCTCAGTGGGTTAAGGATCCGGTGTTGCCGTGAGCTGCGGTGTAGGTTGCACACATGGCTCGGATCCTGTGTTGCTGTGGCTGTGGTGTAGGCTGGCAGCTATAGCTCCGATTAGACCCCTAGCCTGGGAACCTCCACATACCATGGGTGCGGCCCTAAAATGACAAAAAAAAAAAAAAAAAAGAACTGGGGGGCAGGCCTGGGGGCAGGATCTTAGGACGGGAGCAGCCCCTTGGTGGAGGGATCTTGCTTTACAAGGGTTTCATCCAGTGGTCAGGTTTTTTTTGTTTTTTGTTTTTCTTCTTAGGGCCACACCCGCGGCATATGGAGGTTCCCAGGCTAGGGGTCCGATTGGAGCTGCAGCTGCCACCCTATGCCACAGCCACAGCCACAGCAACGCAGGATCTGAGCCGAGTCTGTGACCTACACCAGAGCTCATGGCAATGCCCGATTCCTGATCCACTGACCGAGGCCAGGGATCAAACCCGCATCCTCATGGATACTAGTCGGATTCGTTTTCCCTGCATTGCAACGGGAACACCAGGGCTCAGTTTTTGAGACAGTGGAGGTAGGGGCTTAGAGTGGTTATAGAGTGTTTTTAGGCTCCAGCTGGGGATCGGGCATCTGACCAACATCTCTGGGTCCCTGGGAGCCCTGGTGGCCCTGGGAGTCTCAGGGGGTCTGCCTGCAGGTCAGTCTCAGGAGGTCTCTAGAGTCACTTTGTAGATGAGGCGGTGATGCGGTTCTTGGGGGTCTCGGGTGGGGTCAGACGGTGATGGGGGTCTCCGGGGTCTGTCTGGAAGTGACGAGCGTCTCTGGCAATCTGCTGAGGGGGTGAGCGAGGGCCCTTGGATTACGGGGTCAGGTGTCCCGAAGCGGAAGGATTCTCTACTCACGACAGCAGTCCGCGTCTGGGGTCCCCAGGGAGCTGGATCGATGGGTGGATCTGATCCGCCGAGGGATGGCAGGGGGTAGCTGGGCAGAGCGGTGGCGCGTCAGGCCCGTGGCCCTCCAGCAGCCCCCACCGCCCTGTGGGCCCAGCCTGGAGCCCTGGCCTCTCCCGTAACCCCTGCGCCCCCAGCCCTGTGCCCAGGCCCCACCCTCCCTGGCAGCAAGGGGGCGCTCCAGCCTGAACAGAGGCGGGGAGGTTCCACGGGTTCGTCAGCCAAGGGCCCCTCACCTCGGGCTCCTCATCTTCAATCTCGCCCACAGGGGCCCCCTTCCCCGGGTTCCTCAGCTTGTCGAGAAGGTCTAGGATCAGGCCTCTGTTTAGCCCAGGCTGGGACACCAGCTGATGCTGGGGAGGAGAGGGGGGTGTCAGCACACCGAGGGCTGGGGCGGTGTGGACAGGGCTGGGACAGGGGCTCCGGAACCCATCTGAGGGAGTCGGGAGAGGAAGCTGCCGATAGAAGAAGAAGGCAGCGGTTTCTGAGGAGTCTGAAGGGGTTTGAGGAACTTAAGGGAGCTGGAGAATCCCAGAGGTGTCTTAGGAAGGACTGGGGTTCCCCCTGGAATTCTGAGTGCACCCAGGAATGCGTCCTGAAGCCTTTGGGAATTTGTTGAGCTTTAAGATCTCAGTGTATCCGGGGGAAAGGTCTGGGGTACAATTTGGAGGGTCTTAAGGGGGTGTTCTGGGGAATTCAGAGGAGCTGGGGACTCTGAAAGGACATGGAGGTTTTGTGGAACAAAATTATCAGTGTTCTAGGGACCTGCGGGAGGCCCTGGGGGCCCGGGGGTGCATCTGGGAAGGCTTCTCGGGGGGTGGGGGGGCTTTACACTGAGCATCTTGGTGGCGCCGGGTCGTTTCTTGGGGCTCTTGGTGAGGGTGACTTTGACAAAGTTGTGGAAGGCAGCCGACCTTGGGAGGAAGAAGGCAAGATCTGGGGTGACGGGACCAGAGACCCTCCCATCAGACAACCCCCCGACCCCCGCTTCCCATCAGCCTCTCTTACCATTTGCCTTTTTCCTTTAGCCTCGGGGGCTGGTAGCCACTCTTGGTCATGAGAAAGAGAACTCTAGAAGCATAAGGACAGGACAGGGGTTCAGACTGCCAGAGGGCATCAGACCTCATGGCTTGAGGGGGCCCCCTAATAGCGCCGAGGTCAGCAGAGAGCAAAGTGAGGGACAGAGTGAGAAGGATCAGGTTTTACAACACCCAGGACGCCACCTCCAGGGGACACTGCTTAGCACATCACAGACACCAGCGGTCTCAGACGGAGCCTCAAGACGGGCTCCCTGCGCTGGGGGCTTCTGGTGCAGGGTGGGGGTGGGGGCTGGGGGAAAGGTTTTTTGGGTTGAGGAGCTTCTGAGGGTCTCAGATGGGGCTCCAAGGAAGGTGGGGTCTCCTATAGGGGGGTCTTGATGTGGGGAAGCAGATGGGTGTTCAGGGGCAGAGTTGAGTCGGGTCTCTGGGACCTGGGGACCTGCCACAACTGCCTACCTGAGAGGGTGCACGTCAAAGAGTGGTGGCTGTAGCTCAGCTAATTCGATGGCGGTGATGCCCAGGGACCAGATGTCACACAGCTCATTGTATCCCCCCTTCAGGGCCACGGCTGCCACTTCCGGGGCCATCCTGGGGGTGACACAAGGAGGGGGAGGGGAGAATCTTTGGTGGCGGGGGGGCCGGAGAGAGACAGAGAAGGAGAACGGGACACAGAGCGAGCCAGATGCAGAAACATAAGGATGGAGAGAGACGGAAAAAGCCAGAGAGAGGCAGAGGCAGAGAGATACAGACAGACTAGAAGACACCGACAGACAGACAAACATGGACAGAGACAAAAAGACAGGGAGCAGTTCCCATTGTGGCTCCGTGGTAATGAACCCGACTAGCGATCATGACGATGCGGGTTCAATGCCTGGCCTCGCTCAGTGGGTTAAGGATCCAGTGTTGCCGTGAGCTGTGTTGTAGGCTGCAGATGTGGCTCGGATCCCGCGTTGCTGTGGCTGTGGCATAGCTGTAGCTCCGATTCCACCCCTAGCCTGGGAACTTCTATATGCCGCACCTGCAGCCCTGAAAAAAAAGGGGAGGGGGAGACAGAGATCAGGATGAAAGTCAACCCTGAGGGGCCCAGGTGAAGGGGCACAGAGACCCAGGCAAATGCAAAACTCAGAAAAGAGCCAAAGAGAAGCCAGAACATTCCACAGAGAAAGGCAGAAGCAGGGCAAAAAGCCAGGGCGGGAAAAGTCACTGTGCCCCACGCCACCTCTAGCTGCCGGCCAGGCGCCCCTCACCAGTAAGGTGTCCCGATGAAAGAGAGGCGTCGAGCCAGCGTGGCCCCGATCTGGGCCGAGATACCAAAGTCAGCTGGAGACAGAGGGAGGAGCAAATGACCTGGGGTCCCCTGGCCGCTCGGTCCCCCAGCCAGTCTCTTTCCACCAAACCCCCGCCCAGCAACTCACCCAGTCTGACCTCCCCAGCATCATTGATGAGGATGTTGGCTCCCTGGGGATGAGAGCGGGGATTAGAGGCTGTCAGAGATACTCCCCCAAGGCCAATGCTGCCCCCACGCCCTGGCCGCACAGCACCCGAAGCCCTGCAAGCACCACTCCTATCTTTGCCCCCACCCCAAGGCCACCTTCCTGCCCCTAGACCACCTTGATGTCCCGGTGTATCTTCTTCTGTGAGTGTAGATAGGCCAGTCCCTGGAGAGGAAGGTGGGGCCCATGAGTGTCTGGGGCTGGAGCAGGGCCCTGGCCCTACCTCCCCAAGCCCCCGCCAGCATCTCCTCACCTGGAGCACTTCCCGGCAGACGTAGCTGATCTGGAGCTCTGACAGGGGGCCTGTCACTGCAAAGGTCACCAGGGCATGGCATTGGGTCGGGCGGGGGGGCAGGAAACCTGTCCCCACGAGCCCCTGGTCGCCACCCACACTAGCTGAGGATGCCACATGGGGACGGGGAAAACAGGATGGGACAAGCGGCAGGAGGAGGCAGACGAGTGTCAGGGGCAGAGAGAGGCAGCGAGGCAGGGAACCAGAGGCCAGAGGGTCATTCAACAGATATTTACTGCGCGTCTGCTGTGTGCGCGCCACCACAGCGGGCAGCGGGTGCAGTACCGCTGTGTTCTCTGCCCTCATGGAGAGAACACTCCAGTGGGGGACACGGATGGGAGACAAAGACAAAGAGGTAAAATACACAGTACGTGAGATGCTAGTAACTAGTAAGAAGAAAAATAAAGCAAGAAAAGACAACAGGAAATACGTGTGGGAAGGGGTATGACATTTGACACGGCATGCTCGGCAAAGGCAACTCTGAGAAGGTGACGGGGGTGACGACGAGGGGAGCAGACCCGCTCAGATGGGGAACAAGAGGAGCAAGTGCAAAGGCCCGGGGGTAGGAGGGTGCCCAGAGGATCTGGAAAGCAGCGAAGTGGGTGCAGTGAAGGCGAGTTGGGTCAGCTTGAGGTGCCGGTGGGGGTCAGACTGGAGGGTTGTGATGAGAAATTCGGGCTTGTCTTTGGGGAGAATGGAGGCACGGGAGGGCACTGAACAGGGGGTGATGTCACTGTAAAATGAGGAAAGGCAGAGAGAGACAGGGGGCAGGGGGAGAGAGATGGAGAACCAGGAACACATCCAAATTGAGGCAGAGAAAGAAAGACATGGTCAGAAACCAAAATGTGGGAAAACTGCCACATCGAGAAAGAGAGAGGAGTTCCCCGGTGGCTCAGTGGGTTAGGATCCGGTGTTGTCATGGCTGCTGCTTGGGTCACTGCAATGGCGCGGGTTCAGTCCCTGGCCTGGGAACTTCCGCATGCAGTTAGGTACAGCCAAAAACAAAAACAGAAACAAAACAAAACAGAGAGAGAGAGAGGGAGAAAGACACAAAGAGGTGGAGAAGATACCATAGAAAGATGACAGACAGGAGTTCCCGTCATGGCGCAGTGGAAATGTATCCGACTAGGAACCATGAGGTTGCGGGTTTGATCCCTGGCATCGCTCAGTGGGTTAAGGATCTGGTGTTGCCATGAGCTGTGGTGTAGGTGGCAGACTTAGCTCAGACCTGACATTGCTGTGGCTGCAGTGTAAGCTGGCAGCTGTAGCTCCAATTCGACCCCTAGCCTGGGAACCTCCATATGCTGCAGGTACGGCCATAAAAAGCAAAAGCAAAAAAAAAAAAAAAAAAAAAAAAAAAAAAAAAAAAAAAGGCAACAGACAGAGTGGTCTGAGATCAGGTCACAGGCTGGCAGTGAGTCACTTCCTGTCTGTGGGCCTCAGTTTCCCCCCCACACCCTAAGAACTCCTTAATGAAGTCCTTCCTTTCCTGACATTGGAGGTCCTGGGCTGGAAGGAGACAGAGATGAGCCTCAGAAACTGAGAAGTGATCAGAGGCCTGCCCCCACCTCCCAACGCTCCATGAGTGACAAGCGGGCTGAGAGAATCAGAAATGCATTCACTCATTAAGTAAACATGTGGGCACTGATGATGGGGCCAGAAATGCAGAAATGCTCAAATTCAAGAACGGATCTTGGCGAGAAAATGCAGACGCAGAGGAAGATGGGGTGGGGGAAGTAGAAGGGAACATCACAGGCAGAAAGGCTGGGCCTGGACTCGCAGGCGCTGGAGGACACAACTTGGGGCCCACCGGGTCACCCCAGTCACCCTGGCATCACTGGGGCCAGGCCAGGCCCAGAGCAGGGGCTCATTGTGTGAAATAGGGGTCAGAAAGGCAGTCCCAGGAGACCCAAAGGCAGGGACGGGACAGGTGGATTGGAGGGGCAGGGGCTGCCTGGACCCCCCTGCCCTTCGCCTTACCTTGGTAGATGTCCTGGAGAGAACCAGCCCCACAGAATTCCATGCAGATCCAGAGCTTCTGCAGCCTGTTCAAGAGCAGAAATAAATGATTATTCATAGGACAGCTCCTGGCTCACTGTCCATCTTGTTCTAGTACAACAAGAACTTTAACGTAAGACCCCTCATCTCTCTATTGCCCATCAGAGTGAGATTGTCCCACTCCCATTTTATAGACGGGGAAGCTGAGGCTCAGGGAGGAAATATACGTTTAGGGTCAAGTGGAATCAAAGCCAGGTCTCTGGGCTCCTGACCCACGACATCCTCTGTGGTCCCATGCTAACCTAGGAGACAGCGCACGGACCTCATAGGTTGTGGAAGCTCGATGGGGACAGAGGAGCCCAGGATGCCAGGTCTTGGGGACAGAGGTCATTATCGAGGCATCTGGGGTATTAATTTGGGGGTCAGGAAATTAAGGGGTTCACCTTCAAGGAACAGAAAGTGAAAGTGGGGGACCCGAAGAGCAGGATGGTGAAAGATTAGTTTTAGGGGACTCGTTTTCAGGTTTGGTTACTATGAAGGGATTCACTTGAGGGAACCCAGGTCAGAAATGAGAGTTCTGGATTAGAGATTAGATCTGGTCAAAAAAAGTGGGACTTTGGTCCAGGATTGGAGGTCAGGTTAAGGGGCCCCCCCAGTCAGGAACTGGGAGTTCGGGGGTAGAGGCTGGGCTGGCTGCCAGGGCAGGTCCGGGGCTCATCACCAGAGATAACTCCCATGGTAGGCCACGATGTTGGCGTGCCGACAGGTTTTCAAGATGAGGATTTCCTTCTGAAGTGTGGAAACATCATCGTCTACAAGGAAGGGCAGAAGAGAAGAGGCTGCTGCAGGGAGGGAGTGCGGGGCAGAGCCCAGTGTCCCGGGAGGCCGGGGGGTGTGGGGAAGGAGCTCCTGGGTCCTCTCCTCACCAGGCTCCATCTTTACCATCTTCAGTGCCACCAGGTCCCCCGTCACCTTGTCTCGAGCCTTGTAAAGGGGAAGTTGGCAGTCAGGCGGGCTCCATTTGCCTGAGTCCTCCTCAGCATCCCTGAACCAAAACCAGGCACCGGGACCCTCCTGCATCCCCTTCCCTTCTTGGGCCTCACCCCAGAGGTCACTGGCTTGAGGGTGATGGAGAAGGACAGAGTTCCTCACCTTGAAGACTTCGCCATAGGTGCCGCCACCCAGCCGCTGCAGCAGGTCGTAGTGGTCCCGGGGATCCCTATTAAAAATGTCGGGGTCCACGAGGTCCATTCCTGGAGGCCGGAGCTGGGCCTGTGCCCAGGGGCCAGCAGGGCCTCAGGGCTCGGATCGCTGGCACCTCCCTCCCTCCCCACACGCCCTGCACCCGCCTTGCCTCCACCCGCTGTGGCCTCCCCCCTCCCCACTCTCGCTTCCTGCCCCAGCGCAGGGCTGTGCAGCCGGCTCCACCCCCTGTCCCCTGGGCCCTGAGAGCCTGTTAGGGGCAGCTTGCCTTGGGACCCAGGGGACCCCCCCTCCACTTCCAGGCTGAATGTAAACCAGATGCAAACGATCTTAATTGTGACCTGGAGGGTGCCCTGATACTCCTTCCCCCATTCTGGGTGGCGGCCAAAAACTACAGTTGAACCTCAGCTGAGTGCTTGAGAGTTTGGCCACAACCGGGAGATGGCAGTTCTGCACGGAGATGGCCATGCACTGTAACTTACTGTTCACCTGGAGCACATACATGCACCTAGTGGTAACTCCTGTGCGGTGCAAAGTGCAGTCGACACGTGTGAATGTACTCAGGGCATATACATCCACATACATGACACATGCATGTGCATTCATGCCTGCGGTGTTTAGAATCTGTACATATGACTCATGAAGCGTTCGCCTTCACCCACAAGACTGGAGCCTCTGGGGGCTGGGCGTGATCTGGGGGGTTTCAGGAGCCCCTCACCCAGGCCACTGCCAGCAGAGCACAGCGGCTTTGCAGGCCGCTAACCCTGGAGGGGTAGAGCTTGGGGACCGGGTTCAGGACTTGAAACTGCGGAGCTCCAGATCCTGCCACAGGGGTCGAGGCCTGGGGCAAAGGGGACCTCAGAGAGCACCTTCCTCGGGACCTGGCCATGGCCCAAAGGAATTCTAACAAGTGCATTCCAACACAGTTTTGAGTTGACCGCAGCGCGCAGCGCGACGCGCGTGCATGCAGTCTGGTATCCTTCGCCTTCCCAGGAAATTCGCGCGCACATCCCAGAGACTAGGTCTGGGTATGCAAGGCCGGGGAAGAGCTCAGCCCCGCCTCCTCGCCTCGAGAAGGCGCCTGCGCACTGGGTTAGACTGGTCTTTTTCTCACGCCTTTGGTCCTGCTCGAGTGGAGCGTATGCGCACGCGCCAACTACGCCCGCTGGGAAGAAGTCACGTGGCAGCCGGAAAGCGTGGCGGCCGCAGCTGGAGCCTCCTCCATCTTCGCCTCCAGGGGTGGAGAGAAAACAACGACGTAGTTTCCGTTTCCACCGCACTTCCTTTTCCGGTCCTCGAGGGCGCCGTGTCTGTAGGATCTTCGACTTCAGTGCGGGTGTGAGAGGCGACAGTAGTCATGGCGATGTTTGAGCAGATGAGAGCGAACGTGGGCAAGTTGCTCAAGGGTATCGACAGGTCTGAGCCTGGTCAGAGGGAGCGCTTCTGGCCAAGCAGGGTGGAGGAGGGGATTTTTCTGGAGACACCAAGGGGTGGTCTGGATTCTGGGTTTGCCCGGGAGTGGGATTTTTTTCAGTCGTCTTGGAAATGTTTAAGCAAACAGCATACAGAGGCCAGATGGCAGGAGATAACCTTGCCTACCGCTCAGTCTTTCCTTTTTTAATTGACTAAAGACTTCCCTCTCTGCTTCTCAGCTTCCCCTCTCTGAGCCCCTCACTTCCTTTCTCTGCTCCTCAGTCTCACTGTGTCTTTCAGTGCGTTTTTATCTCTCCCCCCTCCCATATAGTTCATTCAGCATATGTTTACTGAAATGTACCTTGTCAGTGCTGGGCACTGCTGCGAACCAGCGCTGACCAAGAGAGCCACAGGCTGTGCTTTCATGGAGTTTCCAGTTCAGAGTCTAGACAAACCTGACACTAGGCAGTGGTAGTGGTAGCCAGGAGTGGTCAGGGCTGGGATGGGGGAAGACGGGTAGATTGGTCAAGGCTGGGATGAGGGAAGCTAGGCAGAAGATGGGGCTAGACCTGATTGGGGCCTGGGGAGGGGAGAAAGGTGTGTGGCAAAGCTGTCCAGGAGGCCAGGTATACAGGCTGCCAGGGCTGGTTGGCTGAGAGGTCGAGGAGGCATCCTAGAAAAGACACGGGGCTTATGGAGTTCCCATCGTGGCACAGCGGAAACAAATCCGACTAGGAACCATGAGGTTGCGGGTTCAATCCCTGGCCTCGCTCAGTGGGTTAAGGATTTGGCATTGCCGTGAGCTGTGGTGTAGGTCTCAGACACGGCTCAGATCCTGCGTTGCAGTGGTGTAGGTACGATTGGACTTCTAGTCTGGGAACCTCCACATGCTGCGGATGTAGTCCTAAAAATAATAATACAAGGGGCTTAGGTCTGTGATGCGGATAAGTTTTATAGAGCTGATTCGGTATTTTTTGTTGTTGTTGTTGTTTTTTTGTCTTTTTGCCTTGTCTAGAGCAGCACTCACAGCATATGGAGGTTCCCAGGCTAGGGGTCTAATCGGAGCTATAGCCACCGCCCTACGCCAGAGCCACAGCAACGCCAGATCTGAGCCACATCTGTGACTTACACCACAGCTCACGGCACCACCGGATCCTTAACCCACTGAGCAAGGCCAGGGATCGAACCTGCAACCTCATGGTTCCTAGTCAGATTCATTAACCACTGAGCCACAACGGGAACTCCCTGATTCGGTATTTGAGTAGAGCAGGTGGCCAGTGACCGATCTGGAGGAAAGGAAGAGAGGGAGGAGCAGGCTACAGTGCCTCCTCCCACCCTGGTCCCGCAGAGTGATTGGCTCCTCTCTCCTTTCTGCTCACCCATCTTGTTTCTCCTCTAGGTACAATCCTGAGAATCTGGCCACCCTGGAGCGCTATGTGGAGACACAGGCCAAGGAGAATGCCTATGATCTGGAAGCCAACCTGGCTGTTCTGAAACTGTGAGTGTCTGCCTCTGTTCCCACCTCTGTGTCAGGGGCCAGCAAGGTGTGCCACTCTCAGTACTGGGTAGGGTGGGAGTTGGGGGTAGCCTACAGGATGTGGCTTCTCTCTCTTTTAAGTTGAAATATAGTTGATGTACAGTGTTATATTTTCAGGTGTAAAACATAGCAACTGGGTATGTTTATAGATTTTATTCCATTTAAAATCAGTATAGGAGTTCTTTGGTGGCTCAGCAGGTGAAGGATCCAGTGTTGTCACTGCTGTGGCACGGGTCCTATTCCTGGCCCGGGAACTTCCGTGACCGCAAGCATGGCCGAAAAAAATGTAAAATATTGGTTAGGAGTTCCTGTCGCGGCTCAGTGGTTAACGAATCCGACTAGGAACCATGAGGTTGCGGGTTCAATCCCTGGCCTCGCTCAGTGGGTTAAGGATCCGGCGTTGCCGTAAGCTGTAGTGTAGGTTGCAGACGCAGCTCAGATCCCATGTTGCTGCCTAAGCTGGTGGCTACAGCTGCGATTCGAGCCCTAGCCTGGGAACCTCCATATGCCGTGGATGTGGCCCTAGAAAGGGCAAAAAGACCAAAATAAATAATAAAATAAAATATTGGTTATAGTCTGTGCTGTATGTTACATCCTCGTATCTTATTTCGTTTGTATCTATTTTGTATCTAGTAGTTTGTATCTTTTAATGCCCTTCACCAGTCTTGCCTCCCTCCCACCTTACTCCCCTCTGGTAACCAGAGTTTGTTCTCTGTATTTGAGTTTGTTTTTGTTTCATTATAGTCATTCATTTGTTTGTCATCTTTTGGGTTCCACATATTAGTCAAAGCACACAGTATTTGTCTTTCTTCGACTTACTTCACTAAGCATATTGAGGTCTATTCATGTTGTTGCAAAGGGCAGGTTTTCATTCTTTAATGGCTGAGTGGTGTTGCATTGTGTTAGTGTATCCCGTTTTATCCATTCATTTGTTGATGGACACCTAGGTTGCTTCCATATCTTGGCTATTGTAAATAGTGCTGCTGTGAACATTGGGGTGCCTGTATCTTTTTGAGCTCGAATTTTTGTTTTCTTTGGTTATGTACTCAGGTGTGGAATTGCTGGGTCATATGGTAGTTTTTTTTTTTTTTTTTAAATTAAATTGTTTTTAGAGTGTTGTGCCAATTCCTGCTCTAGAGCAAAGAGATTCAGTTATACATATATATATGCTCTTATTTTTAATGTTCTTTTCTGTCATGGTTTATCCCAAAAGATGGGTTATAGTTCCCTGTACTATACAGTAGGATCTTGTTTATCCATTGTCAATGTAATAGTCGCATCTACTAACCGCAGGCCACCAGTCTTCCTAGTCTCTCCCTTCTCCCCCTTGCTAACCACAAGTCTATTCTCTATGTTTGTGAGTCTGTTTTTGTTTTGTAGATGTGTTTATTTGTGTCATATTTTGGATTCCACATATAAATGAAACCACATGGTATTTGTCGTTCTCATTCTGATTTCACTTAGTATGATCATCTCTGGTTGCATACATGTTGCTGTGAATGACATTATTTCATTCCTTTTTTATGGCTGAGTAGTATTCCATTGTGTTTATATACCACATCTTCTTAATCCACTCATCTGTCAATGGACATTTAGGTTGGTAGTTCCCCCCTCCCCCCGCACCCCTTTTTGGCCTCTCTACAGCATATGGAGTTCCTGGGCCAGGGATCAGATCCAACCATAGTTGCAACGTAAACTGCAGCAGTGCTGGATCCTTTAATGCACTGTACTGGCCCAGAGATCAGACCTGTGTCTCAGTGCCTTAGGGACTCATGTATCCTGTGGCACTACAGCAGGAATTTCTGGTAGTTCTATTTTTGTCTTTTTAGAGCTGCATGCATGGCCTACGGAAGTTACCAGGCTAGGGGTTGAATCAGAACTGCAGCTACACCATAGCAATGCCAGCTCCGAGCCACATCTACCTACACCAAAGCTCACAGCAACGCCGGATCCTTTAACCCGCTGAACAAGGGCAAGTATTGAACCCACATCCTCATGGATGCTAGTCGGATTCTTAACCCACCGAGCCACAACGGGAACTCCCTGGTAGTTCCATTTTTAATTTCAGGGGGGAACCTCCATATTGTTTTTCATAGTGACTGCACCAATTTACATTTCCACCAACAGCATACCGGAGTTCTCTCTTCTCCACATCCTTGGCCTTCCTGACAGGTGTGAAGTGACAACTCATAGTGATTCTGATATGAATCTCCCTGATGATTATCATTGTTGTGCATCTTTTTGTGTGTGTGTTGGTGATCGGTACGTCTTCTTTGGAAAAATGTCTATTCTGGTATTCTCCCATTTTTTAGTAGGGTTTTTTGGGTTTCTGGCATTGAGTTGTCTTGAGTATTTTATATATTTTTTGGATTGGATGTAGCTTTTTTTGATATGCAAGACTAGGAAGCCAGGGGAGCTGGGGCAGGAGGAGGGATGGATTTTTGATTAATAGTTACAAAACACACAGGCTAGCACATAAAACAAATACATGGAGTTCCCTTTGTGTCTCATCAGTTAACCAACACGACTAGGATCCATCAGACTGCAGGTTTGATCCCTGGTCATGCTCAGTGGGTTAAGGATCTGGTGTTGCCGTAAGCTGTGGTATAGGTCGCATATGCAGCTTGGATCCTGCGTTGCTGTGGCCGGCAGCTGTAGCTCTGATTGGACCCCTAGCCTGGGAAGCTCCATATGCCTTGTGTATGGCCCTAAAAAGCAAAAGCAAAAAACAAAGCCAAATGCATAGTTTAACAAGTAATTGTAAACGCACACGCATGTGATTACCATCCAGGTTGCAAAACTGAGTGCGGCCGGCGCCCCTGGGCCTTTGCTCTTTGTGCTTCGTGCCAACCGCTCCCACCCTGGTAACCATGCTTAGGCTCTCATGGCCTGATTTTATGTGCATTTAACACACACACACACACACACACACACACACACACACACGCATCCCGCTTAACCTAGCTCAGGTTCGCCTGCTTTGAACTTGACATAAATGTAGTCATACAACTGAAGCTCTTCTGTGTCCGACACCTTCCAGTCAGCCCCGGGTTTGTGAGATCCATCTTTTTTCTCTGTGGCTGCAGTTTGTTGTCATTGCTGTGTAGCGTTCCATGTGGTCCTAGTTAGCTCTTCTGTCAGTGGACGTTTGGGTTCTGCCTCCTCAGGGCTTTATTGGCACATTGCCAGCTCTGTGATTTTTAGATGGTGTATCCTCGGTTTTGCCATCTGTAAAAAGGAGATGACACACCTGTACTTGTAAGCTTGCTTGGGTTGTTACCGGGGATGACCGCTGCTCAGGGAGTGCCCCGCACGTGGTGGCTGATTCTGCGTGTGCTGCCTCACGCAGCCTGTATTGCCTTTGTGAAGTAGATACGGTGGTTGTTATCCCCTCTTGCAAGGGAGGAAACTGATGCAGGGAGCATTTAAAATAAGTAGTCGAGGAGTTCCTGTTATGGCTCAGTGGTAACAAACCCAACTAGTATCCCTAAGGACACAGGTTCGATCCCTGGCCTCGCTCAGTGGGTTAAGGATTGGGCTTTGCGGTGAGCCGTGGTGTAGGTCGGAAATGCGGCTTGAGTCTGGCGTTGCTGTGGCTGTGGCTCCTATTTGACCCATAGCCTGGGAACCTCCATATGCTGCGGGTGTGGCCCTAAAAAGGCCAAAAAATAAAATAAAATTAGGTCACCAAAGGTCACTCCGCAGTGAGGTCGCAGCGAAGGCGGTTGGCTCCCGAGCCGTGACCACTTCTCCAGACCGCCACGTCTGTGCTCATTTATTTGGGATGCACTCAGCACTCCCTTGCAGGGTGGTCCTGAGGGTTAACTGTCCACGTCTGCGCATCAGGAAAGTAGGTCCCGGAGGTTAAAGTCACACAACCAGAGAGTGACGCGGTTGGGGTTAGAGCCAAGGCATGTCCAGCTCTCAAACCCTGGGCCGAAGCAGTGGACAGCCTGCCTGGCGCCTGGCAAGGCCCAAGGGCCCGGAGACGGCACTGCCACCATGTCTTTTGTTCCCCTTCCTAGATACCAGTTCAACCCAGCTTTCTTCCAGACCACGGTCACGGCCCAGATCCTGCTGAAGGCGCTCACCAACCTGCCCCACACCGACTTCACGCTGTGCAAGTGCATGATCGACCAGGCGCATGTATCCTTCCGCCCCCGGGCCGCGGGCCACGTTCAGCAGCAGACATGGCTCCCTGCGCGGGCTTGGCCCGGTGCTGGCTGGGGCCGGGGCACCAGGGAGGCTGCGGCGGGCCTGGCCCCAGCCCTCACGGAGCTCACGGGCCAGCGGGGAGAACCCTTCCCCCTCAGCGACAGGCCCTGGGGTTGGAGGGGCCGGAGGAGGCTCCCGACCCCACCGAGACAGTAGGAAAGCTTCCTGGTGGAGGCAGCACCTGCCGCTGAGGAGGCAGGTGAAGCGGCTGGAAAGGGCGATCGATCCAGCAGCGGGAAGAGTGAGAGGCGGGGAGAGAAGGTGACAAAGGGGAGCCCACTTCTGTCTTTCAGAGGCGGGAGGGGAAGCTCACCCACCGTGGCCGCACTGCAGATGTCACCATAGAATTCTGTCAGGCTCAGAAAGGGCCAGGCGAAGCGTTAAAGCTGCCGAGTGATTCGGGGAGATTTAGCTTTACTCAGGCTTCCCAGCTGAGTAAAGACCAGCAGGTAGGAGGCGGCAGCCGCGAAGAGCGGGCTTGTCAGCTGGGCTTCGTTGCCGGTGTCCTCAGGGCCTGGCACAGCGCTGGCCTTCGGTGGAGAAATGTTGAGTGGAAATCCACAAACTGGCCTGCTCGCCAGTGGCTGGGCTGAGAATGCCTCGCTCATTGACCCTGCTCTGCCTGGTGTGTGGTGGGAGGGCCTGCTTTCTGAGATGGTCTGTCTGCCCAGAGGTCTGTTCTGGTGGCTTAAAAAAGGCACGTGGTCCACTGTTCAAAGTACAACAAAATGTGCTGTGAAAAAAACCAAGGCTTCCTCCCTCCCCATCCCGCAGCCACCCGTCCTCCTGGAGGCGGTGGTGGTTTACTTCCTGGGGGCCTTTCCACAGATGCCCTGGAGATACTTGAGTACAGGTGTGTGTCTTTTTTTTTTTTTTTTGTCTTTTTTTGTCATTTTATTGCCGTACCCACAGCATATGGAGGTTGCCAGGCTAGGGGTCTAATAGGAGCTATAGCTGCCAGCCTACGCCAGAGCCACAGCAACGCGGGATCTGAGCCACGTCTGTGACCTACACCACAGCTCATGGCAACGCCGGATCCTTGACCCACTGAGCGAGGCCAGAGATCGAACCTGCAACCTCATGGTTCCTGGTTGGATTCATTTCCACTGAGCCGCGACGGGAACTCCCAGGTGTGTGTCTTTATACACACATATTCCTCCCCATGCAAACGGGCCATTATGCGCATCATTCTTCATCTTGTTTTTTGTCTCTTCTTTCTTTCTTTCTTTCGCTGTTTCTCTCTTTCATCTTGGTATGCAGTGGCTTGATTTAGAATCTCAGTTCCCAGACAAGGGATTGAACCCAGGCTGTAGCAGTGAAAGTGCCGAATCCTAACCACTAGACTACCAGGGAGCTCCTTATGTCCTGCTCTCTTCCTATCACAGTGTGTCTCATCGCTTTCTCTCTGTCGGTTCTATAAAAGACTCGACTTCAGTGTATGGATGGGCCACTGTTGCATTAATAGTCCCCATCAGGGAGTTCCTGTAATGGCTCAGCGGAAGTGAATCCGACTAGTATCCATGAGGACACAGGTTCAATCCCTGGCCTCACTTAGTGGGTTAAGGATCCGGCATTGCTGTGAGCTGTGGTGTAGGCCAGTGGCTACAGCTCCAATTTGACCCCTAGCCTGGGATCTTCCCTATGCCTTGGGTGCAGTCCTAAAAAGACTCC
This sequence comes from Catagonus wagneri, assembly GCA_004024745.2. Lineage (NCBI taxonomy): Eukaryota > Metazoa > Chordata > Mammalia > Artiodactyla > Tayassuidae > Catagonus > Catagonus wagneri. The sequence goes on along the minus strand of PVHT020000178.1, from coordinate 892,081 downwards.
CCCCCCCCAAAAAAAAAAATAGTTCCCTTCACTGAGTCATTAGGGTTGTTTTCACCTTTGCCGTCACAAATGTGGTGAGTGAACTAAAGGTGGGCCTAGGCGGTCTAGGACTCGGCAGCAGCCTCCTCAGGCCCCAAGGCCTTTTGCCCTTAACCCTTCCTTCCAGCAAGAAGAACGGCCCATCCGGCAGATTTTGTACCTCGGAGACCTGCTAGAGACCTGCCACTTCCAGGCCTTCTGGGTAATCTCCCTTGGGTCTGGGGACAAGGTGGTGGAAGTTGCCACTGCACACGGGGGTCGGCTGCCTTCGTGGGGTTGGGTCCTGTGCTCAGGGAATGGTCATCCTCAGCTAGAGCCAGGCTGTCTGCTGGGCCTGCAAAGCTCAGGCCAACATACACACCCTTCCAGCCAAGGTCCTCCGTCCTCTAAACACTCTTCTGCTTTTTCTTGCTCTAAGCGAGCCTGGCCTTCCACCTCTGCAGCTTCCCAGGTGGCCTCCTAGCTTCTCACCTCGCCCCAGCCCTGAAGCTCTTCTCTCCTCCCTGTGCCCTCAGCCTCTCACTCCCAGTCACACCCTAGCCCAGCTCTCAGCACGTTGGACCCCTGAGGAGTTAAACAAATACTGGAACTTCAGCGGTACTGAGCCCAACTAATATCCATGAGGATGTGAGTTCAATCCCTGGCCTCCCTCAGTGGGTTAAGGATCTGGAGTTGCCGTGAGCTGTGATGTAGGTCCCAGATGCTGCTCGGATCCTGGTGACGCTGTGGCTGTGGTGTAGGCCGGCAGCTGCAGATACGTTTAAACCCCTAGCCTGGGAACGAACCTCCATATGCCTTGGGTGCAGCTCTAAAAAATCAGAAAAAAAAAAAAAGCCCAAACAAACAAATAATGATACTTAGCTCCTGTCTCCCGGGAATCTGATGTAGTTGGTCTGGGTGTCATCTAGACTTAGGGCTTTTGCACAGTTACTCCTGGTGATTCTGATGCCTTTAGCTGGCTAAGGCTGGGAACCACTGGCCTGTCCGTCTTTACCAGTATTCGCCTCGTCCTCTGCCCCTGAATGTCACCTCCACCCTTTGACCATCTCCTCCTCAATTCCCAGCTCACCCCCTTGAGGTCTCCCACCTGACACCTTTGGGCCTGACCGGCAGCCCCGGCCCTGACCCTGCTTCCTCCTTCAGCACAGACGTGTGCTCCTCCCCTCCCGCGCCTGGATCTGCAAGGACGTGCGAGGCCGCAGAAGAGCCCCTCCGGGGCCGGTGGCCACCCAGACCAGGGCCTCAGTCCTTCCCTGCCCTGGACAGTCCTGCACGGCGCCTCCCCGCCTCCTCTGACCCTCCAGCCTCTCCTTTCCTGGGAAGGTAGAAGCTGCCAGCGCAGGACTCCCTGCCCCTGGCCCGAGTCTGCCGGCAGCTGACCCAGCACTTTGCCGTTTTGATGGCTGAATCGTGCCCTGCTGCTGTCGCAGGCCCCCCCCCTGCCCCCCGGGGTGCCGGTCCCCTTCCTCTCGCCCACTCAGCCTCACACCGGCAGTGCTCCTCACTCTGTAGCAGCAGACTTGGTCTTCCCACGTTGTTTCCATCACCGCGGAACACATCCACCCTACACTTAGTTATAGCTAAAAAGGAGAATGTTTTAGCCTAAAAAACAGAACATTTTATTTGCCCTGAAGAAGAGAACTCTCCCTTGACGTCCACAACCCACCAGCTCTGCTGCTCGTTCCAGCCAGGCTACCGTTTGCCTGGGGCTTTCTCGGTTTTAAAGCTGCAAGTCTCCCATCCCAGGAAACCCTGTCTCGGGTGAACGGGATGGTCCGTCGGCCCGCCCTGGGGCAGCCCGCCTGGGCTTGGCCTGCCCTGGTCCCCCGCTCACTTGAACACCCTCCGTTCAGGCTTTTGTGGCCAACCCTCTGCCGCCAGCCCCCAGCCTACGCAGTCCACAAACCCGCTCTCGTCCAGACCCGCAGTGACGTCCCCATTGCTGGACCCAGCAGGAGGGTCTCAGGCCCCGTCTCACCTGCTCCGCCAGCCGCCCCGATGGGGCGTCCCACCCTGCTCCCCCACAGCCGCTCATCTTGGCTCCAGGACAGCTGCCCTCCCGACTTTCTTCCCGCCTCGCTGGCTGCTCCTTCCCACTGTCCTCCTGGGTTCCTCGTTTCCGTCACTCACGTTGCAGGGAGCCCTTGCTGGGAAGGGGACATTTGAGCAGAAGCCTGAAAGAGGTAGGGGAGAAGGGTTCCAGAACCAGCCAGCGCAGAGGCCCCGAGTGGGCAAGGGCCTGGCCTATCTGAGGGACAGTGAGGAGCCCTGTGGCTGGAGTGAGGGGTGAGTGGGCGGAGGCCACGGGCAGGTCCTGTGGGGCCTCGTGGGCCGGGGTGGGACACTTGACCTTTGCTCTGAGTGAGACAGGAACCAAGTAGACAGAGCTGAGTACAGAAAGCGGTTCTGTATCTGTGTCCTCTCTTGGGACTGGTTTCTGCCTGCCACGTTCACGCCCCAGCTCTGTGATACCTACCAGCAAGTCACTTAGCTGCTGTGAGCTTTGGTTTCCTTGTCTTTAAAATGGTGGAAAAAACCAGCAGTGCTTACATCGTAAGGTTGCACACAGAAGGGCTGGCGTGTGGGTGGATGCTTGAGTGTTCACATCTGTCGCTGTTAGTGTTCTTCGTATTCTTGACATTTATCGACGTTAACATTGTTTTGGACACTGTCGCTCCCCTCACAGCAAGCCCTGGATGAAAACATGGACCTCCTGGAAGGTATAACTGGCTTCGAAGACTCTGTCCGAAAATGTAAGTCCCTCTCTGAGCTTGGATCCCTGAGGGAGGAGTGGCAGTGGGGCGGCCCCGCAGCATCTTTGTCCCTCATTTCCACAGTCATCTGCCATGTTGTGGGCATCACTTATCAGCACATCGATCGCTGGCTGCTGGCTGAGATGCTCGGGGATCTGACAGGTAAGGCTCTCGGGTCCCTGGTACCAGTCTAGGAGATCAGGGGTGGTCGGGGCCGTGGGCTTCAGGGCCCACCCCTACCTCACCAGCTGGTTACTGAAGGGAGGGACTGAAGAATTCATATAAAACATCTCCTTCCTTGGCAGAGGTCCTTTGGCATTTGTTGATTTATTCTGCATAAACCAATTGAATGCCCAGTCTGTGCCAGACGCTGTCCATTGCCCTAGGAGCACAGCAGCGAATAACACTGAATGGCTCAGATTCTTTCTCGTGGAGGTGGCAAAACATGACAAATGAGGATGAACATGTCCAGTGGGAATCCATGCCTGACAGCCCGTGGAGAGGGCTGGGGTGGGGGGTACACGGAGGTGAGGTGCAGCGTCTGAGTGAGGTGGAACCACTGGAGGAGGGTCTGAGCAGGGAGGGACGTCATCGGATTTATGTTTTTAAATGATCTCTCCAAAACGGAAGTAAAAAAAAAAAAAACGCGTGTGAGTGTATTTGCTCGTGTTGCCAAAAGAAACACAGGAAGGAAAATGCAAAGCTATGGAAAGTGGTTACTCTTTGGGAGTGGAGGTGAGAATGCGGAGAAGAGTGGGCTGGGCTGGGCTTTCTGAGTACTTTCTTGGATAGTTGTGCCTTTTGAGTCAGGTGGGTTTTTTGTAGCACGTTGTTTGTTTCCAGTGGAAGCTAACTTGTATTGGCTGCTGTATCAGGCACTGAGTGCTTTAAGATGTTTTAAGATTCCTTAAGATGTTTCCTGTATTTAAAAGTGAAATTAGATCAAAAGGGGATGAAACAACCCTTAGAAGTGAATGTGGAGAGAAGCAGATGAATCTGAATCAAATTGATAACGGTCACGCAAAAAAGAATTATTTCGGTAGAACACTTTCTTGGCCGCACGTCCTTGCTAGCATGTTTTCTTTTTCTTGTCTTTTTCTTAAAATTACTTAGTGAATTTTATTACATTTATAGGTGTACAGAAATCATCACAACCAAATTTCATAGCATTTCCATCGCAAATCCTCAGTGTTTCCCCCCCACCCCCAGCATGTTTTCTAAGGGCAGAGAAGAAGTGCAAAGGAATTCTCAAACCCGGTGCCATAGGCTTATTGTTAGTGGTAACGATGACATCCTAATTTGGGAGCTGTTTCATGTAGGTTGTGGGGAAAAGTAGTTGAGGACTCAGATGTTATTTGGAGCTGAGCTTTACATCAGGAGAGAGCAGAGTACTAAACAGAAAATGAAAGCGTCTAACCCAAAAGCCCATAACAGGAAGGATGAGAAGGCTAAAGGCTCCCTCTGGCTGCTGTGCGGAGAACGCGCTAGAGAAGCAGCAGGCTGGTGGCAGGAGACCAGGTCGGCTGCGGCCACTGTCCAGGCAGGAGGTGCTGGTGGCTTCTGGAGAAGGAAGGCGCCCCTGCCTTTGGCCCGCAGGCCCCCCAGCGCTGCGGGATCAGAGCGCCCACATCTGCACCGCCCGTGTCCCCCGCAGACGGCCAGCTGAAGGTGTGGATGAGCAAGTACGGCTGGAGCGCCGACGAGTCAGGCCAGATCTTCATCTGTAGCCAGGAGGAAAGCATTAAGCCCAAGAACATTGTGGAGAAGATCGACTTTGACAGTGAGTGGTGGCTGGAGGCCTTGGGCTTTGGGGCTCAGGAGGTGTCTGGGAGTGAGAACCAGGGGACAGGGTGCGCTGCCTCTTTACGCCCTGGGTCTCCTCCCCACCCTCAAGTGTGATTCGGGTGCTTTAAAGATACAGGTTGGTGGAATTCCCATTGTGGCACAGCAGAAACGGATCCATGAGGTTGTGGGTTCAATCCCTGGCCTCAGTGGTTAAAGATCTGGTGTTGATGTGAGTTACAGTGTAGGTTGCAGATGTAGCTCGGATCTGGCGTTGCTGTGGCTGCGGTGTAGGCTGGCAGCTATAGCTCCGATTCAACCCCTAGCCATGGGAACCTCCATGTGCCTTAAAAAAAAAAAAAAAAAACAAGATATAGATGGGTGCAAAAGATACAGATGGGTGCGGTGTGGCCCTTTAGTATAAACCGGTTCGGTAGGTACTTAATCAAGGAACAAGGCTGGGCAGGCAGTCATCTCCACACTCGGGGGCTGTGGACCCTCGCTCTGGGTGAGATGCACCCACTGGGTCGGGGTTCTCGTTGAGAACTCGCTGGAGCAAAGGTTCTGCAGTGAGGAGGTGCCAGTCCAGCGCTCTGCGGGTTTTGCAGAGAGTGCCTAGTAAACGTTATGATGGTGGTGATGGTAGCCGACAGCACTGTTTTCAGCACCGGGCACGTCATTTAATCCTGCAGTTCCATGGTTGTCACAGATGCGGAAACTGCTGTTAAGTACCTTTTGGGGGAGGGGGGGCGTGCCTGCGGCATATCGCCAGATCCGATCCACGCCTGCATCTTCATGGATGCTAATCAGATTTGACTCCTCTGAGCCAGGATGGGAACTCTGCTGTTGAGTAACTTGCTTGAGGTCACCCACCTATTCAGGGAAGAGCCGAGATTTGAATCTAGGCCTCTTTGGAGAGTCCAGACTTTTAACAGCTGCCTTTGTGATGGTGACCGAGGTGTCTGTGATCGTCTGTCCCTAAAGAGTGGCTGGAGGTTTGTCTCCCCCTCTCCCCACGTTAACCCTGCTCCTCCTTTCTCTTCTCAACAGGCGTGTCCAGCATCATGGCCTCCTCCCAGTAACTTTGCAGGCATTCAATAAACATCTCTTGACTTCTTAGCCCCATTGTCTCCTCGCTGGCTTCCGGCCTCTACCCCTCGTCCCCCAGCAGGGGTCCAAGAACAGGCCCCGGGTCACCCTGTGCTGGGGCCGCCTTGGTTCTGGCTGGAGTCCGCCACCCGGCTTCTGCTTCCTTTGACCTCCTCCTCCTCCGCCACCACCGCCCTCCCCACCGCCTTCCTGACCTGTCAGGTCACAAGTGGCAGGAACAACAGCCGTGAGTCAGCAAGGAGGAGGCTGTGAATGGGAGAGCGGAGCCCAGCCCTGCACCCGGGCTGGCCTGGGCTCTTCTTTGCTCCTGAAAACCTGGGTGGACGGGTTCCTGGTGAAGGAGAGGCACCCCCTTTGCCCTCACAGATGCAGCCACTAGTGGCCCCCGGGGCAGTGGCTGGAGGGGTGAGCGGGGCAGGCTCTGGCTGTTTTTGCTCAGCTGGTTGTGCCTCCTTGCCTTCTGTTCCTCAGTTTCCTCGTCTGTGAAAGGGGGAGAAGGGTGCAGCCTTGTCAAGAATCAGGAGGACGCTATGAGCTCTTGCCGGAAACGTTCTCAGATCAGGACCTAGCCTGTTCTTGGCGCTGAGAAAACCAGAGCCATTGTTAATTTCAGAGTCAGAAAAGTTTGCCCTCAACGTTGCAGACTAGTCCCCAGCGCTCTTCTGTATAGAGGGACTTGATAAGAAAGTTGGGATTTTCTGTCAGGCCGTTTGTTCTCCCCCATCCCCAAGTCCCAGCCTGCCCTGGCCAGGAGGCCTAGCGCACTCGTCACATGATCCTTACCTGGGTTGGTTATTCGCGTTTTGCAAAGTATGCCAGGCATTCTGGCGGGGTGACCTTGGGCAGGTGTCTTCTCTCTGAGCCAACTGTCTGCAGGAAGAGGGTGGGGACAACGGTCGGTGACTGCCTTCAGGGGAAACTGGGGGAAATCATGCCACAATAGAGGCATGTCCCTTTGTGTAGACTGACCGCGTTCCCAGGGAGTGCCTCATTCTCGTAACTCTCTGTGCATGGACTTTGCTTACAGAGGGGGCAGGGCCTGAGCTGCGCCCTTCCCAGCCCTTCCTGCTCCCGGCACCCACACCCATTGTGCTCTGAGGGTGCTGACTCCCAGGGCGGAACAGGACACCCTTTGCTCTGGGATCCAGACCTGAGCAGGAGCCCGGAACCAGGGTGTGTGCCCAAGCCCTGGGGACAAAGGGTGCTTCTGCAGCTCAGGACTTGGGAGCCGGCTCGAAGTGGGTGGAAGGAGGGGAGACTGGGATGTCCCCACCCACCCGTTCGTTTGTACGAATGGGCAAAAGGCACCTACTCTGGGTGGGCACCCTCCCCCTCGCCCCTGGCAAATGCCCTGGTGTAGGATACAACCTGCACAGGGGCCGTGGCCGCTCTGACCTCTTCTTCTTTGGGGAGCCATATCTTGTCCTGCTTTGCTGAGCATTTGATCCAGGACGATCATGTTTTGAACAGCTAAGGGGCCTGGCTCTGCCGAAAGACGGTCCAAACCCCAGCCCAGCAAGTGCTCTCTGGGCATGTTAGTCAACCTCTGCCTCGTCTGCCTCGGTTTTACAGCTGCCGAGAGTACCCACTTCTTTTTTTTCTACTCCCCTCCCCCACCCCTTTTTTTGGTTACACCCGAGGCATATGGAAGTTCCCAGACCAGGGACTGAATCCAAGCCACAGCTGTGGCAACACCAGATTCTCAACCCACTGCACCACAGTGGGAACTCCAGAGTACCCACTTCGGTAGCTGCTGTGAGTTAATGCAAGGGGTTTAAGTCATCACCTTGTACCCTGTCATGATCACTCAGGGACAGGGCTACTGTTTGAGCTGCCTCCTTAGCCATTTGTAGACATCCCAGGATCCTTTTCTGTTCCCACCCTGAGAGGACACAGCCCCCTCTCCTCGTTTCACCTAAGAAGCATTGATAACGGGATGCAGCACTGAATAAGTTCTGACTGAAGTCTCAAGGATGCCAAGAAGTGGTGTGGGAATGACGGCCCCGATGCCGGGGCCCGCTGGCCGTACCCCTTCACTCAGGGATCTCTCCCTGCCGCCTCTGAGCCCCTGCCCGCTGCCCCTTGACCCTCCAGAGGCAGGAGCTGTTACTGCTGCACTGTCCATGGATGGCTGCTGGGAAGTGGCCTCAAAGCTGGCAATTAAAGGCAGCCTTTAATTTAAACCTCATTGGCTGGGAACATCCACTTCATCTCTGAGCCCTTGGTCTGGGAGTTTTCTCAGTGTCGACCAGCAGGCAGGGAGGAGCAGGTGGACCATTGCTGGAGTGGCCTTTCCTGGCCCAGCAGGCCCAGCACAAGAGTCCTGGGCTTGTTCTCCAGGTCAGGCAGGAAGAGGTTGCCCTGCCCCAGCCCCACCTAGCCCAGCCCAACTTTGGACGCAGCAATGCTCTTGGGTCTTTGGCCAGGTCTTGACGGTATCCATTGTGGGATTCATGAGGACGCAGGTTTGATCCCTGGCCTCCCTCATTGGATTAAGGATCCAGTGTTGCCTTGAGCTGTGGTGTAGGTTGCAGACACAGCTTGGATCCTGCGGTGCTGTGGCTGTGGTGAACGCCGGCAGCTGCAGCACAGATTCGACCTCTAGCCTGGGAATCACCATATGCCACTGGTACAGCCCTAAAAAAGACCAAAAAAAAATACACAAAAACTTCAAATTCCTTACCATGATTTTAAGTCCATTCATTCATCTGGGGTTTATTAAGCTTCTATCTTACGCCAGATGCCGCTTCAGAGACTAGTGATACAGCAGTGACCAAAACAACGAAATTCCCCTACATCATGGGCTGACATTCTTGGGAAGGAGACAGATAAGCAGGATAAATAAACAGGTCATGCACTGTATTAAATGTACTCTAGACAAAAATAAAGCTGGGAAGGTGTGGGATGCTATTTATAAAAAGGTGGTCAGGTGAGGTCTCACTAAGGGGGTGGTACTTCTGCTGATCTGCAGGAGAGGAGGCTGTGATCCTGAGGGTCTAGAATCGGGGGAAAGCGTCCACACTGTGGTAAGTTAACACACCAAGTATAAAGGCCTTGAGGCTGGAGTCTACCAGGTTGGTTGGAGGAGCAGCTGGGAGGTCAGCGGTGAGGCAGGAGCTGGGAGAGCGAGGGGGAGAATGGGAGATGAGCTGGGAGAGGAAATGGGGACCAGGATGGGCAGGACATGGATGAACTGGTGAATTTGGTTGAAGCCCCAGGATTCTTGGTTGCTTCCAAAAAAAGCTGGACAGGGCTGAGTCAAGGCAAGTAATCCTCCTGCAGCCTTTCCTCTTGTCCATGACTTTGTGGCTCCAAGGGAAGGTTCTGAGTAGGGGAGGGAGGAGCTTGATTTGACTCAGGTGTTCACAGGCTCCTTCTGGTTTCTTTGGAGAAAGAGAGTTGCGGGGGGTGGGGGGCAAGCGGAGGACTTGAGAGATGTTGAGGCTGCTGTGTTGGTCCAAGTGAAGACAAGGTGAGGGTGGACAGCACCAGGGTGTGGCCACGCGGGAAGCGAGAAGTGGGTGGATTTTGTACATACATTGAAGATGGAACCAACATAATTTCCTGAAGAACTGGCTATAGGATGTGAAGACAAAGAGGAGCCAAGGATGACTGCAAGCTTTGTTGCCTGCACAGCTGGAAGGCTAGGGGTGCCATTGACTGAGATGGGGATGGCTGTAGGGTGCCGAGATTTGGGAGGAAGATCAGGAGCCCAGCTCTGGATACTTACACTTGAGATGCCTATTATGTGTGACAATGTCATTTATCTGTATTTGTTTATTGTTGTGTCCCCCCATACATTTGAGAGCTAGTCACACTTATCACGCTCAGCATCAATATCACCAGCACCCAAGAAGAGTGCCTGGAATACAGTAGGGGCTCAATAAATGTTTGTTGAATGAATGAAGATAAACACATCCAAAAAATCCTTTACTTTCCCATTCAGCCAGTATCCATTCCAATCTACCATGTCCATTTCATGAATCTTTCAAGAGTTCGTTTAAATGTCCCTCTTCTTCATAAAGCCAACTCTGCGAGTTCCCGTTGTGGTTCAGCGGGGCACGAACCCGACTAGTAGCCATGAGCATGCAGGTTTGACCCTTAGTTTTGCTCAGAGGGTTAAGGATACTGTGTTGCTATGGCTGTTGCATAAGCCAGCAGGTGCAGCTCTGATTTCACCCCTAGCTCAGGAACTTCCATATGCCAAAGATGTGGCCCTAAAAAGCAAAGGAGGAAAAAAAAAGCAAAAAATAAATGAAGCCAGTTCCAACTACTTCATTTCCTCATTTCCATTCCAACTCTGCTTGATTTTTCTTCATAGCTCTGTATCCCCTCGGAATATATATACTATGTACTTTTTTTTTTTTTGGCCGCACCTGTGGCTTGTGGAAGTTCTTGGGCCAGAGATCGAATCTAAGCCACAGCTGCGACCTACCCCACAGCTGGGGCAACTCTGGATTCTTAACTGGCTGCACCACAGCAACAACTCCAATAAATTCTGTTTCTTAAAATTGTGTTTGTTTTTTCCATTCACTAGAAGATTGTTCCATGAAGGCAGACGGTTTTGTCTATCTTATTTAGTGTCAATGCGTAAAACAGGGTCTGGCATATATAGTAGGCGCTTAATAAATATTTGTTGAAATTCTGCAGCTGAAAGGGAATACACACCCCGCCAGAGCAGGTTCAAGCCCTATGGCCAGACCCGCCTCACCAATCATTCACGCGTTGCCCCGCCCACACGCAGAGGCCACGCACGCGAGGGGGCGAGGCTCGTCCACGAGCCGAAGGGCAGCGGGGAAGTGGACTCTGCGCAGGCTCCCAGCTTCCCGAGGCGGGGCCTCAGTGCTTTGCGCGTTAGGAAGCGCGCGCGCGCGCGCGGGAGGGCGGCGGCGGCGGCGGCGCGGTGCGCAAGCGCAGCGGGCAGTGCGCAGGCGCCAGCGCAGGGCGGGCTGAAGCAGCTGAAGCGGCGGCGGCGGCGGAGGCTCTGGCAGAGGGGCGGGAGCAGAGGCGGGAGCGGACGGGCTCGGGAGAGGCGGCGGAATGGTGGACTACCACGCGGCGAACCAGTCGTACCAGTACGGCCCCAGCAGCGGGAGCAATGGCGCCGGCGGCGGCGGTAGCATGGGCGACTACATGGCCCAGGAGGACGACTGGGACCGGGACCTGCTGCTGGACCCGGCCTGGGAGAAGCAGCAGCGCAAGGTGCGCGGCCCACGGGCCGGACGGGCTGGAGGGGGGCTTCTGAGGGAGGCTGGGCGCCGGGAGAGGGCTTGGGAGTCCTGCGACGGCATCGGAGGGTCTGTGGTGAGAACCGGGAGTCCTGAGAAGGAATTGGTGGGTCTGGAAAGGTGTTTGGGGTCCTGAAAAGGAGTTGCAGAACTTGAGCAAGGAATTGGGAGCTTGAAAAAATAATTGGCGGCTGAGAAGAGAATGTGGAAATCTAAAACATGGAATCAGGGAGTCTGTGAAGGAATTGGGGGGGTCGCGGTGGGGAGGTGGGGGAAACCGTCGAGGTGATTGGAGACTCTAAAATGGAATTGGGTCTGAGGAGGGACTGAAGGCTTGGGATGGATTGGGGGGTGCTGAGAGGAACGAGGGGTCTGGAATTTGTGGGTCAGGATAGAATTGGGGATGGGGGCGTCGGAAGAGGAGCTCGAGTGTGCAGGGGGTTGTTCGGGTCGCGCAGTCCTCTGAAGAGGATAGGATCGTGGGAGCCCCAGGCTGGGGAACTTCTAAAGGGCGTGAAGATTCTGGAAGTCTGGAAGATGAAGTTGGTGGGTACTCAGGAGGGGGTTGTGGAATCGGAAGGGTAGTGGGAGGAGGAGGGAGATGAGAGGGGCTAAGGAGAGAAGTGGCTGTGAAAGGACCCGCGACTTAGGACGTGAGGATGGGGAGGGCCGCTAATGAGGTCTGGTTCTGGTGTGCGAAGGGGCCTGTGAATGAGAAGTCTTGCAGGGGGTGAGATTTACTGGGGGTGCCCTGTTTCAAAGGAGAGAGGAGAAGATGGGAAGATAGAAGGCTTGAAAGGAATTGATGAGGCCAAGGCCTCATTGATGAGAGGCCAGAGGGAGATAGGGCGAGTATGTGGAATGTTTTTGAGGAGGGGTCCCGAAGAATTGCTGGAACGTCCACAAAGGCTCCGCCAAGGGTTGGCGGCGCCTGAGGCAAAGGTAGCCTGGAAAAGGTGAGTGTGGAGGGAGGGAATGAGCGGAATGGCAGAGAGTGGGAGGAAGGTCAGCCTGGTAATAAAGTCTCATTAGAAAGGGAGTGTGTGATGGATAGACTGAGGGAGGAATTTGGGGGTGGGGGGGCGTCTGGAGATGCAGTCCCGGGACTGGAGAGTGTGAATGTGTCCAGAGGGGAGAATGCGTTGTTTGGGGAGGAAGGGGTGAGAGTGTCTGCAAGAATTGTGTCTCTTGGGGCGGGTGGGGGGGGTAGCGAAGAGCTCTTTCTGAAGCAGAGTCTGTTTTCAGGTGGCGCGTTGGGGTGTGGAAGCAATTTAGGGGAGACCCACAATGAGAAAAGGGAGATCGAAAGGAGTGGGAGTCCCAGAGAGGGTAGTTGTGTGTGTGTGTGTGTGTGTGTGTGTGTGTGTGTGTGTGTGTGTGTAATCTAAGGTGGTTGAGAGCGGGGAGCTCCAGGCTGATTAGAAGAGAGGGTTTGAGTGTGTGCAGAGAGAGCTCAAGAACGGAGGGTGTTGAGCCGGTGTGTGTGTGTTGGGAGGGGGCTGTTAAAAGTGTGGTGTGGGAGGTACCTGCAGCTGGAGGTACTTGCAATTAGGTTCTGGAGATCTGAATTTTCTTCCCAAATTTGTTACCAACTCTGTGGCCTTGAGCAAGACCCTTGATCTCAGTGCAGTTCTGTCACCTGTGAAATGAGGTGGGTGGTCCAAGGGGTCCCTTCTGCGACTCTACAAAGATATATGTGTATGGTTTTGGGACTTGAGGGCAGCTTTGGTGGAGCTTTTTCTGGAATGTGGGGGCGGACTCTAAGCAAGGGGTGTGAGTGGTAAGCATGGCTGCAAGCCTCTTGAGGGTACGAGTTGGTGCTTTGGGGGGCTCCCAGCGGGCAGCCCAGTCTGGAGGGGAAAGGGTGAAAGGAGCAGCTGTTCCAGGCAGCCTGGGGTGGGGCCTGGCATAACCTTAGGTAAATTACCAACCTCTGCTTGAATTTCCTCATCAGTAGTTGGGGTGGGGGGTGGCGGGTTGGTGGTGACGTCCTTATCTGTTGCCCCACCTACCTCTGGGTGGGCAGATGGAGATAATCTGACATAAAAATTCTTTTTGAGGGGAGAGCTCTAGTCTGGAGACTCAGCAGTGTGTTGCCCGAGGCAGTGCTGGGTTGGAAAAGGTTAAGAGTTGCCAGGAGACTTGGAAAGTTGGGAGGGGAGCCTGTCCTGCGTTGTTTTTGAGATCTGGGCTCTGCCTCCAGCTGCACGTGCTTGGGGAGAATGAGCCTCGGGACCTTTTACTCAGGTGGTGGGAGTGGGCACCTTCCTTTCCCCTCCCTTCCCGTCTCTACCACTCCCCAGGGTGCTCCCTTTGCTAGCTCACTTCCACTCCTTTCTGGGAGTTAGGGTGTGTGCTCCCTCATGCGTGTGTCTAGTCTCCCTTGCTGGGCGAGGCTGGGGCACCCACCATTCAGGCCTGGGTGGGAACCAGGACTCACCGGAACCCCTAGGCCTCACTGTTGTGTGTCATCTCCCTTCCTCAAGGACTGGGCAAGGCTGAGGGAAAGGGTGGCTCACAGCCCCTCTAACACCAGCTGCTGTAGATTCTCAGAGTGGCGTGTCCTGGTTTATGTGACTGTGGCAGATATTTACACACAGCTGTACTTAGGGGAGGGGGGAATGTCGCTTCACTGCTGTGCACCTACCTATTATGGGGTAGGGAGTCTTTTGAAATGGGAGAAGGAGTAATGGCAAGAAAGACATACACGAGTTTGTGCTGTTCTTTTCCTTCTGAGGGGAACCATCCACCCCTCTGGACTGGGTTTTTCTGAGCTGCAACATCACCTTAGTGAACGACACAGATTGCCCATCTTGCCTCTTCAAGGCTGAGCCACTGTCACAGGGAGAGTGGCAGTCCCATGAATGTCTTTTGCATACTCTCATCCTCTAAAAAATCTGTGTCCAGGACAGCTGCAGGCCTTTAAAGCAAAGAGAATTGAATTCTTCCAGGAATTAAGCAAGGTTTAGCCCAAGTCAGAGGGCGTGTGTGATTCCTGGTGGTTCTCAATTCTACCTGAAGCCCTTCTAGGGACCCTTGTATTGGAGGCATTGCCTGATGAAGTAGGTTATGCAACACTTCTGATGTGGGAAGCCTCCAAGTATTGGGAGTAGGGGGGGGACTGGTCCGGCCTTTGGGCAAATTCTTGAGCAATTATAGCTGGGCCATAGTTCCCTCTCCCAGTTTCTGAAAGGGGCCTGGGTAGCCTTGCCACCCTCCCTGCTCTCCTGGACAGGTGAGGTCACTTGACAGCTGCTCCAGAACTTTGTCACAGCAAGAGGAATTGCCTCTTTTGCTAGGCTTGTAGGCTTGTGTGTTCACTGAAATATCACCGCTTTCAGGGCCTCAGTGCTTAGACCCTGACCTTTGACTGGAGCTCTATTAGGTTTGAGTTAATTATTTGAAAGCGCTGATGATGTTTTGTTTTTTCTCCAAGTAGGGTTTTTTTCTCTTTCTTTCTTTCCTTTTTTTTTTTTTTTTTTTTT